>OZ057404.1:29333376-29388419 GCA_964056735.1 Allodiplogaster pararmata | reverse complement strand
TGTCCGTGTAAGCTGCAATCATTCAATTTACAAACGAATTTGAGTTCTGACCAGCTAGATGCCTAGTTACTTTTTGCAAGTACCAGATGACTTGTTACTTTTTTCTTTTTATCAATTTTTCCTAACCAGATGACTAGTTACTCTTCTTTCTCATTCGATGGACTCGTTTCTCTTACTTTTTCGTCAATTATTTAATCATTTTTTTTGCCGGACAAGTTTTTATCGAAATTCTTTATAACCATAGGACAGCTTGTAAGGCCACCGCTGATATGGAATTAAGAAATAGGGAGGGAAGAATAAGGGAAAAATAGTTGTGGATTTTTTTAAACTGGAAATTTTCAAAACTAAGTTTATAGGTTCTGAAACCCATTAAATCTGGTTTGGCTCGTAAGTTGGTTCTCTCCTTAATTGAAAAATTCTTGTGTCGATTGTTGATCCCAAAAAACTAGTTTTGTGGCTAAAAAAGTTTACCTGCATAGTTGCGACTTTTACGAATGATGACATATGGCATAGTCTCGTCCCAACGGTCAGCGTGATACCAGGGCTTGAACTCCTTCAAAATAACTTATTACTCCTCTATCACGAGTTTTACTTTAAAAATAGGTTTGAAAAGTGGAGTGAAGTTTTTACTTTTTCTTCAAAGATTATGCAGGTTCTCCTGTTGATTTGCTTGAAAGCATCTCTCAGTACGTCCTTCTCGAAGTCTGATAAGAAGGGCCAGAAGTACACGCGTTGGTGAGCATGACTGACAACATGTAGTTAGTTACACAATGTTTTATACATCAAGGGGGGCCATTTTTCGTTGGTAAATGGGCAACAGCTTAAACTTCCGTTCTTTGTCAACTTATATATTCAACCGAGGTGAATCTTCTTATGTTGACACCCGTGTTTAACTATTCAAAATTCATTGAAGATGAAAAACTTTTTTAGTGAGACTCTTTATAGCTTCTCATGTAGCACTATCGCTCGGGTTAACAATGTTCCCTTAAAATTGCACAGGTACATAATACACTAAGTTTTGTAAATTCAGAGACGGCTCGATTGGATTCCGTCTTTTAGACCGAATTTGGATCATGCAATAGATAAATCCCCTTCCCTCTTTCAAATTCTTTGATCAACATTACTTTTACGAAAACCATACAAAAACCTACGTTATAATTTATAAGTTGAAATAATAGTTTGAATTTTTTGCAAGAGACGAAAATTATTAAAATTTCTGCAAACTTCTTTCCCAAACACCTTAGAAGAAAAGCCTAAGTATTCACCGGACGGTCTTCATTGAGCTCTCATCGAAAACAACGCTGTTGATGTCGTTGTCAGTGATTGTCTGGAGCTTTGTACCGGCAGCCTGCACATCGATTCAGATATTGATTCACGTTTTGACCAATCTTGCCGTAGTCGTTCGCTATCACACGCAGCTACCCCTTTTTAAAATTCTCTGACTATTTCCTGGCAGCATAAAAATCACTTGCTAATGAATGTGCCTAAAATTATTCCTATAATATTGAACCTTAAACAAGCTATATCTTAGCGATGAAGTTAATTTTTTTACAGAACAATCGCTATAAGTATAAACAGTCCTATTTACAAGTGTTTAATATATGGGCTTTTTTATTTAGGAATACAACTCGAAATTTTGGAGATCTTTTTTTCCATATTTTAAAGTTCGAATTGTTGATGTTATTGATGCTTTCACAATCTAAACAAAAGTTTAAGGATATGTTCACAAGGCGATGGTTAAGAATTGTGGTCCCGCTCATTTTGGTTTTTTTCAATCGAATAAGTGTTAATTGGCTTCTTATGACCTACTGAGCCATAAAAACATGTGCGGAACCGGATCCGAAAAAAAATGCATCGCCCAGTTTTGGTCTTTTGGCTGATATGTGGCAGGAATGCTCTCTAGGTGTGTGGGAACAAGAAAACTGTCCATAATCGACTATGCTCGAATAATTGAGTTATGCGCTGTGTCACACATATTACACACGTTTTTGTGGTCGGTGCCGCAATTTCATCGGTAGTTTTTTCTCAGGAAGAGATTTTATTCATGAAAACTCCTTCCCCCTTTCTCCTTAGGAAGCCCTCTTCCCCCTCCCCCCTTTCCTTTCCCAGAAATTAAGCCAAAAAAAAATGAAAATTTTTTTTTGTAAAAACAATGAAAAAAATTTTTTCCGCACATGTTTTTATTGCTCAGTAGGTCATAAGAAGCCAGTTAACACTTTATTCGATTGAAAAAAAACCAAAATTGAGCGGCACCACAATTCTTAACCATCGCCTGTTCACAATATTTACAAAACTATGAAAGTCAATAATTATAAAACTCTAATTATTAAAAAAAACTGAAATATTAACTTTCGGACGGCAAATTTTCGATGAGATCGTTGTAAAGAGAAGAGACGTGAGTAGGCTAAGAATTAACATCTGGAATTTATTAACAAGCCATCAGAAATGATAATTTTCTCAACTGTCACGCTCTTCCAAATGGCAAGAGATAGACCACATGCCTACATTTTCAAGCAAGTCAAGCAAGATAGGTACAGATTCCTACAAGATGAATTTTGAACCAAATTCCTTAAAAGGCTGGTCAAGTTTTGATAATCAAATTTCTCGCCCTTCATTCGTAACCCCTTTCCTGATTTTAAAGTCTTACTCTCTAGCAGAACTTGGAGACCTTGAAGTCGTATTCATTAATAAGGTGTGACATCTATGCACATATTGTCTTCATTTAACTGACACTTAAGCTTTCACATATTGGGTGGTAGAGACAAGGAGAAAGAAAAAAAGGCACGGTTTTTCAGGTTCGCGAAAATAAGGATCATGTATTTTACGCATATCGATATTGTACAAAAATAATGAGAATGCTACAATCCTAGAACTGAAACTCTCGATGCAGATACAGTAAACTGAGAAAGCTTCAGAATCATAGCTCACCAAAGGCCTAAAACTTGAAGAGAACGACCGCTCTTCGAGCGGGTGAGTCTGCAACAATAAGAAGAGAGCTAAAATTGAGGATCGGAGAAGAGATAGCTAGTCATTATTTTATGGAGCGTTAGAATTCAACTTTTCACTTTGCAGAGATTACTTTCCAAAGTGAAAAGTTGAATTCTAACGCTCCATTAGAATGCGTCGCTCAGAGAACGCAGGTTTTTCTCAAATTTCTCAACCGTACTGGTGACCTATGTTTAAGATACCTAATGCAAATGACAATGACCAGTGTTCGGGCTGGGAGTTGAACGAGCTCGGGAAAAAGTTTCATATAGAGAAGCGAGAAACGTGGAGAAAAAGACCAGAGCATATATAAAACCCCCAAAATAGAATGATTGAAGTAAGCTAGATAAAGAGAGCTAGATAGATATATAGATAGATAGATAGAGAGAGAGAGAGAGAGAGAGAGAGAGAGAGAGAGAGAGAGAGAGAGAGAGAGAGAGAGAGAGAGAGAGTGAGGAGAGTGAGAGAGATAGAAAAGAGATATATGTAAAAAGTAGTCAGCGAGAGGGAGGAAGAGAAAAAGAGATAGAGAAGGTAGAGACAAGATAGAAAGGAACATGTTTTGAAATCGAAAAGATGCGCGACGAAGAAGCGTAGCAAAAACTATGTGGGTATATAAACTTTGGAAATCAAAAGAACATGCAGAACCTGGAACATAAAACAGTGTACCAAATACTAATGGTTTTTCTAATACGAGAATTCATGACTGATTAGAGAGAGAGAGAGAAAAAGAGAGAGAGAGAAAGAAATGGGAAAACTTGTAAGGAATTCCTTCCACATTCATTTCCACAACAACGGATTAACTGGGATAAAGAAATGACCGCTAGCCAGTTTCTATAATAGCACTTCACTTACTCTAACCTCTTTCTCTCACTAGCTCTCTCTAACCTCTTTCTCTCACTAGCTCTCTCTAACCTCTTTCTCTCACTAGCTCTCTCTAACCTCTTTCTCTCACTAGCTCTCTCTAACCTATTTCTCTCACTAGCTCTCTCTAACCTCTTTCTCTCACTAGCTCTCTCTAACCTCTTTCTCTCACTAGCTCTCTCTAACCTCTTTCTCTCACTAGCTCTCTCTAACCTCTTTCTCTCACTAGCTCTCTCTAACCTCTTTCTCTCACTAGCTCTCTCTAACCTCTTTCTCTCACTAGCTCTCTCTTTTGCATTTATCTCTTCTATTTCTTACATTCTCTCTTTTTCTCTGCTCTCGGTTCCTTTTTGATATCCTGAATTTCCTTTTCTGTTCTTAACCCTCTTTGCTGCAAAGAACAGATAGCTGAAAGAGGTCAATCTTTCTTTTTCACCTAACGTCCTTACTTTCGGAGTCTTATCTCCTAGTCCTGTTTCTTTCATTCTTGTAAAGTACCAGATGTAATTTTCCTCGAAACTGCTTCGGAAGCTAGAATATCTCGATTACAAAAATCGTTAAAAAACTTTCATACTCTTTCAATTTCCAAAAGCTCTTCGCCATCACTAAACTACGTTTCACAGGGGCTGTGCTTTTTTCGGCTAAATTCGTTTGCTGAGTACCGTTCAAAAACGTGCTCGGTTTTTATAATGGTTATTCAACCATTCCGACGATGGTCGACCGTTGTTTTTGAACAAGACCTTTCATTGATCAAGACATGACCTATTCTCATGACATGTTCCAAAGATGAAGACTAAATCTTTTTTACGCTGTACGCAGATTCTTTTCTGTATGTGAAGAAATAGTTCGAATGCTTCTTGATTTTCTTGTAACTTATAGACACAAGAACACAGCTTTATTTTCTACAAGATGCAAGTATACAGTTATACTTACAGTTATACTTAGAATGATTTATCATATTACTGATTAACTTCGTTAGTAGAAAAATACAGCCGTACTAATATTGTTAGTTTCAATGATAAAACCGCAAAACGTTCAATCAGAAAATAACAGAAGGCGAAATAAAGATAAACGATGATGTACCGCTTGAAAAAGCTAATTGAAAAGGTAGGATCTAAGTTATAAATGAGCAATGATCATCGGCATGTTTCAATGAAAATGAAAACACTTAAAACAAATCTTGAAATTAATAGAACACCAGATCATTTTTTTAAAAGGTCACATTTTCTTTACGATGGACAAATTAGGGTGAAATTTTAGCCGCAACATACATAACTCAACTTAAAAACTTGAAAAAAGAAAGCTCACTTTACTGTTATCAATTCAAAATGAGAAAAACACCCTCTCGATGAACATTGAGTTGATTAGGAAGAAAGAAGTCTTGCGGGACCCGACTACCTTTGGCTACAAATTCTACGCGAGGCTAGGCTTCAAGTGAAGGTCATCCGAAATTGTAACCGTATCGGATACGAGTAAAGCATGCAGAAAACACTATAAAAACTACTACTTCTTGCTGACTGCGACAAAAAGAAAGCCCTTTCTCAGTATGTGGCAGGTAATTAATGAAGATCCACAGAATCACAACGGTTACTGACACATTAGATCTTATAAAACACATCAATAACAAAAGAAGTATTACAAGTGAGTTAATATAGAAATTAGAAAATGTTGATATTATTGGCATGTTTATTTGATATATGCACAACTTTGGCCTATTTGAAGTATTTCGCACGCTGAAAAAGAAAATTTTCAAATTAAATAGCCTTCAACAAAACGTGGCGCTGTGAATTCTCACAAGTTTACATGATCAAAGTATCCAGAAAATTTAGGATACTTTAATACCAAAAATTCTAATTTCTGATGTAACAGCTATTTTTAATTACACTTTTTTGCAATGGAACGACTGAATTTCCATCTTGAGAGTTATGTTGAAGTCTGGAAATATGTATGTATACCATACCAAATATGTATGTATACCATACCAAATATGTATGTATACCATACCAAATATGTATGTATACCAAACCAAATATGTATGTATACCATACCAAATATGTATGTATACCATACCAAATATGTATGTATACCATATCAAAATGAGAACGAAATATAGGAGAAACTTAGAATATATATTTGGAAAACTGTTCGTTAATTTCACAATTTAGATTGGGTCTAAATTTGATTTGGAATAGGTAGAGCACCCTTTTCTCAAACGAAGAGAAGCGCTTTTTTTATCGCTCGCCTTCTACTAAACCAGTGGTGGATGCATTATCCACGGAGTTCGGTGGATCTTCGTCCATAAATCGCTCCTGCAGATTAAGAAACTCTTTCAATTACGTTTTATTGATGTTTAGATCAATTCGCAACATTCCTATTGTTCAACTTTTTATCGCTGCTTTTTTAGCGGGGGAGTCTGAAATGATAAAAAAGCGTGTAAAGGACAAGAAAGGGAGATTTTCTGATAATTCTAGACTTCCCCGCTTCAAGAAGAGTTGTTTTTTCCCCAATATTTTCAACAGAAAAGGCGGCCTATGCTGCTGCTAGCCTGATAAGAATGTCCGTAAACGACGGGCTCTTCAGGGATGGGATAGAGCGGGGAGGAGATGTGACTTCTGGAGACTGAGGTTCTTCTTGTGGAGGGCGGCACCATTGAAGGCGCCGATGAGACCCGGCGCACCTAAAACACCGGTCGATGAAAATTACATTTCGATAAAAAAGAAAATCCAGTATGACAAAAATGGTATTTAATTTGATAGATTTTTGAGATCAAATCCGCCAGCTAACAGTAACATTGCTTATCTTTCATTACAATTCTCTTTCTTCACAACAAATTCAGACCTACATTTTTTAAACAAGGCAGCTGTTTTTTTAAATAAAAAACCTCTGCTTCGTAGGCTTGTAAGGGCATTCTACCAAGACTGTTTACTTCAAATCAATTTTCTTATTATAACTCCAACCACGTTTCTGCCTGCCCCGTTCCCTCCGCTCCGACGATTGCGAGATCGCTGAGAGTCTGAGTTACTCGATCGCTGAGAAGACTGAAAACAACGATTTGTTTGAGCTAGGAAGAAAAAGAAAAAGAGAGAGAGATAGAGAGAGAGAGAGAGAAAGAAAAGGAGGAGAGAGAGAGAAAGAAAGGAAGAATGAAAGCAAGAGGAACAGAGAAAGAGAGGAAAAAATAGGTTAGCAGTTTTATTAACTCCGATTCGAGCTCTTATTTTTGATTTATGAACCCGCAATCCAAGAACTCACACTGAAAGGGTTTTCTCTTCATGCTCCTTAGTCAATAATAACTCTTTCTTTATCTGTGCGGATGATAAAAGAGTCTAGTGCTTCAATTGTAACCTACAAATTCCATATACAGTTTATAGCAGGTTCATTTGAAAGCATTTCACACAGAACGTCTTCCAACATTCAGAATATTTGTCCCAATTCTCTTCATGGTGCCGCAGGGGTTAAATGGTGACCAGATCGGTCCCGTCGGCGGATACATACATGTACACACACTATTGACAAAAAACTCCCTTTCTTTTCTTACCCTTTTCCTTCATCCCCTTTTCTTTTTTCTCCAAACTTTGAGCGGCGGATACATGTAAACCCAAATTGGGCGGCTCCATTTAACCCCTGATGTTCCGTGCCTATGATCAACTTAAAGCCAAAATCAGCATTTCAAAATCCTCACCGGCAGGTTGAGCGGTCTATATCTTCGCTCGTAGTTCCTTATCACTACTACGCCAGTGCGATCATCGCTCTGTAATATTATCTTTTTCTGTAAACGTTTTTTAAACAAGTTTTTTTTTTAAATGATTGTAGCATGAAATTCGGAATAATAGACAAACACTTACAAGATCGAAAAACACGATTTTAGAGAATAAAAAACCCTTTTAATACAGGTTCTTCCAAGTATAATTCAAATGTTTGCCAACTCTTCCACACAATAAACCGCGTTGGAAATTCGATCCCTTAATCATCAATAAGTATGACCATCAATTATTTTCGAATCCAATAACTTCATACACAAAATTGAACTACAATAGGATTCCTAATAAAAGAACAGCATATTCTCAACTGAAACCTCATCGGTGCCGTCCAAATCTCGACTGTCTTCCGGTGACTTTCGAATGGGACGAAAAACCTGATTTGTTTAAAAACAGTTTTTGCTTCCTTTAAATTCAATGACATTTTAGTGGATTAAAATTTTTTTGAATGAAGACTGTAGAAAAAATTTTTTGAATCTATTTAGCGAAGCATATTTTACTCATAAATGCTTTATTACATATACGACCGACAAAAAAAAAACAACTTGAAAAACGAAAATATTCTCAGTCATTCTAGTGCTGCTTTTTGAATCCTCTTTTTTTTGCTGAACCATATCGTTTAAAAAAACTGCAAAGTTTTCGCAATTTTGAAAGGAGAAAGATAAAGATAAAGATATAAAAACTAACTTTACGATTCTACATCTTAGAATTTTTTCAAATCAATTCATTCAATACCAAACATAAGAATAAATCAACACAAACTGACAAACAAAATTGCCCAGACGGGAAGCAGGAACGAAATGATGTCATACGGCAATTTTACACACGAGTACAGCAACTGATCGTGATGCTGAAAAGAAAAATCATCCTATTGATCGACTCTCAAAAACACTATTTCTGTATCTACCAAGGCCTCTGTCAAAGTCTAATCCATACCTTTATCACGATGTTCACTATCAGCTTCTTTTGGTATATGAAGGTTATGGTCTGATCAAGATTTTTGATCAATTTCAGATCAAATGACCACTGATCTTGAATTCTGTTAAGACCAAATAATAACTGAGCTTCCACTTTTCCATTAAAATGACAAATAATGAACTGATCTTCTTGTCTAGCCGAATTAACAATAAGCTGAGACTCTTCTCAAATCAAATAAAAACTGACAAAAATGCCGCTGCATCCAATCTCTTCATCGGCCATAACATACATCACCACATGAAAGGCCACATCCGCGAATGCCGATGTCTCGTACACATACAAAAGGCTGCAAACAAACGCTCGCTCAAGCGATTGTTCGTTTAAAAGAGGTTACCAAGCAAAGGCTACCTCAACTGTCGGGAATCACGAAAAAACCGAGGGTTCTCCGACCGGGGAGTCTAGATTAATAAGAACTTCTCCCTTCCTTGTCCCTTTTTTTCTAGCTAGCTTCTCTTTATTTCAGACTTAACCTTTCGAAACCCAGTTTTTTATCTTTACTCAACAAATGATCTTTGTCAAACAATGATGCGAAGGGATCGAAATAATGAATAAGAACCATACATTCCACATATCAAAAAAGGGCAAAACATTTTCAAAAGGTGGAATATACTCATCAATTGATTGATTTTATGCATAGAAACCTGAGAAGATGCAGTTTCTGTGCCTTCTTGACTGCGGGTGAATTGGCGATGCGATTTATCTGGCAGAGGATGACCATGAAGGAAGAGACCATTAGTTGCACCGTCAGCAATTGACCGAACGAGAACCAAATCCAGTAGGCCGCTGGAGAGGAATCAGATGTTCAGGGTTATTATTAAAATGAATCAGGGATATCATCAAGAGGAGTCAGAGTGTCTCATGAAGAAGGTTCAGGGGGCACATTGACGAATCAGGGGCAGGCGTTAAATGAGGCCGGTCTAAGGCTTGTTTGTACGCGCCGAGCGAGTGGAAAAGGGAATGGAGAAAGACAAAAAGAGAAGTAGAGAAAAAGTTAAACAGACAGAAGGAAAAGAGAATGTAGACCATTCTCGGCGCGAACATGTATGCGCCAACATAGCTGGTCCGGTAACCATTTAACCCCTAATCATGGGTCTCTTCAACACGAATTAGACGGTTTCAATAATAAACCTAGTAGGAGAGAGTTGTGCTTTTTAAAACATTTTTCATAGTCTAATTGATCAGTCTTACCATGACAATCAGTCCAGGGCTCGATGGAGAGAACTATGCCCAGCACGCCGAAAAGGGTGAAATATACGAACATCATGAAGAGTGAGCCAAGACACAAACTGAAGAACAAACCATCTTCGAGAGATAAACAT
Source organism: Allodiplogaster pararmata (assembly GCA_964056735.1). Classification (NCBI taxonomy): domain Eukaryota; kingdom Metazoa; phylum Nematoda; class Chromadorea; order Rhabditida; family Diplogasteridae; genus Allodiplogaster; species Allodiplogaster pararmata. The sequence goes on along the minus strand of OZ057404.1, from coordinate 29,378,515 downwards.
GGTGCTTACCTAACCTGCACTGCAGGTTAATTCTACGTGCTATCCAGAAAAAAACTAACGGTACAAATCTCTGTATTTCATTCTCCTTTTCTCAGGTATAATATGTGACCTGCGACTCATATGCGGTGGATACGTAAATGCAAGGAAAAAAATTCTGAAAATAGGACTGGAAATAGAAAGTAATCGGGCTCAAAAAACAATCAGTTCGGTGTGTCACTTTTTTCTTCAAAAGTCGTTTCCTGCGTTCTTAAAATAGACCTAATTCTTCACAAAAATAATACGGATCAAACGTGCTATCTCTTTGGAAACAACTAATCTATGAACTTTAAAAAACCTGACCCTGCTAAAGTGAGTTTCAAGCTCGTATGCTCGTCCGCGCGATTGACTTATTTTTACAGGACAAAAGAAAATGTTCAAAAAAAAAATTTTTTTGCTGAATTCATTTTAACTTGCTGTGTGCGCGAAAACGTTCCGTTAGACTATCGCACGAGCGGGCTACACCATCATGTATTTAAAAAAATTTGCGTACGTTAAAGTGGAAAAACATGTTCGCGCAGGGTTTCTTCCACTTTTTTTTACACTTAAATGAATGCGAATTATTTGAACAGGTACAGTATCCAGAGAAAGAACACACACTCTCTACTTTTGTGGGTGATGCCTCTCTGCTCTGAAGCTTTTCTGAACCTTTCGTTCTGTGAGATTTTATTCTTCATTTTCAGGGATTCGGTTTTAATTCAATCTCGAGTTCAATTTTTTACGGGTTTGAGTGGCGGATACGTTCATACTCCCATTTGGAACGATGGTTTTTACGGGTTTGAGTGGCGGATACGTTCATACTCCCATTTGGAACGATGGTTTTTACGGGTTTGAGTGGCGGATACGTTCATACTCCCATTTGGAACGAGGGTTTTTACGGGTTTGAGTGGCGGATACGTTCATACTCCCATTTGGAACGATGGTTTTTACGGGTTTGAGTGGCGGATACGTTCATACTCCCATTTGGAACGATGGTTTTTACGGGTTTGAGTGGCGGATACGTTCATACTCCCATTTGGAACGAGGGTTTTTACGGGTTTGAGTGGCGGATACGTTCATACTCCCATTTGGAACGAGGGTTTTTACGGGTTTGAGTGGCGGATACGTTCATACTCCCATTTGGAACGAGGTTTTTTACGGGTTTGAGTGGCGGATACGTTCATACTCCCATTTGGAACGAGGGTTTTTACGGGTTTGAGTGGCGGATACGTTCATACTCCCATTTGGAACGAGGGTTTTTACGGGTTTGAGTGGCGGATACGTTCATACTCCCATTTGGAACGAGGGTTTTTACGGGTTTGAGTGGCGGATACGTTCATACTCCCATTTAGAATGAGGGTTTTTACGGGTTTGAGTGGCGGATACGTTCATACTCCCATTTGGAACGAGGGTTTTTACGGGTTTGAGTGGCGGATACGTTCATACTCCCATTTGGAACGAGGGTTTTTACGGGTTTGAGTGGCGGATACCTTCATAATCCCATTTGGAACGATGGTTTTTACGGGTTTGAGTGGCGGATACGTTCATACTCTCATTTGGAACGAGGGTTTTTACGGGTTTGAGTGGCGGATACGTTCATACTCCCATTTGGAACGAGGGTTTTTACGGGTTTGAGTGGCGGATAAGTTCATACTCCCATTTGGAACGAAGGTTTTTACGGGTTTGAGTGGCGGATACGTTCATACTCCCATTTGTAACGAGGGTTTTTACGGGTTTGAGTGGCGGATACGTTCATACTCCCATTTGGAATGAGGGTTTTTACGGGTTTGAGTGGCGGATACGTTCATACTCCCATTTGGAACGAGGGTTTTTACGGGTTTGAGTGGCGGATACGTTCATACTCCCATTTGGAACGAGGTTTTTTACGGGTTTGAGTGGCGGATACGTTCATACTCCCATTTGGAACGAGGGTTTTTACGGGTTTGAGTGGCGGATACGTTCATACTCCCATTTGGAACGAGGGTTTTTACGGGTTTGAGTGGCGGATACGTTCATATTCATACTCCCATTTGGAACGAGGGTTTTTACGGGTTTGAGTGGCGGATACGTTCATACTCCCATTTAGAATGAGGGTTTTTACGGGTTTGAGTGGCGGATACGTTCATACTCCCATTTGGAACGAGGGTTTTTACGGGTTTGAGTGGCGGATACGTTCATACTCCCATTTGGAACGAGGGTTTTTACGGGTTTGAGTGGCGGATACGTTCAGACTCCCATTTGGAACGAGGGTTTTTACGGGTTTGAGTGGCGGATACGTTCATACTCGCTTTTGGAACGAGGGTTTTTACGGGTTTGAGTGGCGGATACGTTCATACTCCCATTTGGAACGAGGGTTTTTACGGGTTTGAGTGGCGGATACGTTCATACTCCCATTTGGAACGAGGGTTTTTACGGGTTTGAGTGGCGGATACGTTCATACTCCCATTTGGAACGAGGGTTTTTACGGGTTTGAGTGGCGGATACGTTCATAATCCCATTTGGAACGATGGTTTTTACGGGTTTGAGTGGCGGATACGTTATACTCCCATTTGGAACGAGGGTTTTTACAGGTTTGAGTGGCGGATACTTTCATACTCCCATTTGGAGCGAGGGTTTTTACGGGTTTGAGTGGCGGATACGTTCATAATCCCATTTGGAACGAGGGTTTTTACGGGTTTGAGTGGCGGATACGTTCATACTTTCATTTGGAACGAGGGTTTTTACGGGTTTGAGTGGCGGATACGTTCATACTCCCATTTGGAACGAGGGTTTTTACGGGTTTGAGTGGCGGATACGTTCATACTCCCATTTGGAACGAGGGTTTTTACGGGTTTGAGTGGCGGATACGTTCATAATCCCATTTGGAACGAGGGTTTTTACGGGTTTGAGTGGCGGATACGTTCATACTCCCATTTGGAAGGAGGGTTTTTACGGGTTTGAGTGGCGGATACGTTCATACTCCCATTTGGAACGAGGGTTTTTACGGGTTTGAGTGGCGGATACGTTCATAATCCCATTTGGAACGAGGGTTTTTACGGGTTTGAGTGGCGGATACGTTCATACTCCCATTTGGAACGAGGGTTTTTACGGGTTTGAGTGGCGGATACGTTCATACTCCCATTTGGAACGAGGGTTTTTACGGGTTTGAGTGGCGGATACGTTTCAACGACACATAATTTCCCTGCCTTTTCTCTCTCGGTTTTGCGATGAATGATCTTTTTTTCATCTACACACTTCTTCCGCAGGGGACGAGAGAATGAGAGTTGCGAGCCGAGTTGGGGAGGAGTAGCGAGCCAAACAGGTGATGAGAAATGAAAAGGGACGAGAGATTGAGAGTTGCGAGCCGAGTTGGGGAGGATTTTCGAGCCAAACACTCAAGGCACGGACATAGGCTATGGAAAATCAATAAACCAGTGGTGACCTATGAGAACGGCGTTCCACATCACCTTGAATTCCCTTAGAGCTATCTTAATAATTAAAACCTATTTCTACCAATATTCACACTCAGAGCTTGGATGTAAAAAGAGCTTAAATATTCAGAGCCATCTTCGAAAAGCTTCAACAGGACAAAAACTATAAATGTTGAATCGCAATTTTGGATCCCCGCGGATTAACAAAACATTCATGACACTAAAATATGAAATAGATAGAGTGAATTCACCTTTTGCTGGTGGTTGAGTTGCAATGAAGCATCTTCGTTGCGATGTCCACGTAGAAATAACAGATTATAAGCAGTTCGATAGCTTTGGCATAGCTGAAAATTTTTTTCATAATTTTATACCTGAAACGCTTCTCTCTACCAAACAAAAAATTGAATTTTCAAACCCGTTTACAATAGGTTGCTAAGCTGTTTCACCTTATGAAAAGGCTGAGTTGAGTCGTCCATCCGAATACCCATTCGAGAGATCTGAAACCGGAGAAAACTAGAATAGAATCCGTAAATGTAAAACTAAGTTTCCGTTTCATATTCCCTGCTTCGAGCTACTCATTATTCAAGAACGAGAAGCCGTAATTCACTGGCAACTCCCAAAAGGAGGATAAAGGAAGAAGTCGAAAGACCGTTTGTTTTTTGTACCAAACAAACAACACACTAAAAACACACGTCTTTTTTCACATGAGGGTCCCCCCTTATGATTTTTCAAACAGAAACCCGCCGAAAAAAAATTCACATAATTTTTTTAAAGAAAGGGCAGACGGCCGCCGAAGGCGGGAATTTTTTTTCACATAAGGGCCCCCCTTATGATTTTTCAAACAGAAACCCGCCGAAAAAATTCACATAATTTTTTTAAAGAAAGGGCAGACGCCCGCCGAAGGCGGGAATTTTTTGTCACACAAGGGCCCCCCCTTATGATTTTTCAAACAGAAACCCGCCGAAAAAAATTCACATAAGGGTCCCCCCTTACGATTTGGAAAAACAGAGGCCCACCGAAGGCGGAAAAATTTTTTTCACATAAGGGTCCCCCCTTAGGAGTGAAATTTTTTTTCTTTTTTTTCTCACATAAGGGTCCCCCTTACCTTTTTCACATAAGTGTCCCCCCTAAAGATTTGGAACACAGAGGCCCGCCGACAGAAGATCTGTCATGACTAAATAACCCCTGTGTTTAACACTACGGACAACACTTTCAGTGTTAATGACAGTTAAATTGAAAATTACTGTGTTATAAGTGTGTGGCTTGTTTGGTACAAATAACAAACGGCCTGTCGGCCTCACGGCCTTTCGACTTCTTCCTTCGTCCTCCCTTTGGCATTTTCCTAATTCAGTTTAATGATAATTGATTATCTACCAATCAAAAACTATAATTCTCAGTTTTTTTTTCCAATACAACACTTTTAATCTAGTCTCTTTCACACTCAATTTCCTAATGAACTTTTCCAGCTTCTAGGCGAAAATCGATTCAGTACGATTCATCAAAATCAAAGCAAGTGATGAACGAATCAATTACTTGTACTATTGGTGTTACAGTACAGAGTTCAGCTAGTCTCGGGTCAGTTGCTGAAAACCCTAACCCGAACATACTGTGGGAGATTACCGTAACCATAGCTAACCAGGAAGTGTTGAAAATTTTTTTCGAGACTAGGCGAGTCTTGGTGACCAAAAAACGGGGTATTGGAAGTCAACAAAAATTTTGGTCTGTTCTCCGTCAATTGATCATTCATCTCGCGTAGCTCGGGTCGATGTTCAACATTCGACATTTTTTTGACTTACGAACATTTAGTTTTGAAAAAAGGATCATTTTTGTTATAATTCCTTCATAATTGAGAGTTTTTCTGGCGCGGGAAACCGGCAGAAATTTAACACAATTGTTGAGCTATGACCGTAACCTGAACATACCCTGCGAGAAGGTGCAGTACAAGCAGATAGTAGAGGGCAAGTTTGGCAGCTGAGAGTCGTTGTCGCACATGTAGAGAAAGGACTCTGCCTAGAAGGATATATACTTAGAGAAGTTCTTCATGACACCTTTTAAATATCTTTCTTCTCGTTCAGAGGTCCCCAGCACTGTTGCTAATTTAAGAAAAAAAACCAATTTTCAAACAATTTCAAGTGGCCGCAAAGGCAAAGGCCGCAAAATAACAAAATGTCATGTCACTTTTAGAGAATATTTCTATACAGTGAATATATGTAATGACTAGAAAAGGTCTCCGACTTCAACCCTTGCTAGGTTCTAATTCAACAGCCAATACATATTCATCTGGGTTTCATTTCAACTTCTCCAACTAGAAGAGTCCGGGAAAATTTGCTTAAAAACCATTTTTTTAGAAAAAAAAAAGGAATTTCGTTCAGGTAATACAATGCTGAAACCAGTTAAATAATTACCGCAGAGACCCGCAGGCTGGAATCTGTGAAAGGGTATTCTGAGCCTGCTTTCAATCAACCGAACTCTCCAGATTTGATAGACTGACTGATTGCGACTCCTGCGGTGACAATAGCAAGGAATGCAATGATGAGAGCTCGAGTGCATGCTATCTGAAACAAAAACGTCATCAAGAGATGGCCCCAGGCGTTTCATGGCCCGAGTGCCTCTATTACCCCTTCCCCCAGGGGTTTCATGGCCCGAGTGCCTCTATTCCCCCTTCCCCCCAGGGGTTTCATGACCCGAGTTCCTCTATTCCCCCTTCCCCCAGGGGTTTCATGGCACGAGTGCCTCTATTCCCCCTTCCCCCCAGGGGTTTTATGACCCGAGTGCCTCTATTCCCATGGCACGAGTGCCTCTATTCCCCCTTCCCCCCAGGGGTTTCATGCCCCGAGTGCCTCTATTCCACCTTCCCCCCAGGGGTTTCATGGCCAGAGTGCCTCTATTCCCCCTTCCCCCCAGGGGTTTCATGGCCCGAGTGCCTCTATTTCCCCTTCCCCCCCAGGGGTTTCATGGCCCGAGTGCCTCTATTCCCCCTTCCCCCCAGGGGTTTCATGGCCCGAGTGCCTCTATTCCCCTTCCCCCCCCAGGGGCCAGCTATGTAACCGGGCCAGCTATGTCGGAGCACAAATGTCCGCGCCAAGAATTATCTGCCTCCTTTCTCTTTCCAATCTCTGTCAACAGCCCTCATATAGTCATGCGTTTTCTTTGTTTGCATGTCATTCTAGATTTTTCGGACGCTCTCCGTCTCTCTAAAACCTTCTGGTCCTTTCAGAATAATTTTTTGGTTGCCACGCTCTTTGCGGATTTCAAGAAAGAGTCTGAACTAAGCTGTATTCCACTTCTACGCGCATAACTCTTATTCGGCACTAATATACCTAAGAACTAAGAAAACACAGAAACAGCAATTTTAATACAGGATAATAGTAAAGTTAAAGAGAAGTAGAGAAACTTCTAAGTAGGGAACTTCTTAATTTGAAATTAGAAAGTTCCACTTATAGGTTACCAAAGGTTACAAAAAACCTCCCGGCCCCCCGGCCACGAAACTTTTTTTGACAAATTTGGGTGAGCTATGATTTCATTACTAAGACCAAGGAAGCGTTGCCCTATTCCATGACCAAATACTATTTATTTACCTAGTAGAATGATTCTCTTCCCTCATTGCGCCAAAAATCTATGCATTCTCCAAAATAGGTGGTGATAAGAATTCGCTTTCTTGCCTTATTATAAAAAAACACTCACTCTCTCGCTCTCTTCTCATTTTAAGCTTTCCAATACTACATCACTAGTAATTTTGTTTTTCACCTCTATTCAACATGTTTAAAAAGCGTCCTGGTTTCTTGGTCTGAATTTCAGCACTAAGACTCACAAAATTAAGAATAATCATGAAACTTCGAATAAAAAAATATTGTGTACTGAACCTGGTCCGGTTCTCCGATGCAATTTCTGCAGAAAACATCACCCGTGCGATTTGCATTGGAGCTATGGTTTCGGTGACCTGAAAAAATGTGTTAAAAAGTGCTCCTGGATGTTCCTTAAATTTTCTTAAGTTCGCGTTCATTCACCCGCAGTGCGGGTCTGATCTGACCACTGTATTTGTTTATAATCTGACCATCTCGCTGAAGTTTGCACTCGCTACCAATTACAGCGGATTTGTTTACTCACTCTTTTGCGAAGACTCGAATCGACCCTGATAACAACTAATGGGCTCTCCGCTATTCTTTCAGCAAATTTTCATTCAGAAGAAAATCTTCTTTTTTTAAATATTACCGTGAAGTAATCTGCTCCCAATAACGGCTTCTATTGGATATGATTTTTTTCTACACGGTTAAAAAATTGCATGAATAAAAAAAGAACTTTAAGAGTTTTTTTACATTTCAAAAAGAATCATACCACTAAAACAAAGGATTGCGTAACAAAAGACTCTTTGGTCAACTTCCATCTCTTATCAGTCCAAGTATCAATTCGTCCCAAATGTTTACAGAGTAAACGGAATTCTCATTAGGCATTTGATCTTGAGCGGCACTTTCGTGTCTAAAAAGAGACCCGCTGGTCGAAATTAAACGGTCAAGTCCCATAAATTATTTCATTGTTGTTTGTGTCTTGAGCGGAACTAAGAACTTGGGTATTATAGGGGTATCACGACAGTTATACATTAAAAAGTGTCGTGTAACAAAATGTCATGGATCCATTATAGAACGTCCCAAACGAAGAATGGGGTAGCTGTCCTGCCAGTCTATAATGATGAGGAGCAGGTTGATTCTTACCACCCGCGTATAATCATGAGCGAATGTCAGACTAATGAGAGAGACCGAGAGCGTTTGTACAGAAAAGAAAGCATACAAACAGATAACTTTCATCACTACCCCTGTTAAGATAGCGCATAGATATTAGCGACAGTGCGGATTAGAGAAACACCCTGGTACTTATTCACTGCCTAAAAAGCATTGCACCAGTTTTGATTCCTATAAAAACCCGTATTTTAAGAAAATTAACCGCTAGGTAGTGGTTCCAACAACCACCGCCACCAATCGAGAGAGAAAACGGGCAGTGGATCGGTCATCCCTGCACAGGGGAGCTAGAAGGAACAGCGAGCCAGTCTGAAGACTCGCTTTTGTTTAAAAAAATTGCAATAACAACAAATAGCGAAAGAACAGTTTGAAAACAAAAAATAGCGAATTAAATTTTCAATTATAAATAAATAATGGTAAAGACAACGACATTGTTATAAATGATTACAGAAAAAAATTGGGTTTCAACAAATGAATACAGAATAAATTTCAGCGAAATAACGCCTACTAATTAACAGAACGTATCTAAGATCAGAAAACGCCAAACTGAGAAGCTCATTAGCGAATGTTGTCTCATAAAAATAGCACCGAATTGTCCATGCTTAATTGGAATTCGCAATTTCGGTGAGACTTTGTTAGATTCTAATTTATTTTATTTGCGCAAAAAAATAAAAATTGCAAGGGAAGCTTTCCAAATCAGAATTATGACCTAATAACAGGACTCAAAAATATCGCGACAAATCCAAGTCCGGAATTTAACGAGACTTCTTCGTTAAGAACCGGAACCAGGACTTGGACTGTCTTGACTAAAACAACGGAGTTCTTCTGGTTTGTGTCCAACGAAGGAGAATCTCTTTGTCACTGCAACTTAAAATCTCTCGTGTGAAGCTTATGCTAGCTCGTCATCGCTTAGAAGTTTACAGATGTAAACAAACAAGCAGAGTGTAAGTTCAAGTATTACGTCCTCTCTTTCTGCGCGGGCTTACTTGAATAAAAAAAAAGAATAAAATGAATAAAGAATGAAAAATCTGAACCTGAGGGTTTTAGAAACCCCAGAATGAAGAGAACATCGAAACTCCGACTTAGAGAAGGTTATAAAAGAAGGACTAGAGAAGCCGAAACAATATCAGAGAAGTCTGGTTTTTCTAGTAAACAGAGCACGTTCAGAATCTACTTTTCCCGTTCATGTCACGTTCTCAAAACTACTCGAAACAATAAGAAACACAAGGGAAGACTCTCGTGATCGTTCGAAGGATGTGTTCGAGTGATCTCTTCTGAAGGATGTAGGAGAGATAGAAAGAGAGAGAGAGACTAAGCAAGAGATAGTATAAAATTTGAGAGAGAGAGAGAGCGAGAGAGAGAGAGAGCGAGAGAGAGCAACAGAGATCAATATGGAATAGGCAGAGGAAGAAAAAAAAGAAGAATTATGAGCTCTATTGAGTCGAAGAACGAAGTAAGATATTCAGAAAGTAAAAGAGAGAGAGGCGATGGATATACATTTACATATCGATAAGAAGAAAGAGACAGAAATGGAGAAAAATATGTTTTTGGTGACAAGCAGAGCTGAACTGCTATCACTAAAGTTTCGTGAGTCATCGAAGGAACAATGGTAAACTCTATTTGAAAAAAACGTCGATTAAAATAAGTATCGAAAAAAGAGCTCAGGAAAGATGTAATGGTGAGTGAATTTCTTTTACGTCTTTGAGCTGAGGCTATAACCGATCGTAAAATAGCACTCATTATCGGGGAACATGAAAGCTCGATCGTCAATTTTCGCAGGGTTATTCGTGAGAAAATAATTTATGTAGGTGTGGCTTACCTTTGAACGTGTTTTTTTTCAAAGGTTACGTCACTCCAAGTAAATTTCTTTAAAAATAAAACTAGCACACGACCTTTCCATAGGAAAAATCTTGCCTCTTAAGACAAGTACGATTGCGTCATTGAACCAAACTCATTTCGTAGAAATGACTTCCCATCGGTCAGAGATGACCTAGAACCTCTCTATTTATTGTTAGTATTGTGACTGAATTCTTTGAAAAGTCTATTTCTCCCAACAACCATTTCCGTCTTTTTCCTCTACTACATATCATCTTTTTTTAAACCTTGCTTTTTTCTCTTTCAACCTCATTCTGTTCCTATGCCATTGGAATTCCTAACAAGAGTTTGCGATTCTGATCAGTTTTCATATCCTGGTAACTGGTTATCGCCACCCACGGTAGTTGTCTTGACAGAATAAAAAAATGTCAGTTCTCTAATAAGCTCAATAAGTTTATTGAAATATTAGAATATGAACCGTCTAGATAATTAAAATTTAAGATGATTGGAAGGATATATTATCTACCTTATATCTATCTACGATGCTGTTTCTCTTTTTCAACCTGTGCGTGAAATATTCGGGAAAAAATAAGCACTCTTATAAAGCTTGTAATGAGAATTCTGTTTCTATCACTTTTTCCCTTTTTCATCGCAAAAACTATTTGTATCTCATCTCAGCGTACCGTTCTGTCACCATTCCCACTTCTTCGTCTTCTTCGTTAACAAAGTGTTTTCATGGGTTGTAAGAGCCAGTTCGTACTCCATAATAAAGTACAATTTTAAAATCTCAAAATTTGTAATTAAATTTAGAAGTTGAATATTCGATCAGCTCCTTCCCTAGCCCCAATACCTCAAAGTCAGTGGGAAGGTGTAATCACGACGTTCTGAGTGAGGCTAAAATTGGGCATCCTTTGGACGAGTCCACTTCCGGCAGTGGTTCTATCCGTCAGATGGATAGGCGGAGAGGGGTTAGTCTAGGCCACATGAGTCGAGGCGTCTTTTCGATTAATCTTCTGCTTTTCTACGGTCAAGGATTAGCAGGAACTCCCGACAAACACGTTCCGCGATGCCAGGCTGGATTGACCATCCACTCAACAGGCCGATCGCATAAATACCCTTGTTGTAAACCATGGCTTCAAGTTATATCACCAAAGCTAGGGCGTCCCCCGGAAGCGACGCGGTCTTACCTTGTCAGCTAGGACCGTCAAATATGCGAGGACAGGCAGCTACCCATGGGCGGGGTATGTCTGCGCGGCGTACAGCCCAAATTCGCCTCGTCACATTAAATGTTGGAACACTGACGGGACGCAGTAGAGAGTCGTGAACTCCTTTTTCAAAAAGAGACGATCTTACGGACTCACATACGAGAGCGGAATAAATCAGAGTCAAATTGACTTTTGGTTAATCCTGAGAGCAAAGCTCCGGAGTGCGAAAGATGCAAAGGTCATTCCATCAGACCATGTTGCATCTCAGCACCACCCTCTCTTTATGAACTACAGCGTATTGAAGTCGAAGAAACAACCTTATCGTAATCCTGAATGTACACGTGTCAAATGGTGGCGCTCGACTGAGAATGAAGAACGTCTCTCTCTCATGCACATCATCCATCGCAATCTACTCCCTCCTCCACTCTACAAGCAGTTTCCAGAGGACATAAATGAACACTGGAAGCTTCTTGAAGACAGCATCAGAGTACCCGCCGCAAGCATCCTCGAAAAGACAAAACCCGGAAAGCCAAGAATCGAGAAAGACACCTGGTTTTTCACCTCCGAAGTTCAGGATGCGATCAAGGCGAAAAAGAATGCGTACAAGAGATGGATGACGTCAAATGAGGCTGACGACCGCGCTGCATACCGCTCAGCCAAGAAAGCCGCCAAAAGAGCTGTCGCAGTTTCAAAAGCCTCCTACTTCCGCGATCTCTATGAGAAGATGAACCAACCAGGAGGCGATAAAGCCATCTATCGGCTTGCCAAGGCTCGAAACCGCAACACCTTGGACATCCAGAAAGCAGCCACGATAAGGGACAAACAAGGAAAGCTCGTCACTGACCCTTTATAAGTCAGAAACAGGTGGCACGAACATTTCGAAGACATGAGCGGCCAAGAGTTTGAGCACCCTCTCATCCCGACTTCCCACGCCGTACAAGGACCCGTGCCAACCATCACGGCCGAGGAAGTGAAGAAGGCACTCTCTAAGATGAAGACTGGGAAAGCGGCTGGACCGGACGACATAGCCACCGAAGCCTGTAAACTTACCGGTGATGTTGGACTAGCACATCTCGTGCACCTGTTCAACACCATCGTAAAGCAAGGCCAAATCCCACAAAACTGGCGCTACTCCTCGACCGTTCCAGTCTTCAAAGTAAAAGGCGATGCCAGAGTGTGCAGCAACTACCGTCCAATACGTCTTCTCAACCACACTATGAAGATATTTGAGAGGATACTGGGTTCACGCATACGAGATATCGTCGATATTCCAGCTCAGCAATGCGGGTTCGTGAACGGAAGAGGCACAACAGATACAATATTTGCACTCCGTTTACTCGTCGAGGAGCACGCAAAGAAAAGATCACCTCTCCATCTGACCTACCTCGATTTGGAAAAGGCGTTCAACAGAGTCCCTCATGATCTTATCTCATATGCATTGCGCGATCATCAGGTTCCTGAAGAGTACATTCGATGGACAATGGCGATGTACGATGATTCAAAGAGTACTGTCAGAACTCCGGTCGGCATCACAGAGCCATTCCCAGTAAACGTAGGAGTGCACCAAGGGAGTGCTTTGTCTCCCCTTCTCTTCGTTTTGGTTATGGATACCGTCACGCGTCCTCTACTGACTCCGGCTCCGTCAACCATCGCACACGCCGACGAAATTTTCCTTGCTGCTCCTACACGTGCCGAAATCGATAAACGCACCCAAGAATGGAATGACGCTCTTAGTAGGCATGGCTTACACCTCAACATCAAGAAGACCAAGTACCAGGAAATCGGAGTGCAAACGACGGGAACTGTTCACATCAGCGGTGAACCGCTCCCGAAGACCTCCGAATTCAAGTACTTTGGTTCTGTTATCTCCTCAGACACGTCAACAAATTCAGCGGCACGCCAAAGAGTAAATGCAGCTTGGATGAAATGGAGAGAAGCTACAGGTGTCCTCTGTGATAGGAATATCACAGCTGGCATACACGGAAAGATGTATAAAACAGCGATTTGTCCCGTGCTTCTCTATTCGACGGAGACCAGGCCTACAACGCGTGTAACCGAGAACATTATCCACACGAATGAGATGAAAATGTTACGCTGGACACTAGGACTGACTCGCCTAGATTGTGTGCGTAACACGATTGTGAGAGGGAGACTCGGCGTGGCTTCAATACAAGACAAGATGCGAGAAGGAAGAGTTAGATGGTATGGACACGTGATGCGAAGAGACGCGACCAACATCGCAAGACACGCCCATGACATGGAAGTACCAGGCAAACGCTCGCGAGGCAAACCGAAGACAAGATAAATGGATACGCTCAACCAAGACCTGCGCCTTGCAAGACTCCACTCGGAAGACGCAACGGACAGATGTTTCTGGAGAGCTAGAAGCCGTACAGCGGACCCTACTCCGACCTCGGCCGGCTCGGGATAACGCTAAGAAGAAGAAGAATATTCGATCAGCTGTTTATGAAATGCATGAATGAATGTTACACATCGAATAACAGAAAGAACGCCGTGAAGAACAAGAAGAGCTCTCTGAAAGACGATTACAATCAGTATTCATGTTTTTTTTCTTCACAAGATGTCAAGATTCGAGACCTTGCCTTCAAAAAAAACTACGTACAAGTAATAGAACATTTGTCTCGTTTGAGAGCATGAGTCACCAATGAGTGTCGTAACAGTTGACTTGGTGATCAACAGATGACACGAAGGTAATTTTTCCGCTCGCGTCATCTTTAATCCTGTCCTGTCAATCTCTCATTTTCCTCCTCCCTCACTCTTCCTTTCCATTTCTCTCTTTCTTTCTCTCGATCTCTTTCTCTCTCTTCTTCTCTCTTTCTATCTCTCTTTATTTTTCTCTCTCTTTCTATCTCTCTTTATTTATTAATAATGAAATACTTCTAAATAAAAAATATTACTAATGAAATACTTCAGGAGAACAGAACTTTTAACCTCATATATTATTCCGGTCCTATCATCTCTCTCTGTCTTTCTCTCTCATTCTTTATTCCTTGCGTATAAAATTAAGATAAAATCACACACATAGGAGACCTGTCGCGGGCGCGAGTTCAGTGTAAGTAAGTGAATATTCACAATGAAAATGAGGCATATAAAATTTTAAAAGATAGAGATAAGAGTAAACAGAGTTACTCATAGCTATAGGGAGAAGTTTCGAGCAGGCAATAAATGCAGTAGGGGGAAGTTTAAAGAGAGCTTCTTTGAATAGTTCAGTAGATGATATTGAAACAATGTGAGAAGCTTAACAGTTTCAAGAATCAATACAGCGGGAAGCATATGTGCTATGGGAAGCGGTAAGTCTAAATGGGTGAATAATTCTTAAAGAATGAGACTTTTGGTTGCTATGTATATGGTGAGGGGAGAAACTGTAACAGAAATGAGTGATCAAACTGGACATGGCTATAAATCGCTTTGTGGAGAAAACAAAGGTCAATTATATTACACATCTATACTCAAGAGAATCTAGAGATAGAAGCTTTAACCTAGCGGAATAGTCAAGCTTGCAGAGACCAGCTCTAAAAGCACTCTTCTGGTGAAATTCCTTAGTATCCGCTCTATGCCATTGAATTGTCCGACCGAGGTACGGCACCAGATTTCGGAACCGTATTCCAGAAGTGTTAATATTCGAGAAGTGAACCGTATTCTCTCTTTATTTCTCACTATCTCTTTCTTCACTTTCTAGCTCTCTCTCTTTCTCGTTTACGTTCTCTTTCTCTCTTTCTCTTAGTACTACTCTCTTAATAGTTGTATCATGTTTATCCCGTATCCCAACAGCTGCCATATCTTCAGCCATAAACATGTTTTCAGATCATAGAGATCGTAAACGACAATATGATTTCTGAGAATGCGCAGGTTATTTCCATCACAAAAAAATATGAAAAAGTTCATAACAAATCGTTTTAAATAATTTCACTTAATAAAACACAAAAATAAGATAATCACGTTTAACATAAAAATTAACTGAACGTATGCAACCAAACCATAATTTATTCACCATGAAAAATGTGAAAAGGTGTTTTTTTTAAACATAAGAAATCTTTAGAAATAATTCTTATAGTTGGAATAGTCTAGACTTCAGCAATTAACAATTACCAGGATCGCTCGATATGCACGTGATCAGTCACGTGATGTTCTGGGCGAAGGATGGTTCAATTGAGCGATATGGTGAAAAAAGGCTAAGAAAAAAAAGAGATGAAGATAGAGATAGAAAGTACGAGGGAGAGAAAAAGAGGGATAAAGAGGAAAGAAGAAGAGATAAAGAGAGAGAGAGAAAGGGAGAGACAGTGAACAGACCTTGAAAAAAGAAGGGAATCTAATCGCATCAGAAAAAAGAAAATGATGCAACGAAGGCTGAAACCGAAAAGAAACCAACATGCAGCATGTAGCGACCGAGCAAAAAATTACAGAAGCTATATCACGAGAATAAAGATAACCAAAATTGAGAGAGGGAAGAAAAGGAAAACGGAGAGCTAAAAGAAAAAAACCGAAAGTTGGGGTAGGAAAGAGAGATAAAGAGATGAAAGAGAGAGAGAGAGAGAGAGAGAGAGAGAGAGAGAGAGAGAGAGAGAGAGAGAGAGAGAGAGAGAGAGAGAGAGAGAAAGAGAGAGAGAGAGATACATGAAAAAATATAGGTTAATACATAAGGAATGAGAAATAGAGGCAGAGACAAATGAGAGAGGTTGAAAGAGGGAGAAAAGAAATCGAACAAAGCAACCACCAACAACACAAATATCATAGCGAGTACAAATAGCGATTCAGTGCTTTGGATTCATTCAGTTCGTTAGTCAGAAAACGTCTGCAAGATTTCTTTGATATACATATATTACATACATGCTATATATATGTATATAGATAGAAAGCAGAAGTTTGAATGCATCCTTAAATTTACTTGATGATTTCGGTTAAACGATCTCCGCTTGTGACATACCAGCCAATCACAAACTTTGTCTGCCAGGGTCTTCACGAAAGGAAATTTGAATACTTCCGTTCAGTGAGTGATAAATTCTTTTTGTAGCATTCTACTCCCGACGAGCCCCTCCATCAAGAAGATCATCCATGTTTTTGAATTTCTTTTATACTTATTTTACATCATTCCGGCTTTGAGTCCGGAACTGTACTAAGTTAGAAATGTCATAAATCTAAATGAACATGTCGTCTTTAGGCTTGAATGCCTTCCACGAAGCTCCCTGTATTTAGGAACAGTCCAGCCTGGGCCAAGGATATGCGAAAACATGTTCGAAAAAAAATTTCGACTTGTTTTTTTTTTCCGAAAAAAACGTTCGGAAAAAATGAATTAAATTTTTTTTCTTGAAATTTTCTAAACTGTTATTCTAGAGCAAGAGATCCCCGGTAATGTAACACTTTTTGTCGGCGAGCCTCTGGTTCACCTTTTTCAAGTCTTTGTTTTCTTTAACCATAAGGGGGGACCCCTATGTATGAAATTTTTTTCTCTTCTAAACCTTTTTATATAATAGATGACTAACAAATAGATGAGAAACAATTACTAGAGCATAGAGTTCCAAAAAGGGATATTCACCAATGCTGCCCTTTTCATATGATCGTGAACATTTGAATAAGTCCGAAAAATTAACAAAATACTTAGATTTTTCTAAACAAAAATTTGTTTTCATAAGCTATTTTAAATCTCAAATTTTTTTATTACGAAGATTTCAACAAGCGGTATTCTTAATTTATACCTCACTAAAAATAAACATGGGTTGTTCTCT
This sequence comes from Allodiplogaster pararmata, assembly GCA_964056735.1. NCBI lineage: Eukaryota > Metazoa > Nematoda > Chromadorea > Rhabditida > Diplogasteridae > Allodiplogaster > Allodiplogaster pararmata. The sequence continues at coordinate 29,361,593 of OZ057404.1, read as the reverse complement.
AATCACGCTCGAGCCACTTTTTCGGTGTAAACACTCCTCTGCCGCTAACGATTATTTGTCTAATTTTTTTTTTTTAAATTATGCTGAAATTTTTATTTGTCAGTTAGGCTCCGTCGTTGGACAATCACTTGCGTTTTCGCTAACATTCCAATGAATGTCGGTTTTTCATCAGTTGAACCTCTCGATGCCGTATCGCTCAAGTCATATGTCACCAAAACTGGTCAGAACTTTAAGCATTCAAGTCTAGAACGATGAAAAGAAATTCCTTCTCTGCACTTCTTCTCTAGCTCTTTTTTTCATTATTCCAGATATCCCTATCGAAGGGCGGTCGGTTTTTTTGTTTGCAGGTGATCTCTGTAAAATTATGACCACATTCGAATTTCTTTTAATAGCACACCGAATAGCAAAATAGCACCGACACTTCTTGTATTATTCGGAACCAAGCAGTAACATGTCCCATTTCAATAAAATTGGTTGTTAATGTACATGAGAAATCATACCAAGCTTTTCAGAAATTTTAACTTATCAAGATTTTTTTAATTCATTTATTTATAACTCACTAGAACTCCAGTGAATAGATCATTAATCCCCCCTTCGTTTCCTTTCCATGTGCCACTCCAAACCAACCGGATTCTTTTCTTTATCACGTCATAGCGAAACTCAATAAATACATCGAGAGTGCTTAAAAATTGGTTCAAAAATTAGACCACAATAACTTCTTTTTACAGAGTTGATAAGAAACTTGAAAACAAAGTTGAACTGTTATTTGGATGAAGAATAATCTTGATAAAACACCAAATCGAAGTAAGAAAAAAACCAATTTTACTGAAACCTGCAATTTTAAACGCTCAAATCAAAATAAAACAATTATTGCAGAAAACTTTTTCTCATTTAATTTAAAGACCAATAGTTTACACTAGAGGCAGTTTGGATTCATTCTCCGTTGCACCAATCTCTAATGACCATACTTCTGGAACTCCCATTCTCGATTGTCCAGAGGGCAAACCTGTAACGATATTCACATATGAGAAAATATAGAAAAGCTTTCTTTCTATCCAGTCACAAAAAGGTGAAACTACTTCTCAATATTAGATCCATTTAAACCCTGTCTGCTATGAAAATTATGCTTTTCTTTGCATCCTAATATTAATTCTAAGTGATTTTAGTGTCCTTATTTTTTAGGGACTGCTGTGAGTCAGAGAACTCCGAAAGATCGAGAGAGAGTTCGCCGATGGAGCTGTCTACAAGCGATGCGAATGTCGACGACGCAGTTCCCGGACCCAAAGGAATCCCAATCATACCTATCCCAAGTGAAAAAAAACGCATAGAGGAAAAAAATAAAGAAACAATAGAGGAGAGCTTCGACATTAATCTTCTGTGTCACGAGGAGGAGGTCAACCTACTGGGCAAGAAACAAAACAGAAATCGGGAGATGGCAAGAGAGCGAGGTCGCGAATAGAGGGTGAGTGAGCAAAAGATGAAAAGCACGGTCGGAAACAGTCATTTTTTCAAAACCTCCCGGTGAACTGAAATCACGATACAGTGCGCCCTTCGGCTCAGGTAGAATATACCCACCTGTCGTGTCTTGAGCCACCGACTGATGCAGTGGAAATGGAAGGCGTGATTGCATGTTCCCCAAGCAACAGTACACTCATCTGTTGTTCCAGACGACTGTAAAAAAGTAATGCGTCACGGTTTTGGGGCGGAGTTTATATCAATTCGCTTCCTTGGAATGTGTGAGCGGTTGACTCTGTAAGCTTTCTGCCTTTTCCAATTGTTTTTAAAAACCTGATTGACCTATGCAACAAGAAGAAACGGGACACCTTGAGACCGTATAATAACCTTCTTCGCAATAACTTCCATCTCGCGACAGGGTAAGCGCTCCCTTCAGATGAAATACAGACCCTGATTGGTGGTGAAAGTGGCCGCTTCCAGGTTTAATGCTTGTGTGTATAGCATTACGAGAGACAGATTCGGCCAATTACTACTACAATTTTTTGACCTTTTTGGTTCTTGACTATCATCCTCGTAAATCACTCTACAAATAATTGAATTTAAATATTAACAGTACTTTTCCTTGCACTTAAAGGAGAAGTGTATGTACCATCCCAATAACATTGTTGGCCCGGAGTCTACTGATAATTTGATGATTACTTAATGAACAATCTGCATGGTATTACTGTATTTTCCGTAGGCCTCTGGAAAAGCGACACTATTCCTCTTCAATATCATGAAATTTTGGGTTAAGTTCTTGCTCCGCTAGGTTAAGATGGTTTTTCCTAGTCATGGATTCTTCACCTGATTAGCCTGGCACTCAATGCACAAGTCCATGATGTGATTGCGACAGATGGCACAGTTGTCCACCACGATGTCCCATGCCCAGAGGGCGACGGCAGACCACTTTTTCACCTCAAAGGCACTCTTAATATGAATATCAATGAGAGAGATGGATTCAAGCAACGCGATTACGTTTATTTACAAAAAGAGAAAAAAACATAGATGGATAGAGAGATAGAGAAAGAAAATAAGGAGAGAGAGAGAGAGAGAGAGAGAGAGAGAGAGAGAGAGAGAGAGAGGAGGGATAGAAAATTAGAGAATGACTGAAATAGGAGTGAGAGAAAAAAAACAGAGACAATTGAAGGCACGAAATTAGTTCAAATCTCTTTCGCTAAAGGATAACCTCGAATCTCTTCTTGTCCTTGCCTCCACTGGAAGCTGCCTCATCGTCTTCCACCTCAACAGAGAGGATAAGTCCTCGTCATTTATCGCAATGACCAAACTCTCTTGAAGAAACCCGCTTTTAACTCAACCAAGATTCTGGAACAAGAATAAGTACGCTAATTTAATCTCAATCACTTCATATCTAACAAATTTCTCATCTAATTTTGATATCACTGTTATCTTCGGTTGCTGAAACATGGAAACCCCAGAGTAAAATGCTGGGTTGGACAAAGATTATTAGGAATCCCTCAACGCTCGCAGAGTTTTTTGACCATTTTCATAAGAGTTTTGCACCGTTTTTCACGAAAGGTCTAGTGAAACTGTTGAAAATCAAGTAAGAGCGACAGCTCTTCAAGCATGGAGTCTCGAAAACAGAGAAAAGCAAGCTGAAGGTCAATAGTAGAGAAGGTAGTTTATTGATCCATCGCTCTAAGAACGGTAGTTTTTCGAAATTCTCAACAGTGCTGGTGACTTATGTTCTCGAGATGAGAACCTCCATTCTCGCTGCTGCCTCCTCTTTCTCGCCTGCCATTCTTTTCTTCTTCTTTTTTCTCAGAAAAGAAACGACCAAAACCTGAAAGAATCTTTCTTTAAAGTAAACTCAAATTTCGTTCGTGTTTGCTGATGCATAAGAGAGCCCTCAACTGGATACTGTATCCTCTATAGTCGAGATTAAAATTTTTTCGCACTTCTACCTCAATAAACACTTCCCTACAGATGGATCGCTTGATAAAGCCATATAATGACAATTCATGCTTGGAAAAAGCAAAAAAAGGGTTCTAAGTTGTCAAGTACCCGTATTAAATAACACCATATCTTAGTACTTGATAAATTATGCTATCATTCAAGAACACATCGGTAGGCAAAGGAGAGATAGAGAGAAAGTTTGAAAAAAGAAGAGAACTTAACATAACCATAGACAGAGGTACGTCTTTCCGGGAGTTCCTCCTATCTACTCCGTTTGATTGCACTTCACATTCGGTAATTTATATCACTTTATTAGTTTGTACACAACAGTACAAGTACCCAATCCAAATTTCACATGTAACACACTCTATGAAAGAAAAAAAATCTCATGAGTTTTCAGAGATATCAGTAAAATGCACCATTCAAGCACTTTGAATGACACCAAACGCATCAATATCTACATCGCTCAAGGCTATCTCACAGAAGTAAGCCGATACAAGGTTATCGATACCATTTACTAATCGATGATGATGCAAAAACCCTAGAAAGCGTCATTAATTGAGAGTTATAACACATATGATGATGTTATCGATACGGCAATCACAATCTTCGTTAATTTATGCGATCGTTTCACGATCACACAACCCTCTCGCTCCTTTTTTTGAACAGATCTCAATCTCGGAAACACAATCCGCAATCAAATTGAATCAGCGAGAGAGTATTTTGATAAAATTAAATGAAACTTTTCAATTAGTCAACAAAAGTTAGCACAATCTATTTTTTGGTTAAAAATTAATTGGCGAAACAAACCTGAAAATACATTACATTGTCTTCTTGGCCCATGAAAGATATACGACGAAAGACTTGACACTATTCTCTCAAAGGATTTACCCTATTTTTTTCAAGATCAGGTTGGCGCATCCACTAGTCAAACCTGTTCATACAAATTATGATATCTTGGATTAATTTGTTCATTAATGTACACTCAAATAAAACAACAAAAAAAACCATTTGGAAAGACACATTAAGCCAGATAACCAGTGAATCTCTACATACGAAAAGTGAATTTCCAGGCTTCAGTAACACTATCTAGAATTTATCTATTCTACAAGCCAAGAAATACATTGTTCTAAACTTTGAAGAAGAAGCTCTTTAAACATTATTTAGACTTTTCAACAAAGTCTATAATTTGGAGCTTTCTAGATTGAACAATCCCTCACAAAAGACACAACGAAGACCTGAGAATCACTCAAATTATCTCTATAGTCTTCCGACCCTGTGTTAACAACCCTGTCAAAAATAAGCAAACACACTCGCCACAATTACTTTAATCACCAAAAACCGCTATTATTGTTAAACCAAGGCCCGATCAACAGAGCTCTTCCTTGGTTATCAATTGGTACATATGATCACTGAAGGTTTATCCGATTTTTTAATTCAACCCTTTCTCTCTTTTCAACGCCCATCACTCGCTGCTTTGCTTTTCTCGCTGCAAGCAGCAAAAACGGCCGCACAGTCAACAGCCGTGTGCACAACTATCGCTGCCAAGGCCAATTCGGTCGGTAGCTCATAGGGACGAAGTCCAGTCACCAACTCTGACGTTTGGTTCACGAGGCCTAAGGGCAAATTACCAGTTGTTAGAAGTTACAAAGAGTTTTTTATCAAGAGATAACAGCAAGCATAAAATACACTTCTTGTAAAAGAACCCCTGAACTTGCTATCGAAATACACATGTATTTCTCACATTTTAAGAACTCTAGTCAAAGACAGATAGTGAGTGATAAACAACTTTATAGAAATGTTAAAAAAGAAAAAAGATAGAGAGGAGAAAGGAAAAGGGATTTAGAAGGAGAAAAGTGAAAAATGAATAGAGATAAAGAGAGAAAACCAACCCGTGGTTAAGTTTGCTATGAGAAAGAAGGCAAGACCGTGCTTATTGATAGCTTCCAAGAGGCACGGCTGATGTTTTGAGAATGGATTCTCTTCTAAAAAAAAAGGATTATCATATAAAGCTTTCGTATCGTAGTACAATCTTTCACAAAATTTTTTTCGGGCTTCTTCTTCTCAAAACTTTAGTTTAGGCTTTAGATAAGTCCTTCTACCCTCTTTTTATGAATTTGGCGGGTTTAAAAAACCACATCCGAGAAAAAAGTTTAGGAAAATTGTCATCATTCTAAAACTTACCCTCCACTATCAATTATGGCATTTCCTTCAATTCGAAAAGCTCACCGGTTCCAAAATGAGGCGCTTTGGCCGCCCACGCAATGAATGAGATGACTTGGATGAGCATTTGAAGCGAAAGGAACAAGCAGAAAATCGACAACTGAACCAAGTCTTCTTTTTAAGACATGCAAAGAAAACCGGTTCATGCGTCACAAAAAAGCACCTTCCTCTCCTCATACATCCCCACTATTGTCCAAGCGTGGCATGAAGGTAGTGTGCGCGACTATTGCGCAAAGGGTCCCAAGTTCGACCCTAAACCGTCCACCCAAATCAGGGGGTAGAGAAAAGTGGATAGTGATTTGCACGAATCTCACTATCCACTACTGCTATATGCACTAGCAGTCATCCAACAGGCCACTGGTTCTAACAAGATAGGTATGTACCGCATCTTAGCAGGGGTTTATATTGTGCCCGGAAAAAGAACCCCATGCATGCCAAAAAGCAAAAAAATGCTACAACCGAGACCCCCCTTGTTGCTAAAAATTTTAATTTTCTTGGAATGATTTGGGTGTTCACGTGAGGTTCCGCCCATGGATTGAAAACAGAAACCCGAAAGGGTTTGAAACATAGGTTTTGTCAACAGACGACAGAACTTGACCATTTAAACTCTTCACCTCAGGGAGCGCTGTGCCCCGAGGCGGGAACAAACCTTTCTCAAATTATAAATTCTTCTTTATTAGCTGGTTGTTTCTCTCTCTTCAACATTCCGCTCTACTCTCATCTCTAACCTCGTCATCGTCATTTTCGCTTTTTTCTACTGAATTTCAAACCTCTAGTACTTAAACTTGCTGGAACTACTGTAGGTTACCAGGGTGTTTCTCAGCAACCGCACAAATTTTTTCGAGCGCATAAGTTTTTCAAATTTCAGAGTTCGACTTTCAATTTTTTCGAAAGATTTTCCAAAGATCCTTTCCCTACAAAAAAAACCGAAAGAAAAAATTTAGATTGCAATTTTTTCAGGGGTTTGAAGAGCGCATAGATTTTTTTTTGCCCGCTGTGCGGGTAAGAGAAACACCCTGTAGGTTACTAAAAAATACATCAATAGAGGTCACCAACACAACCACTCTTTGAACGAAGGAGTCCAGAAAAATGAGAAGCAAGCTAGAGGTGAAGGGTGCATAATTTAAACATTTTCACTACTCCATGACTCTCTCGCTGATAGAGCGATCGTTTTTAAAACTTTTTAACAACTGGAAATTACAAATGTTGAGCCATGTTCACAATAGGACAACCCAAATCCGGGTAAGAACCCTTTAGTACGTTTGGGTATAATAGAATTCACTTACATTTCCCTTGTAATCAACCCCAACAGAATACATAAAGGTGCCTCATGCCTACCAAACTCACCGATGCACAGACATATGGAAGGTTGACCAGTTTCCTGGAGGACGGGCCCACTGAAAACTCTGCCAAGAACTGCATGAAACCGAAGAAGACCGCAATGCAGAACAAGTGACCACAGCAGGAGGCCCAGGACTTGATGCGTATTCTCAAAATAAAAAAAATGGACTTTCTCTCCCCCCCCTCTTTTTTCATCTCCTTTTTCTTTCTTTGACTCTCACTCTCTCTTCTTGATTGTTCCAGGCAGCCAATTCGTCGCTAGACATCCGGATATTCCCCCAATCATAGGTCAACCGCACTGCTGAGAATTTTCGAGAAACAACCGTACTTTAAGTAGGCAAGTCTAGAATCATGAGTATTTATCCCTAGCTCACTTTCTCGAAAAGCTGCAAGTTTTTAGTTAAAAATTTTTGTTCAAAATTTGCAAGTTAACTTTGTTGAGCTATAAAACACAACACTTTCTCTGTAATCCTAACGTGCTTACCCTGTTTTCGCAATGAACTTCCCGACAGCTCGAGCAAAGTAGAAAATCGATAAGTATCCCATCAGGGAAGCCAGTCCTTCCTTGTTCGCAGTAACGAAATCCTCTCGCGCCATCTCCTTGTCCAAAGTCCAATCCTGAGTGACAATCTTCTTTAATTCTCTCATCTCGAATTAAGTCAAATTAGAAACTCGTTGTTTTAATTCAATACTTTTGTTTCTGATAACTAAAGGCTCGTTTCTTTGTTAATAGCATTTTCTACCCCCTCCCTCCCCTAGTTAAGCAACCTTTTGCTTACACACACCGCCACTAGAAAGACAGTCCATGCATTTCCGCTATTGTTATTGTTCATTGTGAACCGAAGTTGAATATAATCTGTGCAAGGAATAAAAGAATGAATGAATAGGTCACATGCATTGTAGAGAGTTTCGAAAACGACCTTTGAGCGGGAGAGTCTTGTATAATAAGCTTTTCCTCGTCTGGGGCCGTAATCAGAGATCTAAGATAAACTCAGGGGTAAATTTTACCCTAGTATATTGTAGACCAAAGTTCAACTCAGTTCTGTATTCAGAGACAAAAAGGGTGAGAGCGTCTCAGCTTTCCTACTAAACTTTAGTATAAATTTTACCCTAACGTCTACTCTCTGAATTCCATTTTGGCGAAACTACAACTTAGTATAAAGTTTACCATAAATTTTAGTAGAAATTTTAGTCTCTGAATAAATACGGCCCCAGGGGAGGGGGAGGACCCCAGGGGAGGGGGGAGGGCCCCAGGGGAGTAGACTTTAGGGTAAACTTTTTTAAAACTAAAGTTTAGTAGGGAATCTGAGACGCTCTCACCCTTTTTGTCTCTGAATACAGAACTGAGTTGAACTTAGGTCTACAATATACTAGGGTAAAATTTACCCATGAGTTCATCGTAGATCTCTGAATACGGCTCATGATCTCACCGCCTAGCTCTCTTCTCATTAATCCACACTTCGTCACTCCGAGAACAGTTATTTCTCACAATTTTTCAACTACCTTTGTCTCTAAAAGGGTTTTGAACCCCTCGATAGGGGTTATATGAGTGGGAGCGGAGAATTCTGACCTGCATTCCTGCTGCCAACATTCCCTCTTGAGCGATGGCGAAGAAAAATGCAGTGACAACGTGGAATTTACCCGGAAGAATGTGTGACACAATCTTCAAGGCATGAAAGTATTTAAAGGGGAAATTTGTTTTTATGCTCAAACAAGTTTTACTCAAATTCCCTTCAAGCATTATAAAGACAAATCAAACCAAAACAGACATGATGAACAAAATCAATAAAAGTAGGCAGACTAGTTGTTTGCGCCCTCCTTCTGGCTGTTTCTTACAATTCGACAAAGTAAGGTAAAAATTAGAAAACTGTCAAGAAAAGGGCTCACTGAAGAGAGAGAGAGAGAGAGAGAGAGAGAGAGAGAGAGAGAGAGAGAGAGAGAGACTTTTTATCATGAAAAAGCGATAAACAGACAAGTCGCTGGCTTTCTTGGATAGCGCAACTACTGTTTTCTATGATCAACCAACTCTGACAGACACCTACCGTAATGAAGGCTATGGTGTAGAAGAAGTTCCAGTGCACACCGTACTCTGTCACTTCATATGGATACTCTAGAAATATGATGACTGCAGTCCGCACTAAACCAAGGATGACGAGCAAGAAGGAAGAAGAGCGGAGGAAGGCCAATCGGGTACTGTAACACTATGCATTAATCTCTTAAACGATGACTGTGAAAAGAATCATCTCGAGAGAGTGATATTATATTACTACGGTACAAAAAAATTTCACTCTTTCAATATGAATTGTTTTGCAGTAATTAGCTTACAACTCCCTTGTAAAAATGAGGGAACGGCCAAATCAAAAGAAAGAATGAGAGCGTGTTTATAGAGAACACATACGGAAGAAATTCGTATCGCTTACTTTTTTCGACTAAGCTTAGATTTGTACATGAAATTTACCCGCAGTGCGGTTTGGAGAGACAATGGGCATCTTAGGCCTGCTAGGAACTCATCGAAAGACCATTCCTCATCCCCTCCCCCTCTGAAACTCAAAAACACCACACCGGGCTTTTCTTGCCTCACTCTGCTCCCTTCTTCTTGTGGTCTTGAGTGGACTCGCTAGAGCTGCACAGCAAACGAATCCAGACACGCCCATGTCCATGAGGCTGAGCCCTTAACTGTATGTTTGCATGATTTAAACAGGAAGTTGCCCGGCCGCGATTTAGCCAAAACCCCTTTTGGCGGGAAAAGGGTTAAATCGCGGCGTGCTCTTCATTCTACGCTTTTTCTGACCGGTTTTCGGTTGAGTGTTATTCGGAGTGTTATTTGGACAATGTTATTTGGACGGTTGAGTGTTATTTGGACAACAAGGAGGTCGGTGCTACAACTGCAACCAGTTCGGCCACTACAGCAACAAGTGCAGAGCACCCAGATACGGAGAATACTAATTCAGTGGCATTTTTAAGTACAAGGTTTTCTGTGGGCTTTTAGTCGCAAATTGGGGCTTCTCCCTTCATTTTGGAAATTATTCTCAATGGTTATAAACTTAATTTTGAACCATGTTCTTCACCCTTCCACCTTCCGTTATTAGGCAATAGACAGTCAGCAGTGGCCAACAAGGTTTTTGTGGAGAAAAAAGTGAAGGAATGGTGGAAAATTGGAGCGGTGGAGGAACGGGAAAGAAAGGGCGCGTGGCTATCACCGCTGTCGGTAGTGGAAAACGGTAAGAAATTAAGATTGATTCATGACCTTTCACACTTCTACTCTTTTCTCGCTAAAACCTATTTCAAATTCGAAGATCTCAGAAATTTGTGGTTTTCTCTTCCTTTCAATGGTTATTTGGCAACTTTCGATTTTGCCACCGGTTATCATCATTTGGCCATCGCCAAGGAGGACAGGCATTACCTGTCGTTTGTGTGTGAGCTTGATGGAGTGGAAAGGTGTTTCCAGTTTGCGGCAGCTCCATTTGGACTGTCGCAAGCTCCATACGATTTCACAAAGTTGTTCCGCCCCATCGTGGCGGAGTGGAGAGGTTCAGGCATTACCTGTTCTCTGTATATAACCAAGGAGCACAGGCATTACCTGTCGTTTGTGTGTGAGCTTGATGGAGTGGAAAGGTGTTTCCAGTTTGCAGCAGCTCCATTTGGACTGTCGCAAGCTCCATACGATTTCACAAAGTTGTTCCGCCCCATCGTGGCGGAGTGGAGAGGTTCAGGCATTACCTGTTCTCTGTATATAGCCAAGGAGGACAGGCATTACCTGTCGTTTGTGTGTGAGCTTGATGGATTGGAAAGGTGTTTTCAGTTTGCGGCAGCTCCATTTGGACTGTCGCAAGCTCCATACGTCTTCAAAAAATTGTTCCGCCCCATCGTGGCGAAGTGGAGAGGTTCAGGCATTACCTGTTCTCTGTATTTAGACGACGGCATCCTTGTGACCGCCACATAAGAGTAGTGCAGAAGGAACGTGGAGACGGTTGAGATGATCTGAGGAGAGCTGGAGTACATGTTGCGGAGGAGAAAAAAAAATTATTGGCTGCCATCGCAGACAGGTGTGTGGCTAGGTTATGCTATTGACTTGAGACGAGGTTGTGTCTCGGTTGCTTCCCATCGGCGAGTGAAAGCAATTGAAAGATTCAAGTTTTTTTTTGGATTGCAACAATCCCACTATTCGAGATCGTCAGGTATTTTTGGGTACGGTGCATTCATGTCACCTTGTTCTAGGTGACGAAGGAGTTCGACGGTGTCGAATCGTCTCTCGGGTGGTGGAAGATTCTTCAAGAAAAGAAGAGTCAGCGAAAACGAGAGTGCCGCTGTCGGAGGAAGAACGAGGTGAGATTGTGTTCTGGTTGGATAAATTTGAGAGAGGTGTGGAGAAGTCGTTTGTGGAAAAGGAATGGACTCCTAGTGTAGTAATTGAAACAGATGCATCATCAGAAGCGATTGAGGTTCTGCTAAAGTTAAATGATGCCTGTAGTGAAAAATGAGCGAGGAATCTCTCTGAGCATGAAAAGTCATTGTCCAGCGCTTTCCGAGAACTGTTAGCGGTTGTTTTTGCTTTCAGAGCATACCGATCGATAGTTAACATGTACTTTTGCGTTGCGATAGCCAGGCTGCGGTTCAGATATTGTAAAGAGGCAGTTCTCAGGAACCGTTGCATGATCTGTGTTTAGAAGTGAACAAAATTGTGGTAGAAGTAAATGCTAAAGTTAAATTTGTATGGATACGCAGAGAGTTGAATTGTGAAGCGGTTAAAGTTAGTAGATGGGTGGATCATGATGACTGGGGGATCAAAAGAGATATCTTCAATTTGTGTGCAAGGAAATGGGGTCAGCCAGACCGGGATATTTTTGCTGATGAAACCAACGCTAAATGTGATATCTTTTTGAGCTGTCCGGGTTCGAGCGGGATCGATGGTTTCGAACAGAGAAGCGATTGGAATAGAAGGAATCTTCTCTGGTTAGTTTCTCCGCCATCTCTTCTTTCGAAGACTTTGCGTGTTGCTGGTAGTTCTGCTAGCAGGGCCATTCTGGGCACCCCTTTCTGGTAAAGTCACACTGCTTTTTCCACTCTGAGAAAAGGGAATACTTGGGCTTCTTATGTAAAAGATTCATTAACTTTCGGAAAAGGAGCAAATATTTTGATATCTGCGTCTAGGAAGAGAGGGGCTTTTGGAAGCAGCAAACTTGCCTCGGATTTCGTATTTTTGTTGTGTGATTTCGAAAATTCCAGCCTATAAACAAGGTGCTTCACGCCTTTAGTTATCTAGCCTCACAGTTGTTCGGTCAGGATAAAGCACACTTCCTGTTTGGCCATGCAAACACGGGTTTTAGCGAAAACGAAAGAAACGCAGTGACTGTAGTTGTAGCTAAAACTGTATGTTTGCATGATTTAAACAGGAAGTTGCCCGGCCGCGATTTAGCCAAAACCCCTTTTGGCGGGAAAAGGGTTAAATCGCGGCGTGCTCTTCATTCTACGCTTTTTCTGACCGGTTTTCGGTTGAGTGTTATTCGGCCCACCCACCCTCTCAAACAGTTTTTATTTTGTAGGAGGAAAAGCGGCAATGATGAATGTTGTGGAGGAGAGACTGAAACTCGCAAGGAAGGAGGACCTTCTACCCCACTTGCATCGGGTTCTTCTCGGAGCTGTGGCTCCTTCTTCGAGCAAGATCTATCGCTACTCGGCTATCCAACGGAGAGAATTTGCAACAGCGCAGGGATTGGATGAGTGTGCTCCACTCTCTCTTTGTTGCTTCCTGCTACACAAGATAGCACAGGGAGCGTCAAGAAGTTCGCTGGCCGTGGCGTTGGCCAGCTACACTTTCGAGACTGGAGAAACGGTGGAGAACTCGCCTTTCGGTCCCCTGGCTCAAGCAATGAAGAAAGAGAGAGGGAGGAGTATCCAGGTCAAGCACCACAAGAAAACATCGGTCAGTGACGTTCAGGCGCTATGTGTATGGAGCACTCGGCTCGAAGCTGGAAAAGAAGATGTTCGAATCGCCCTTATTTGTGCCCCATCGTTTTCAGCTTTATTGACAGTGTCCGAGGTGACAGCACTCGCATGGGGGGATGTGAGGAAGAAGAAAGCAATGGGGACACTCTACTCAAGATCACAGTGGTAAGAGCAAAAAACGACCAGGAGGGGGAAGGAAGGTGCACTAGAGCGAAGTTGGACAACATGTCCACCGGGTTCGCACTATGGAGTGCACGCAAAATTCGCTCAGCGATTTACCCTTCTCTTCCCGTATTCTCTTCCTTTACGACCGGTAAGCCTATCTCCACGGGATATGTCAGACAAGAGCTGACTAGAGCGTGCAAGGGAGCAGGAGTTGCATGTATGATGCCGCATCAGCTCAGGGGAGGAGGAACGTCTGCATCGATTGAGAATGGAGCCTCTCTACAGGAGGTACAGAAGAGAGGAAGATGGAAGACAGCCAAGGGAATGGAATCGTACATCGAAGACTCTCTAATAGCCCAGGGTGGGGCATTGTCACTTTGATCTTGTTCTCTTTCTCTCTATCGTTTGCACTCTGTCAATCTCCTTATTTCTCTCTCTCCATTATTTCGCATATTTGTCCTTTCTCTTTATCTTGTTCAAGTATGTTGTTCATTTGATGTGTTCCGGTTCGTTGTTCTGTAGTATTTGTTGTTTTCCGGTTCGTTGTTCTGTAATTGTGTTAAACCTTCGGGTGTTGTTGTTTCACAAAAGTAGTGAGCATGCCTCACAGTTGTTCGGTCAGGATAAAGCACACTTCCTGTTTGGCCATGCAAACACGGGTTTTAGCGAAAACGAAAGAAACGCAGTGACTGTAGTTGTAGCTAAAACAGCTCTTTTCATGAATAACTTTTACTTCATTCATCTTAATGTTTTCTCACTGGTAGACTACGGAGTAGGGTTTACTTTATTTCATGAATTACTTTTACTCTCAGAAAAGTTATAAACTTTTCGAGCGAATACCTGGGATAATTAATGATAAGCGAAGGAGTATTTTCATTATTGACCTATGTATTATATATAACACTCAACTTCTCTCTCTCTTTCTTTTTTCGTTTGTAAACTATAACTCCCTTTATTAATCTAGCATATTTTTCAGCTCAAAGAGCAGTAGTTTTTCTTCTTTTTAGATAGGTCACCTATGGCGCTAATTGAACCTTCGAATTTTTTTATTTCTAGTTTTTCCAATAACTCTCCTCAAACCAAATAAATGCCTCTTGAAAGGCCTTCAACTTTAACGAATACGTTTATGACGGACCAAAGCGATATCTAAGTGAGTTTTCCAAGATTGAAGGAGAAATTTATTGATTATTCCGAATATTCGTATTTGAATCTTGGCTGTAACACCATTGATCTGTTTTTCTTAAGACTGAAAGATGCCAATGAACACCACTGGTACGTTGGTACCAGTTTGATTCTTTAACCCGCACTGCGGGTTAAATCTATGCGCTGCATAAGTAAGACAGTGATACATATGGTCTTAACGTCTGCATCCTCTCTTTCAAATCACACGCTGTCGAGATCTCTCAAAAGCCTGCCGTTCCCTAATGATTGGCTATTTTGAAATACATGCTATTTCTGCTGATAGGAATGAACAGACTAATAAGCAGGGTGTTTCTTAGCACCCGCACAATTTTTTTTCGAGCGCATAGATTTTCAAAATGTCTGAGTTCAACATTCAATTTTTCCAATGATTTGGACTTTCCTTACGAAAAATCCGAGAAAAATTTTCTTCCAAGAGCATAGATTTTAATGTTTTTCGGGGTTTTTGGAGAGCGCATAGATTTTTTTACCCGCAGTGCGGGTCAGAGAAACATCCTGCTGGTAAGTGCTGACGAAAAAGAAACAAGGCATAAGAATTTAGTTTACATAGCAAGAAAAAGCTTATATATGGTTTCTATTTTGATTAAGAAAGGATGGCTCAGAGAAGATCAAAAATATGGACTTCCGATCGATCATAAGCATAGGTCACCAGCACTGTTGACAACTTTGGAAAACGACCGTTCTTTAAGCGATGGTTTCTAGAATGACTGAAACTCTCTTCTCCGCTTTTAACCTTTAGCTCGCTTCTCATTATTCCAGACTCGCCTCTTGGAGAGTCGTAGATTTTTTTCTTCTAAAATTCAAAGCTATTTTAGGCCTCAGATGAACTATGATCATAAACAATCCAGTTCTAATCAGTCCTAACCGTAGTTTTCCGTTTTCGCAAACCGTCGAGGAAAAATTGGGAAGTCTACCGCTAGAATTGAGACAGCCACTGCCAGGAAGATTGAAGATCTATAACAACAAACAATTTTTGAAGTGGCAGTAGGGGAATCAAAAAGTGGCAGTAGGGGAATCAAAAAGTGGCAGTAGGGGAATCAAAAACTCATCGTCCGCCAGGTACATATGAATCATTGTTCAACCTGGTTCAAAAAATATCTATTAGAGCAAAACAGATTGTGTATTTAGGTTCATCGGAAAGTTCCAGCTGATCTCGTGCTCTCACAATTTAACTTATCACCCACCCTTTCAGTTCAAAAGGGTGTTCTTCTAACAAAAAAAAACTATTCGCAAATCTATGCGCTATTCAAAGAGGCTAGAGATACGAATTGTTTTTCTTTTATCTCTCTTTGTATGCATTCTCTATTTTTCCCGCATCCTCTCGGTATCTCTCCTAAACCTGCCGTTGTTTCGTGAGTCACGAATCGTGACTAGTCTTTATGATCTACGCGTTGTTCTGCGGGCAGTAAGCAGGAGTTAAAAAGTCATGTAAGACCCTCTCTCGGCGGGTCTCTCTTTTTCAAATCATAAAAGGGGACCCTGATGTAAAAAATTTCTGTTTTTGGCGGGCTTCTGTACCTTTTTCTTGCACACATAAAAACCCATAGCAGTAAGAAACAGCTTCTCGCGCATTTATAGGTCTCCAGCACTAGTTAGAATTTTGTAAAACAACTGTTGTTTGAGCGACCGAGTCTGAAATAATTGTTAGCTATCCCTTCTTCGCTATTCACCTTTAGCTCACTTCTCATTATTACAGACTCCCTCTCGAAGAGTGGTTGTTTTTTCTTCTTCTAAATTTCAAAAGCTAATTTCTTTAGTGAATTATCCGCTTAACAAGACTCACCGAAAGTAGGTGAGGAACATAGTCGGATAGTGATGTTCTTCCACCATTCGATTGAGAACTATCCGCAGCTGGAGGTAGTCCTTGATGACCATGTGATACTCGACGAACATGAAGAGTAGCATTGTGAGTACGCCTACTGACTGCAAATCGCACCATTAAGACAGGCCACCGGTTCGGAATCACAGGATAAATAGTTACCGGTCCAGCTATGTCGGCGCATACAAGTTCACGCCGTAAATGATCTACATTATCATCTCCTTCCGTTCTATTTTACTTTCCCGCTACTTCTCTTTTCACTCTTTTTGAAATTCCTCATCTTTTTTTCAGCTCGCTCGGCGCGTACAAACATGCTCTTGACCGGTCTCATTTAACGCCTGTTCGGAATAAAAACAACTTCCTTCGATCGTACTTTCCACTGCCAAAACTCACCATGAATCACATGTATATTACATGACCAAAATTAGAAAAAAAACCACCGGTCTTAGCGGAATACGCTACAGAATTATGAGATGCGAGAGAAGACAATTCTAGCCCCCCTCTCCCCCTTCTACCCGGTTCACTCCGGAGTCGTTACTTCAAATTTTAAAGCAGTCAGTGACCTGAGCCCACTTTCTGCTATCTCCTTCTTTGGCGTCTTAAGCTGACCTTCTAATTCATCTAGGCCTACTCCTTGTTTTCTCCCAACCGCAGATTGCAAAAAACCTATGGTTAATAGTGACCGGAACTTTTCAAAGGGCATTTGTCAAACAATTTTGTCTCGGCATAGCAAGCCGTGATACTAAAACCTCCAACAGAAAGCAAGAACTGACAGAAAGTTTCAAGTTTCGAATGAACTAGCTCAGATTTTTTTTGTTAAATACAAACCATAGCAGCGAAGATGTGGTAGACATACTCGGAGAAAACAGTCATTGATCCTATCACAGGCATCACAATAAATAGAAAGTCCAGCACAAATTTTTGCCTGAAAATCGCATGTGACACACTGAAGAGCCGGCGATTCTTTTGACTAGTTCACTAGTAAAAAAGGTTTGTTTTGAAAAATTAGCTTCCTTTTGGTCGAAAAAAATTTGAAAACGACCGCTCATTCAGGGGGGTTGAAAAATGAGAAGCAAGCGAGAGGTTAATACAGATGAAAAATTAGTTAGTTTAGGCGGCCCCTCTGATAAGAAGTCGTTAAAAATTTTTCTTAGACAAGTAATAGGGAACTAGTCAAGGAGATTGAGATCACAGTTTTAATTCGAATTCCCAATCGTATGTCCTAATCTTTTGCAGCTATTTTTACTATTGTAGCAAGAAATGGGTCTTGAAAAAAGGTATATCCGAGAGCTCACCAGACTTTTAAAATTTCTCCCGGTCGTCCGCGCGGTGCCCAGGACATTTTTATGAAGGAAATAAAACGTAATTTGTATCACAAAAAGTTTAAGCTCTTAAGGGATAAAGTTTCGAATGTAAAACTTAGCCCCCCTCCACTGAGAAAAAAGTTCAACTGAGACCAAAGCTTTTTTTGACTGCCCTCTTCGTCACCCGGTCAACCGCTCGAATAATAATTTTCAGCACATACTGGTGAGCTATGGTATATCCAACCTAATAGTGCTACACCTAAAAAACGGTACTTTTCTAAAACCTTGTAAATTTCACTCCTCGGCCCCTTTGGGGGGCAGAGTCAACGGATATTTCTATCGCGGCAGAGAAAAAGAGACAAGGCGCCAAGATCGACCTGAGCCGTACGGCCTCGTAAACTATTACCAAGCCTAAGCGGCAGAGGTTTGAGAAAAATGAGAGACAGGAGCAACATCGTGTAGCAAAACGCAGGGGAGAGGGGAGAGCATACAAAGATCTAGGAAAGTGCCAAAAAACTTGTCAACATCGAAAAAATCATCATATTGAAGAAAAAATCATACCAGTAGCTGATGCCGTTGCCTTCAAATTGGTGCCCTTGGGAAATCCATGGAATTGTGAGATTTCTGAAATATTAATATGGAATATAAAGAGTTGTCTTCATAGCTCACCAAACTTGTGAAATTGCTCTCGGTCGCCCGCCCGGTCGTCCAGAAAGTTTTTCATGATGAAGAAATTATAACGTAAGTTCATCAGCAACAAAAAAACTAAATGCTTGTAAACAAATTATTGATCATTGGTTAACCTACAGCCCCGGCAACGCGAAATAAGATATCAATTGACTTCACAAAACAGAGCAAAGATTTTGTTGACTTCCTCTTCCCCCATATTCGGATAATAAAAAATTGTTTTGGATGGTTTTCACTATTCTAATAGAAAAGAAAATACCTGCTAAGAGGAAGTACCAAAGTCTGTTTCGCCCCTGCTCAGACAGACTTTGGTGCTCTCTGGGTGGGGCTCATCAGTGAGTGCCCAGAGAGCGACAATATAATAAATGAAGGTGATGAAAATATAGATTAAAATAAAAAATTAAAAAAATGTTAAAACTAACTTAGAATGTTAAAGACTAACTAAAAACTAACGAGAATTAAACAAATTATGTGAATAATGAGTTAAAAAAATTATGTGAATAATGAGTTGAAAGAATAGAATAATAAGCTAACTATGGAGTAACAAATATGTAAAATAAGGAAAAATTAAAAGATGAATGGGATAGTGAAGAGGGAAACTAGAGAACAGGAAGTACATAATAAGGTTAGTGAGCGAAATGTTAAAATAAGATATGGGATAATAGACTATGAAGTGACCTGTGAAGGAGAAGAAGAAATATTGACGTGTGTGAGAAAATGTGCAATTATTGGAATAGGTGGAAAGGAAATTTTCAAAGTGTGAGAGAAGAAGAGTCTAGTTATTGAGATAAGAAGACATGTGAATTTAGAGAAAAGTATCCAATAGTAGACAATGAAAGGGGAGCGATATAGGAAGTTGCATCGATCAAAATGACCGAAGATAGGGAAGATGAATGGACATGTGTGAGAACACGATATAAAGAGAACTCATTGAAATGTGTGATAATGAACACAAAAAAGGATGTCAACATATGAGGATGTAAACAATAAGATGTGAGATGACAGAGAATGTAATGCAGTGTTTTTATTTGCGAAAAACATAATGAAACATAACGACATCCCGTTTTTTTTTCCATGTTATGTTAACAACTAAAATGTTCTCAAATACTCTCTCGCCGCAGACAACGAGAGACACCGCGACTTCTATGTCACAGAAAGGGCACAAAATACCGTACACCATGCACATTTGAAGCGCTATTCCATTTGAGACTATTATTTATACAAATTTTAGTTGTGAACATAACGTGGAAAAAAAAACGGGATGTCGTTATGTTTCATTATGTTTTCGCAAATAAAAACACTGCATAAGAGAGGAAGAAATATTGATAAATATGTGTGAGAACATGTCATTACAGGGTATGTGATTTAGAGTGTAATATCCATGAAGATATAAAATGAAGGTGACCTAAGAAGTGACACCAAAGTGGCCGATGAAAGGAAAGATACATGAACATGTAAGAGAAACACATATACAAAGAGAAAGGATATTGAAATTTGTGAAAATACATACAAATTTATGAACATGTGGGAGAAAACACATATACACAGATACATGAACATTTGAGAGAAATACATATACAAAGAGAAAGGGTATTGAAATCTGTGAAAATACATTCAAAATTATTTAAAAAGGTGTTAATGTGTGTATCATGTTGTGTATTAGAATGTTATTATTAGTATTGTATTTAAGAGATATTTTAGGATTTAGTGAGAGAGTTTTGATTAAGCGTGAGAGTATAATATGTTTAGGATATTTGTTTTCTCTATATCTAGTTATTAGAATGTGAGCTCTATTTATGAAGTCGTATAATTCGGAGCAGTTCCCAGCGAACCGCAATATCTCGCTGAATATAGTATTGAGTCCTATGTTAGTGGGTATGTTTGAGGAGTAGTGTGGATATTTGAGTACTTTAAAACTGTAAAAATCAGTTTTATTATATAGATTGAATTTAATATTTCCGTCATGTTCAATTTTGATAAGAAGATCTAGAAATTCAGCGGAAGTTGGTTCAGTATTTGTTTGTTCAAGTGTGAGTGAAATGTCATAAATCTCTTTAGTGATGGAGTAGAATTGATCGACTCTATCCGATATGTGAAATAGGTCATCTATATATCTGAAAGTACAGTTTAAAGAGTTTTTAAGAATATGAGTATTGGTAATATTTTTGTTTATATAAGAGAATTCCATCATAGCTAGTGTGAGATCAGCGATTTGTGGTGAAGCATTGTTTCCTTGTGGTATGCCTTTATTTTGTTTAAATATAGTTTTGTTATATACTGCATAACTGTTATCTAGTATATAAGTTAGCATCTTATAGATTTCGTAAGGAAGGTAAGTCCTTTTTGAGAAGTGTCGTTAGTGTAGTAAGTGCTAATACCTTTTAAGGTTATGGCACGGGAGCCGCAGTTATTAAAACAAAGTTTTATGACTTTGCTCATGAAGTTTTTGATAACATCGTGGGGGAGATCATTAAACAAATTATTGATCATTGGTTAACCTACAGCCCCGGCAACGCGAAATAAGATATCAATTGACTTCACAAAACAGAGCAAAGATTTTGTTGACTTCCTCTTCCCCCATATTCGGATAATGTTGACTTCCCCTTCCCCCATATCCGGTCGCCCAGGGTCGCCCGGTCAACCGCCCGAGAAAATTATACTCAACACATCCTGGTGAGCTATGGTTGTCTTTCAAAATTATCAAAACGATGATTAAACAGCTCGTTTGAGCATTTAACGTTATGCAAAGAGGCACACATTTATTTCATGGAAGTATTTTTTGCTATTTTCTTCAATTCAAATCAACTGCCTTTCAAACATTTAGTTCACACAAGTAGTACCCCAGGAGAAGAGGAATCCTGACTTTTAAACAAAGTTCTGAATTCAGCTCAAACGTGCTATGCCTTCCTTGAGGATTGATTAAGCGATACGAACATTAGAAAAAAATTGAATAAATTCTTCCGCTCCTCATGCATGTCCGCGCCGGTGACCGGTCACGAGAAAGAAAAGGAAAAAAATTGGGCGACTTTTAGTTTTAAAGAGTTTTCAGAAGAGTTATGAAAGGCGCACAAACGTGCTATTCGTCCGGTGAACATTAATCTGTTCATAAAAACGTCAAAAATTATTTATAAAAAATTTCATCGCTCTACATGCATGTCCGCGCCGAAACCGGTCAAAAATATTTTGAAAGCTTGACCTGACATGTGGACAACATGAAGATTACGAAATGAATTTTACCTGTGTGATCGTACTTCTTTCGATGTTCTAGTAGCAAAATTTTTTCATGTTTTAGTTGTATGCGTTCTTTGATGTTCTAGTCGTGCTTTGTATAGGACATTTCTATTACCACTTTTTCAAGAACCTTTTCATTGATAATTGTAATCTGTGTCACTGTTCCACATTGAAAATTGTTGTTTTTTTTTCTTTATTACAACGATACTTCTCAATAGTCATTTATAATAAGTCTATTCTACGCTCATGGTGTATTCACTGCAGAGAAGGGTTGAATACCCCTAAGGCTAGTGTATTCAAACAGAGGTTATATAAGACGACGAATGGAGTTTACGACAGGAGGAGTCGATATAAGTCATGTTCAAGTGGTCCACATGTAATGCAAAGTGAAAATTCACATGTCATACAAATGTCAGAGAAACAAAGCAGTAGGCAGTTCTAACAAGTCTTTTTTTAATTCAATTTTTTCGGCGGATAGATGTAAACATCAATTTGTCCGGTCGCATTTAACCCCTGTTTTTGACTAAAACCTAAAAAAAGAGTGAAAATCAAGCCTAAGTCAATTTTTGTATTTATTTTTTCAAAATAGTTTTTTAATTGTTTTTCTTCACTTTTTCAACTAACTCTCGAATACGGCTTTTGCAGAATATTCTTCATAATGAACGATAAGTTAAATTATTGCGTTTTTTTTAATCAAATCAAGTTTTATTGAATTTTTATACGAATTTTCTCAATATTCTGATTTATTCACGTTTTGTTTCCAAAACTTGAGTCAAAACAGATTTTTTGAGGAAAACCTCCAGCTACGCATTGAATAGACAAAACGAAGCGAAAATGCAAATGAGCAGCTTTTTTTATTTTTAGAAAACTACGAATATCAAAATGATCAGACGAGACAAAAAAGAACGAAGCACGAAGTCCAAATTCCGCTACCGTAAATAATATTCGTAAACATTTCTGAAAGAATAAAAATATAGAAAGTGGGCCTTTCGTGAACATTTTTGCACGAAAAAGATTAGGAGATTATTCATGATCATTTATGAATATGACCTTCACAAATTTATAAGTTTCGTGAATAGTTCAGAATTGGTCCCAGACTGTGTGCACTCTGACTGTCCGAGCTCTGACAACATTAAATTTTACCCCATAATCTATATACGACAACATTGCCAACTCCGTGGGAAAGCATTGCAAAGAAACCTCCTGCTTAATAGAACCAACCGTAAGAGAATACCCAGCGCAGGGATGCATATGAGTAGGAAGATCTCTGATTGAGGCCCTCCCCTCCCATGGACTTCGAAGGAAGCAGCCGCTCCTCTCTCCATTCCTCAATGAACAATGTATTGGTTTTACAGAAGAAAACTTTTAATTATGAAAAAAAGGTTAAATGAGGCTGATTTTTTTCACATACCGATAAGTGACGAAAAAATTTAAAGAGCAGAATTTTACCGACCTACATAAGATGGAATTCTCAACAAAAAACGGCAAATTGCCAAGATGCGTGCTTTCAAAAAGCGTGTGGACGACAGCGATGAGAATTTTTTCTCATTTTGGTAACTTTTTTCTCCCTTAGGCTTAGGTCAAGTTTACGCTTATAGACCGAAGGCTTAGGAACGAAACCGTAATCTCATCGCTGACGACCTCAAAGTCATGGGAGCACTCATAAAGTAAAAAAAATATTTTATCGCTGACGTCCACACTTTTCAGAAGCACGTTTTTCAGCAACTGCCCAAATAAACTGTTCATAGAATGATCACACATTTGTAAAATTCGAAAATGAAAGCGATTTACCTGAGTCAAAATGTAACTTCTACATGCGATCCATAATCATCGAGGACTACTGCAAGCTATTTCGTGCTATCTGCCTGAGTATGTGAGAATAAAATCTGGAAACGAATTCAGAAAAAGTGAAAAGACATAGTACAACGAAACGTAGTTATTTTGAACGAGCATTTTATGGCGTTTTTGTTTTTTACTGTAGCACTAAAATCCAATCTCGCAGTTTTGTGATGACAATTAAGGCTGCGCACTGTTTTGCTCACCAACCGTTTTTTACCGTAAAAAAGTAAAACTAATTTGCTCACATGAAGTCAGATACATACAGGTTTTGTTTGAATTTTCCCGTGTGGAAACTTCCTCAATAAAATGACCTTTCAAAACAAATGCAAACAGTTGCTCCATTTGGACACTCAATACGTCATTTTATTGCTAATCAGGG
Source organism: Allodiplogaster pararmata (assembly GCA_964056735.1). Lineage (NCBI taxonomy): Eukaryota > Metazoa > Nematoda > Chromadorea > Rhabditida > Diplogasteridae > Allodiplogaster > Allodiplogaster pararmata. The sequence goes on along the minus strand of OZ057404.1, from coordinate 29,338,051 downwards.
GCCATATTCATAGGGGGAAATAATAAACGTCTACCTATTTCAGTGAAACGTTCACCTAAATAAAAAAAAAACACGTCAGCCTAATTTCGTACATTTTCTACCTATTTTCTCAACACGTCTACCTATTTTCGTGAAACGTCTACCTATTTTAGTGAAACGTTCACCTATTTTGACAAACATGTCTACCTGTTTTTGACAAACTTGTTTACCTATTTTGAAAAAAAACACGTCTTCCTATTTAGACAAACTTGTTCACCTATTTTGACATTTTGATTTCGTGCGACGTCAACCTTTTTTCGTGCAACGTCAACCTATGACTTTTTCTTGTCTCTGTTAACTTTCCGCTGCATCTAATGGCTTTTTGCTGTTTTTTTTCATGATGAGAAAGAGATTTTATTCATGAAAATTTTCTTCCCCCTTTCTCCTTAGGCCCCCCTTCCCCCTTTTAGGGCCCCCCTCCCCCCTCCCCCCTAGGGCCTCTACTGCTTAGGTAGGGCCCTGTTCCTCCCCCCTTCCCCCTTTAGGGCGCCCCTCCCTTTCTGCTTAGGTGAACCCCATTCCCCCTCCCCCCTTTCCTTTCCCCAAAATTATAAAGATAATTTAAAAAGAAAGAGAAAGAAACAGAACAAGTAAGAAAAAAGAAAGAGAAAAAAATAAGAAAGAGACAAGTTTGTCAAAATAGGTAGACATGTTTGTAAAAATAGGTGAACATTTCACTAAAATAGGTGAACGTTTCACTAAATTAGGTGAACGTTTCACTAAAATAGGTGAACGTTTCACTAAAATAGGTAGACGTGTTTGAGAAAATAGGTAGAAGTTGCACGAAATTAGGCTGACGTGTTTTTTATTTTATTTAAGTAGACGTTTCACTAAAATAGGTAGACGTTTATTATTTCCCCGAAATTTTTAGTTGTAAATATATTTCTCTTAGAGCCCAGTGAAGCTTTATGCCGTACATTATACATTTATGTGAGTTTTGCTAGATTAAGAAATATAGAACTTAGGGCGATAGCAACGCAGTGTAGTCCCGCCCATATTTGTTTTTTCGTCATTGAAGGTTTTTTTCTCGAAACCTTGTGATCGTATGAGTAAGAATATCGACAGCAAGCGCGAATCGAATCGATTAAAAACAACTTTTTTTTCGAGTAGTTTTTCGAAAAATTCAAATGGTTATATTTAGTTTAGTTTTTATTCATTGTTCATAAATAAAGCTTATAATGACTTCTTGTGACTTTGCGAGCAACAAATTTTGAGCTTTGAATTGAATTAAGCTTTGAATCAATCACCGGTTAAAACTCTTAAAAAACCAAATTGGAAGGATACAAGAATCAGTGTGACCCAGCGCATGACGCAACTCAATGTACCGTGTGCTGGGTCACATTTTGACATGTATGACATGCTTTCAGGTATTTTTACTGTTTTTTTTTGTCTCGCTTAGGCTTAGTTAAAGGTTACGCTGACGGCCGTACGGCTTAGAAACGAGGCTGCTGCTTTAGAAATTTCCCTCTCATAAAATTATCGCTGGTTTGACTGACTGAATAAAAAAAAAGAATAAAAAAAGCTGTTTTAAACCGATTGAGTTTCACTGGACCGACTACTCTGAGACGGAGCACACGGAAAAAGGCAGGCAAATTGATTTCTTATAAATAGGACAGAAAAGGAACGAGCTCTTTCCTCGAATGCATGTCATTTAATGCTCGTTCCGTTAAAAATAAGCTATATGACCTATATCATTTGCTAAGATCTTCTTCTGCTCGCATTTTCTTTGCATGTGAAACCTGGCTGTCGTCCCTCGAGCCTGATCCAATGCTTACCGATGGGCTTCCTTATTCTGTCTTCCGTGCGGATCGACAAGATGGCGAACGAGGTGGCGGCTCTCTTCTTCTGATCAGCTCGAACTTCTCACCTGCTCTCGTTTCCACTTTCTCACAAGGATCCACGGAATGCGTCGTTGTTGACATATTTCCTAGCCCTTCCCTTTCCTTTCCCTTTCCCACCATCCGACTCGTTTCATTTTACCGATCCCCAAATTCTTCCCATGATTCTATGAAACTATTCCTTGAGTTTCTTAGTTCACATATTTGCCTTCCTTTTCCCACAATTATCTGTGGAGATCTCAACCTCCCTAATGTAGATTGGGCGAACACATCTGCCCCAATCAATTGTTCTCTTACTAACACTTTTCTTCAGTTCATGTGTGACTATCATCTCAACCAGCATGTGCTCTTTCCCACGCGAGGGCTTAATACTCTTGATTATGTATTTTGTACTCATAATTTGATCTCTGACTGTTTCCCTACCCACCCTTTTTCAACTAGTGATCATAGATCCATATCCTTCCGCATAACTAACTGTCTTTTCGATTCATGCACTAACACTTCCTCTCTGTTTCCACTTTGGAAAAAAGCAGATTGGAATTCTATCAATTCGGCCATTCTCTCTGTTGACTGGACTCTGCTATTCTCATCACTAACTCTTGATCAATCTGTCGATTGTCTCACTAAATTCCTTTCAACTCTAGTTTTCTATAACATTCCTCACTGTAAACCCAAGAAAACTCATCTCAAGTACCCATGCAAAATAAGGAAACTATTCAGTTACCTCCAAAGATGTAAACGATGCTCTACTAACTCATCATTAACTTCCAAAGTATGCAAGAAACTTCACAGAGAACTATTGAGATTCGAATGTAAGCGCGAGGATTCCTTAAAAATGCCCAAGAACTACAGAAAGTTCTTCCGGGCAATCGCATCTAGAACTAAAACCTCCAACGATCTATCTTCTCTCATTGTCAACCACACTCCTGTCACTTCTGCTTCTGGTATGGCGAATGCATTCTCTAACTTATTTGCATCGTTAACTGTCTCTCCTGTTTCAAATCCCCTTCCTTGTCCTGATTCGTCTTTTGTTCTCAATTATGACTGCATTGTTACCGCTTTTGAAGTAAGTCAAGTAATCTCTCGGATTAGCCCCAAGGTCAATACTTCTCCTGACTCCCTTCCAAATATTTTCATACGGAGTTGTAAAGATTCGTTGTCCGTTCCTCTTTCGATCATATTTTCGAATTGTATGACTCTCGGTCAATATCCTTCTTCCTGGAAAGAAGGAATCGTCAAACCGATTCATAAAAAAGGAAAGAAATCTGATATGAATAATTTTCGGCCCATTACATTGGGATGTTCGATGTCTAAAGTATTTGAGAAGTTCATATTCAATGTTGTATATCACCATCTCGAAAGGAATGATTTACTTCATCCCTGTCAGAATGGCTTCCGCGTCAAACGCTCTACGGTATCTTCCTTGATTCACTCACATTCCATTTACTTGTCGCTACTTTCACAGAAAGTCCCTTTTCATATATGCCTGATTGACTATTCTAAGGCATTTCGATAGAGTCGATCATAGATATCTACTTCACAAGTTGCATTGCATGGGCATTCAGTCTTCCCTTCTTTCTCTGATTGAGTCCTTTCTTTCAAACAGATCCTTTCGTGTTTTAGTTAATGATAGCCTATCTGCTTCTGAGTATTCCAGGATTGGAGTTCCTCAAGGCAGTTGCCTTGGTCCCCTCCTTTTCTCGGTATTTATCAATGACATTGTGGAACATATTCCAGAAGGTGTTCACTGCTTTTTGTATGCCGATGATGTAAAGTTTTTTCTGCATCTCCTACCCTTCTTCAAGCAGCTCTTGATAATATTCATAGCTATTCTATTAATTGGGCTTTAACCATATCTATCACGAAATGTTTCACCCTAAGCTCTGGATTGAACAATACTCACAATCTATACTATATTGACAACACATTGCTGCCGTCAGTTGATATTGTTAAAGATTTGGGAATCTTGTTCTCCAATTCCCTGTCGTCTCTGACCATGTGAAACAAGTTATATTGAAAGCGAACATGACTATGAACATTCTTTTTCGCAGCTTCAAGACCTCTTCTGTTCCTGTGTTTTTAAGAGCCTACAAAACTTATGTTCTTCCTTTGCTCGATTACGGTTGTGAGCTTTGGTCACCTACTGCCATAGGACTCATCAATGCAATTGAAAAAGTACAGAGACTGTTTTCCAGACGGGTATTTGCCAGAGCCGGTTTTCCTTCCACTGACTATCTCTCTCGATTAAGTACTTTGTCACTCACTACCTTAGAATATAGGCGAAATGTTATGGATCTCTGTTTTGTTCATAAAATTGTGCATGGTAACACTTCGCTTGATTACACTAACCTTCTCAAAATACATCCTTCGCCTTACACCCATAGGAGCTCCCATTCTCTCAGGATTATTTTACCTTTCAAACTACCAAGTGGTCATTCTACTTGTGTATCAAGATGTATAGATACTTGGAATTCTCTACCATCTGAAATGGTATCTCTCACTTCTTCTGATGCCTTCAAGTCCTCAGTTTTGCTTTTACCACTCGAAATTATTGTTCCGAGCTCAAAGCTGCGTCTCTCCTAATTTTTTCCCTAATGCTCAATTTTACCTGTGAAATTATATTTCAGTTACATTGACTCATTTTTATATCCTTTTTTTGTTGTTTATTTTTATCTCAGTCACAAACTAGAATTACTGTGAAATTTTGCAATTTATTTTCTGTGAATTCAACCCGATTCTATTCTCACATGCTTGCCTTTACGCAAATGCGATAACATCCTCTGTGTGATTATGTATAC
>OZ057404.1:29287237-29333176 GCA_964056735.1 Allodiplogaster pararmata | reverse complement strand
AAACAGAGTTAGTCGGCTCGAATAGGATGGAACTAATCTAGAAAAACTTGAACTAACATTACAGCGATGAACAACTAGCTTAGTGAAAATGTGTTGAACTCTTTCGAGACCACGTATATCTCTCTTAAGGTACGGTGACCACACAGGACTGGCGAACTCAAGTATTGGCAAAACATAGCTTTTAAAGCAACGTAAATATACATCATGTTTATTAAATGAGAGAGATCTGAATATATTGAAAGTGGTACCTAGCGCCTTTTTGATTGTCAACTCAATATGTAACTTGAATGTAAGATTGTCATCGATAAGGATTCCTAGATCTCTTATGCACTCGCCACTTTTGATAGGTACACCATTGAGCATATAGGAAAACCTAGGGTTTGATTTCCCCATATAGAGAACACTAGATTTCTCTTCCGCAATATTCAGTTGCCATGCATCACAGTAATCCGCGAATCTGCTCAATGCTGTTGCAAGCTGTGCCTGTGCAGTAGAGAGGTCTCGAGAGTCATAACTTGTGTAAGCCTTTATGTCATCTGCAAACAATCGATATTCGACAAGTGGGAGTCGTGAGAAAACATTGGCAATATCTGATATGTATACCAAGAAAAGAAGCGGGCCTAAAACACTACCCTGGGGAACGCCACTAGAAGCATATTTAATGGAAGATGAAGAATTACCTACTTTAACTAAGAAAGTACGTTCAGTTAAGAATGATTCAAACCAATCAAGGAGGTTTCCTCTAATACCGAATTTCTCGAGTTTAAATAGAAGTTTGCTATGTGACACAACATCGAACGCTTTGGCTAGATCAATATAAACAATATCCGTAGATCGATTTAGATCAAGAGATTTACGCCACTTTTGTGTACACTCAAGAAGTTGGGTAGTTACTGATTTTCCACGTACAAATCCATGTTGTTCCTCTGGTATAACTATATGTATCTGAAACCAATGTTCGAGTTTTCTTTTCATAATCCTTTCTAGAACTTTACATGAACTAGGTGATAAAGAAATCGGTCGAAATTCACAGACATTCTTAGGAGCTATAACCTTAGGGATAGGAATCACGTATGTCCGTTTCCAAAGATTCGGAATGGAACCAGTAAGAATGGACTGATTAAAGATGATAGCAAGAGGTTCAGCCATGTCAAAAGCACATTTTTTGTAGATTATGGAGGGAATTCCATCGGCGGGTGGAGTACAAGTTGACTTCAACTTTTTCAGAAAGTAACTAACCTCTCCCGGAAAGATCAATGAGAAAGGCATAGATTTATCAATAAATCCCTCATATCTAGGGAGAACTCCATTATCGGTGATGTATACAGAAGAAAAATACACAGCCAGCGCTTCAGCTTTATCCTTTTCAGATCGCAGAACTCTTGAACTAGCATCGACCAATGAACCAGTGATTCCGGAAGTATTTTTGTTGGATTTTAACCGCGTTCCAATGTAGTTGTAGAATTTCTGCGAATGATTATTACTAAGAAGTGCATTTTCTTTATTCCGTAAATACTTTTTGATTTCTCTATCAAGCTTAACACATACTCTGGAATAGAGGTCTTGGACTGGTCTTAAACCAATCTTTTGGAAGAGAGCTAATTTGTGAGCATAGAGACTCTTGATATGTGGAGGGTACTTCTCAAATGCTAACCTTGACTTTCTGAGAGGAACAAACTTAGGGAAAAGAGAGGACACACGATTTACAAACCGATTATAAAGGTCATCCATGTCAGAAAAACCGTTAAATAATCTATCCCAATCAGTAAGATAGAGGCAATTACCGATGAAGTTGAAATTAACTTTACTAAAATCATATGACTGTTCATACATAAGGGGTTCTAACGGATTTTCAAATTTGAAAGAGATGGAATTGTGGTCTGAATTCTTGAAAGGGATATTAACTTTACATTCACTTACTAGTTCCGGTGAAGATATAACCAAATCAAGAAATTTGAGACCTCTAGTTGGTTCAGAAACATGTTGTACAAAACCCATAGACTCGACAAAGTCTAAAAGCAGTGATGTTTGTCCACAGCTGGAGACCGGGTTAAGCCAGTCTAAATGTATGTTGAAGTCTCCCAAGAGTAAAGCTGGATTCGAAGTGGCAAGAAAAGAAGTTAAAAAATCAAAAAGCTCTCCATCCTGAGATGTAGAAGAAGAAGGTGGACGATATACCAGGGCTATGCGAATGCTACTCAAATTTAGAAGACTGTAAAGCTCTAAAATTAGTACATCTGTCGGAGTTTTTTCTGTTGAAGAAATTTGATTTACTTGAAGATATTCTTTGAAAATGATTGCAACTCCTCCACCTCTACTAGAACGATCCCTTCTTAGAACTTTGTATGGGTAGTGAAGAATCAATTCAGAGTCTTTTATTCGGCTATTCAACCAGGTTTCTGTGATGAACAAAACATCAGGCTGCTCAGTACAGAGCAGATAATGTAAGTCAAATATTTTGTTAACCACGCTTCTAGAATTCAAAAGAATACAGAAAAGATTGACAGAAGTAGAGGGGCGCCTGGTAGATGGCGAAGGGCCAAGACTTCCTAGTTTAACAAACCATCGGGAATCGTTGTACGTCTACCAGACGCTATCTCATCTCGCAACCATATTTCTTCTCTGTAGATCACGAAACGCGAAGATGGATCTCTTTTTCTTAGATCAGACAGAAATGTTCGATAAGCTGCTACCTTTTTTTCTTTCTTCAAATGTCATACTTTTCCTGATGAACACATTTTGAAAGTGAGAAATAGATCTCAGTTTACGAGCTTCTTTGAGAGTCATGAGCATGAACGATCTGGCAGGCAACACAACCTTTACCAGTCTGGCAGAACCATCGTCACGTGTCTTACCCATGCGAAAAACCATCTGAGGAATGCACTCCACTCCAAGTGCAGAGAGAATATTAACCACAGAATCAAAATCCTGCGAGGCTCTTTCACCTGGAGACCCCGAACTCTCCTTCAAGTTACAGAAAACGAGAGACCTGGATCGCAAATGATCCTCATAGTTGACTTGACTCGAGATAGAAGGATTTATGACATTTGAGCTGGTTGAAGTTGGTAAAGAGACCTGTTCGTTGTATTTTGAGAAACTTGTGCAGTTGAAGAATTTGAAACCATCGTTTCGAGACAGTTGGTGAGAAGAGTGATAAGATTCGTTAGTCCATTCCATAACTCCGGGGTCACCTTCTTCGGTACGTCTTGCAAAGCGAACGCATGAGCCTTTAAAATCAAGTCGGCAAATGGGGGAGCAGTACCTTGAGAATGAGACTGATTTAGAGAGTGAATTTGAGATGGAGATGAATTTTGAGAAATTGATCCTCTGGACCTGGTATTCATTCTAGGCATGTCCAGAGAATGATCGAGACGAATTTGAGTAATATAAGAAACAAAAAAAAAAAACAAAAAAAATGATCGACAGAAGAATGAGATGGAGGGACTACTTTGTCAAAGCCGTTAGTCCCCAATTCCCAAGGAAGGCAGAGAACGCTGAGGAGTGGAGTCGTCACATGTCGCAACAGATCCCATAATCGATGATGTTAAATTACCGATGTGGCTTGCTGATCTTGATAAAGCGTTTAAATTGAAAAAAAAATTGAAGAAATAAAAAACGTTTTAAAAAAAAAACGCCTGTATAAAGATGAGGACGGATGGAAAAGAATGAGAGGAAATCCAAGGTCACCACTCAGTAAGAAAGATACGCAGTTGAATGAGAAAGATACGCAGTTGAATGAAAGATACGCAGTTGAATGAGAAAGATACGCAGTTGAATGAAAGATACGAAGTTGAATGTACTCTGTTTGAAGGCACGGTAGCCCACTAAAAGTAGTACCCCAGGAGAAGAGGACTTTAAAAAAAAGTTCTAAATTCAGCTCAAACGTTCTATACCTTCCATAAGAGTTGATCAAGCGATACGAACATCAGAAAAAAACAACTGAATAAATTCCTCCGCTCCACATGTATGTCCGCGCCGGTGACCGGTCACGAGACAGAAAAGGAAATTTTTTGGGCGACTTTCAGTTTTAAAGAGCTTTCAGAAGAGTTAAGAAAAGCGCTCAAATGTGCTTTTCGTCCGGTTAACATTAATCTACTCATACAAACGTCAAAAATTATTTTTAAAAAAAATTATTCGCTTCACATGCATTTCCGCGCGGAAACCGGTCAAAAATGTTTTTGAAAGCTTGATCTTTTGTATGACATGGGGACAACATGAAGATTACGAAATGAATTTTTCCTGTGTGATCGTACTTCTTTCGATGTTCTAGTAGCTTCTTCCATGTTGTAGTTGTATGCGTTCTTTGATGTTCTAGTCGTATACTTTATTCATAATTTGTATAGAACATTTACACCCCCCGTCAGACGACCACTTTCGATAGACAAGGCCAGCCCGCAAAATTTAGATTAAGATGCGCAGGCACGCACGCGAGACGCACTCGAGCACGCGAGACACACTCGAGACGCAGACGCATCCGCTCTTTCCCATCTCTCTCTAACTCGCTCTTTTCCTCTGTCTCTCTACCTCTCTCTTTCCCTCTCTCTACATCGCTCTCTGCCAATGTTACTCTCTCTCTCATCCACTTTTTCTTATTCTTACCCTTTCTCTCTCAATGCATTGCTCTCTCAATGCCCAATGCATTGCGAATCGCAAGCAAAAAAGTGAAAAAAACGGCCCGTATCGATTTTTCATAAAACATTTAAAATGCGCGCATTAATTTCAAAATCCGCGTGCGCACGCGAACGCGCATTAAAAAATTCTTTTCAAATCCGCCGCCTTTTTAGCTACTCTAAGGCGGGACCGTTTGAAGTAATAAAAATTGCGTGCAAACTTAATTCCTCCTTCCTCCATTGTGTGACGGGGTGTGCATTTATAATACCACTTTTTCAAAAACCTTTTCATTGATAATTGTAATCTGTGTCACTGTTCCACATTGACAATTGTTTTTATCTCTCTTTATTACAACGATACTTCGCAATATTCATTTATAATAAGTTATCTTCAAGTTGTCCACATGTAATATAAATGTAAAAATTCACATGTCATACGAATCTCAAATAACAAAGCAGTTCCAACAAGTAACTTTTAAATTCAATTTTTTTTTTCGGCGGATACATGTAAACATTAATTTATCCGGTCGCATTTAACCCTGCAAAGTACTTACTAATTAAGATGACAATTTTCAAGACAATCTGATAGTCCGTGTTATTTTGCTTATAAGAGAAGCTCAAAAACCTTGTTTTTGTAGTTATCCTGTGGCCGTATTCATCAATGTCGCGGGTAACTAAAAAAGCTTCCCGAGCCTTCCCGCGGGAAGGCTCGGGAAGCTTTTTTCAAAATCCGTATTCATCAATGTCAAGAGTAGCTAAGCGAGGGATGCGTGCTTGCCCCTGTCTTGCGACCCCAAACACAAACATGAAGGTTGACAAGTTTATTAGGCTAAGACACATGGATAACAAGAACGATTACATTGATATTGTAAATCATGAATACAGACAATAGGGGAGGGGAGCAATGGATCTCCGACCGAAGTCGGGCCCGGTCCCTCTTCTCTCCTCTCTTTTAGGCCTATAGTGTGGGCGTATTTATACTCGACGCACAAAGGGGCGGCGCCTTGCAAATAATCCCACACTATAGGCCTAAAAGAGAGGAGAGAAGAGGGACCGGGCCCGACTTCGGTCGGAGAAAAAGGTAGCTTTTTTTCTTCCCGGACCTTTCCAAAGTCTTAGGTCCGGGAAAAACCTACCCGCGACTATTTTTTTCTAATACAACGTCATTTTACATGCATATAGCAAGACGTCGCCTTTGTGTAGTCAAGCGGAACGAGAATATTATATGAATTTATATTATTTTTTTATATTATATTATACCTTTTTTCACAAAATCATTTATTTTAGTAAGATTTTAATCGAGAAATTTGTGACTTTTGGATCGGAAGAGGTTTCTACTTGTCAAAATTTGTCTTTTTGTCTTTATCATAACTTTATAATATTTGTTGGCTTTCATAACATGGGCACTTTGTTACTTGCGGGGGCTGTACTTTACTTGGGGGGGGGGCAGGTCACTTTTTACTGATTTTTTTGCTTAGGCTTAGATAAATTGTATGCTAACGAGGCCGTACGGCTCAGGAAAGAGACCGCATGGAAAAATTTCTCATATAATAAATTTTTTGATGACTAAATTTTTCAACAAAAAAAGCCCCTTTCCCCTGAGTAGAGTGCGCCCCCCTAAGTAAAATTGTGCCCATAATCTAATATGCTCTATACGAAAAAACGAGTTGTGACAGAACCGCGATTTGAAGCATCGATGAATTAAAAGAGGAACTTGTTTTTATTAAAAAAACACAAAACGCAAAATTAATCATGAAAAGTACATGCTACGAAAGACAAAAAAAGAATTATGACGAAACCACACATTGGCATGCGCCGAAAACATCACGTATAGTTATGAATGGGAAAAAAAGATTTGGTATGAAGTTTTGATGATTACATAAATCAGTGACTATACTTACTCTAGCGCGTGGCTCAACTTCGAAAGGCCATATTTTTTTGGCTATGATAAAAATTAAAAATTTCTTTCCCATTATGTCAACTTGAGTTTTGTCATTGATAAAATGAAATAATATCTTTGCTTTTAACAATCGAAAGTTCGCCTTTACATAAAGCAGTGAGAGCACTATACTTTAGCGCGTGGCTCAACTTCGAAAAGCCATATTTTTTGGCTATGATAAAAATTGAAATTTTCTTTTCCATTATGTCAACTTGAGTTTTGTCATTGATAAAATGAAATAATATCTTTGCTTTTAACAATCGAAAGTTCGCCTTTACATAAAGCAGTGAGAGCACTATACTTTAGCGCGTGGCTCAACTTCGAAAGGCCATATTTTTTTTTGGCTATGATAAAAATTGAAAATTTCTTTTCCATTATGTCAAATTGAGTTTTGTCATTGATAAAATGAAATAATATCTTTGCTTTTAACAATCGAAAGTTCGCCTTTACATAAAGCAGTGAGAGCACTATACTTTAGCGCGTGGCTCAACTTCGAAAGGCCATATTTTTTTTTTGGCTATGATAAAAATTGAAAATTTCTTTTCCATTATGTCAATTTGAGTTTTCTCATTAATAAAATGAAATAATATCTTTGCTTTTAGCAATCGAAAGTTCCTTTTTATATCAAAAATTAGGAAAATATTATTTGGTAACCTGAGCTGTGAGATTCCATTATAACTTCTGAATCTCGTTTAATAACATCCAAGAAGAGGCTCGAACTGAAATGAGACATTTTCACGAGTTTTAAAACGAATTGAGGCATAATACAATGACTGAATCTCTCAGAAAAACATACAGAAAGAAAAAAAAATCCGTTGAAAGTTCCAAGTTATTCGATTTACAAACAGTTTGGAATTACGGAATATTAGTGTGGCAGAAAAAATGGCGTACCAAAATATTGTCATTGCGGTCTCTACTCATGTGATTTTTTTGTGGAAAAAAACAGCAGAATTATTTTTTAAGTAAACTGAGTATGGTTTTCTATGTGAACTTTATTGAAAGGATCAAATGTTCACAATTAATAAACTTTTTTAAAGGTTTACCGAAATCCCATCCGAACATTATCCTTTACACTTCGGCGTCATCGGGGCTGAAAGAGCCAAAACAAGAGGGAAAAGAGCGGCAAAGAACGGGCTTGAGTCACAGAGTAGAGGAATGAGCCTAGCAGCTTCCAACACAGTAGGGATGCAGAAACCACCTCTAATATTGATGTCCATTCAAAAATGTTTTAACACATGTTCTTGAGATATTTGTCGAGCATGAACCAAATTTATTTTCAATTAGGTGCCTTATTGAACTTTTTCGTACGATATTTGGTACAGTAAACGATTTCTTTGGTACTAGGCAATCATTTTTCCACAGTTGACCGTCGAAAATATTTAATCCGCTTGTTTTTTTGCAGGACGCTCAGTCAATCTGTATGACCAAGGAGAGCTTCAACAAGCTTCCAAGGTTCACTCCATGATAATTCCAAGGAGTGTTCCGCGATAAATAATTATATAAATATATATCCGCGATAAATAAGCTTCCAGAAAAAAAATTGATAAAATTTTTTTTGTTGTACTCGATAACTCCTATTTGTTCAACTCTTCTAATGTTGTATTTGAAAGACCTACCACTTTTCAGTCATTCATTTTTAGCGAAAGAGACATTCGAGGTTTGTCAGCGCCTTTGCGACCTTCCTCAGAAGGAACTTCTTATCAAGAATATTGATGTCCATTGGAGTAGCATGTACAACCAATGAATTAGAATCGTTTTTCTTTTGTTGTTGTTTTTTTCTCTCGCATAACTCCATAGTCAATAACATTCTCTTTTAATAAAACAATTTGTTGTGAGAGAATGGACTAGAAAACAAGAAACATGGAAGAATTTTTTTCTCTGTTTCACCTTTTACCGTTTTTTCAGAAGTTTTAACGTTTACCGCAACAATGATTTTTTACCGCGCCGTTCCCTGATAACAAGTCTCATGAATGCGCAAAAGTTCTCAGGACCTCTTCAATTCTTGACAAGATTCACCTCAGCTCAAGCCCGAATTTTTTGTTGAATGTAAAATTGAACTCTGCAATTTTTTCAACATTTACACCCTTTTCATGGAAAAAGAGTGTATAAATACAATTTGGCTTGTTCTTGGATTGTGTGTAGAACATAGCCTGTTGAGTCAGGCTTGGATTCACATATGTAGAGATCGCAATGGCTAAAATCAAAATCAGAATAGGTAGTAAAATGTAATTTTCATGTGTTCTTAATCACTTAATTAGTTCAAAAAACATGAAAAAATCAAAAACAATTACTTTAAAGCAGAAAAAAGAGATCAGATAAGCTTCGAAAATTCTGTCTATAACAAATCTTGGTACGCTAGAGCGCGGAAGGTCAAGTGGGTCATGTTTGTACTAAAACGCGGCCTTAACTTCGCACTGGTAATCTTCATCAATTTTTTTATTGAAAAAGTTTTTGATTTTCTCATTAAAAAATTTTTTTATGGATTGAAATTTTACGGACTCCGATCGCATCTATTAAAAAAAAATATTGCTTCAACATTTATTGAAAATTTATACATAAATCAGTGACTATACTTACTCTAGCGCGTGGCTCAACTTCGAAAGGCCATATTTTTTTTTGGCTATGATCTTCTTCTTCTTAGCGTTGTCCCGCGCCGGCCGAGGTCGGAGTAGGGTCCGCTGTACGGCTTCTAGCTCTCCAGAAACATCTGTCCGTTGCGTCTTCCGAGTGGAGTCTTGCAAGGCGCAGGTCTTGGTTTAGCGTATCCATATATCTTGTCTTCGGTTTGCCTCGAGGGCGTTTGCCTGGTACTTCCATGTCAAGGGCGTGTCTTGCGATGTTGGTCGCGTCTCTTCGCATCACGTGTCCATACCATCTAACTCTCCCTTCTCGCATCTTGTCTTGTATTGGGGCAACGCCGAGTCTCCCTCTCACAATCGTGTTACGCACACAATCTAGGCGAGTCAGTCCTAGTGTCCAGCGTAACATTTTCATCTCATTCGTGTGGATAATGTTCTCGGTTATACGCGTTGTAGGCCAGGTCTCCGTCGAATAGAGAAGCACGGGACGGATTGCTGTTTTATACATCTTTCCGCGTATGCCAGCTGTGATATTCCTATCACAGAGGACACCTGCAGCTTCTCTCCATTTCATCCAAGCTGCATTTACTCTTTAGCGTGCCGCTGCATTTGTTGACGTGTCTGAGGAGATGACAGAACCAAGGTACTTGAATTCGGAGGTCTTCGGGAGCGGTTCACCGCTGATGTGAACAGTTCCCGTCGTTTGCACTCCGATTTCCTGGTACTCGGTCTTCTTGATGTTGAGGCGTAAGCCATGCCTACTAAGAGCGTCATTCCATTCTTGGGTGCGTTTCTCGATTTCGGCACGTGTAGGAGCAGCAAGGAGAATGTCGTCGGCGTATGCGATGGTTGACGGAGCCGGAGTCAGTAGAGGACGCGTGACGGTATCCATAACCAAAATGAAGAGAAGGGGAGACAAAGCACTCCCTTGGTGCACTCCAACGTTTACTGCGAATGGCTCTGTGATGCCGACCGGAGTTCTGACAGTACTCTTTGAATCATCGTACATCGCCATTGTCCATCGAATGTACTCTTCAGGAACCTGATGATCGCGCAATGCATATGAAATAAGATCATGGGGGACTCTGTCGAACGCCTTTTCCAAATCGAGGTAGGTCAGATGGAGAGGTGATCTTTTCTCTGCGTGCTTCTCGACGAGTAAACGGAGTGCAAATATTGCATCTGTTGTGCCTCTTCCGTTCACAAACCCGCATTGCTGAGCTGGAATATCGACGATATCTCGTATGCGTGAATCCAGTATCCTCTCAAATATCTTCATAGTGTGGTTGAGAAGGCGTATTGGACGGTAGTTGCTGCACACTGTGGCATCGCCTTTTCCTTTGAAGACTGGAACGGTCGTGGAGTAGCGCCAGATATGTGGAATTTGGCCTTGCTTTACGATGGTGTTGAACAGGTGCACGAGATGTGCTAGTCCAACATCACCCGCAAGTTTCCAGGCTTCGGTGGCTATGTCGTCCGGTCCAGCCGCTTTCCCAGTCTTCATCTTAGAGAGTGCCTTCTTCACTTCCTCGGCCGTGATGGTTGGCACGGGTCCTTGTATGGCGTGGGAAGTAGGGATGGGAGGGTGCTCAAACTCTTGGCCGCTCATTTCTTCGAAATGTTCGCGCCACCTGTTTCTGACTTTTAAAGGGTCAGTGACGAGCTTCCCTTGTTTGTCCCTTATCGTGGCTGCTCTCTGGATGTCCAAGGTGTTGCGGTGTCGAGCCTTGGCAAGCCGATAGATGGCTTTATCGCCTCCTGGTTGGTTCATCTTCTCATAGAGATCGCGGAAGTAGGAGGCTTTTGAAACTGCGACAGCTCTTTTGGCGGCTTTCTTGGCTGAGCTGTATGCAGCGCGGTCGTCAGCCTCATTTGACGTCCTCCATCTCTTGTAGGCATTCTTTTTCGCCTTGATCGCATCCTGAACTTCGGAGGTGAAAAACCAGGTGTCTTTCTCGATTCTTGGCTTTCCGGGTTTCGTCTTTCCGAGGATGCTTGCGGCGGGTGCTCTGATGCTGTCTTCAAGAAGCTTCCAATGTTCATTTATGTCCTCTGGAAACTGCTTGTAGAGTGCAGGAGGGAGTAGATTGCGATGGATGATGTGCATGAGAGAGAGACGTTCTGCTTTCCCTGTCGAGCGCCACCATTTGACACGTGTGCATTCAGGATTACGAGAAGGCTGTTTCTTCGACTTCAATACGCTGTAGTTCATAAAGAGAGGGTGGTGCTGAGATGCAACATGGTCTGATGGAATAACCTTTGCATCTTTCGCACTCCGGAGCTTTGCTCTCAGGATTAACCAAAAGTCAATTTGACTCTGATTTCTTCCGCTGTCGTATGTGAGTCCGTGAGATCGTCTCTTTTTGAAAAAGGAGTTCACGACTGCTAGATCGCATCGAGCACAGAAGTCAAGTAGCCGTTGACCCTCAGCATTGATCGTTCCGATTCCATGTCCTCCATGTTCTCTCTCACGACCTTGTCGATCTGAACCGATGTGAGCGTTAAAATCTCCGCCGATTAAGATGTCTTCATGAGACTCTCGGAGTTTGATAACTTCCTCTAGAGAGTCGTAGAAGTCCTCCTTATCAGCGTCGCTACATCCTTGTTGAGGTGCATATGCTGAGACGACAAGGAAGTGATTGTTGGACGAAGAAATTCGGACGGCCATGACTCGATCTGTAGAGCGAATGACTTCGGTTACATCATCAGCAATTTTCGAGGAGAGGATAATGCCAACACCATTTCTTGTTGATGACGTGCCATGGTATATCAGCTTGTATCCGACTCCTATCGGCTTCGACTTGCTTCCTCTCCATTTCGTTTCCTGTACAGCAGCAATGTCAACCCTTCTTGCTTCTAGCATTGCGGCCAGCTCTCTACTGCGTCCCGTCAGTGTTCCAACATTCAATGTGACGAGGCGAATTTGGGCTGTACGCCGCGCAGACATACCCCGCCCATGGGTAGCTGCCTGTCCTCGCATATTTGACGGTCCTAGCGGACAAGGTAAGACCGCGTCGCTTCCGGGGGACGCCCTAGCTTTGGTGATATATCTTGAAGAACTTGAAGCCATGGTTTACAACAAGGGTATTCATGCGATCGGCCTGTTGAGTGGATGGTCAATCCAGCCTGGCATCGCGGAACGTGTTTGTCGGGAGTTCCTGCTAATCCTTGACCGTAGAAAAGCAGAAGATTAATCGAAAAGACGCCTCGACTCGTGTGGCCTGGACTAACCCCTCTCCGCCTGCCCAACTGGCGGATAGAACCACTGCCGGAAGTGGACTCGTCCAAAGGGGGCCCAATTTTAGCCTCACTCAGAACGTCGTGATTCCGGCAATCACGGTAGTAGGGCTGAGTGAGTTTACACCTTCCCACCGACTTTGAGGTATTGGGGCTAGGGAAGGGTATTGGGGCTAGGGAAGGGTATTGGGGCTAGGGAAGGGTATTGGGGCTAGGGAAGGTTTTTTTTTTTGTGGCTATGATAAAAATTAAAAATTTCTTTTCCATTATGTCAACTTGAGTTTTGTCATTGATAAAATGAAATAATATCTTTGCTTTTAACAATCGAAAGTTCGCCTTTACATAAAGCAGTGAGAGCACTATACTTTAGCGCGTGGCTCAACTTCGAAAAGCCATATTTTTTTTGGCTATGATAAAAATTAAAAATTTCTTTTCCATTATGTCAACTTGAGTTTTGTCATTGATAAAATGAAATAATATCTTTGCTTTTAACAATCGAAAGTTCGCCTTTACATAAAGCAGTGAGAGCACTATACTTTAGCGCGTGGCTCAACTTCGAAAGGCCATTTTTTTTTGGCTATGATAAAAATTAAAAATTTCTTTTCCAATATGTCAACTTGAGTTTTGTCATTGATAAAATGAAATAATATCTTTGCTTTCAACAATCGAAAGTTCGCCTTTACATAAAGCAGTGAGAGCACTATACTTTAGCGCGTGGCTCAACTTCGAAAGGCATTTTTTTTGGCTATGATAAAAATTAAAAATTTCTTTTCCATTATGTCAACTTGAGTTTTGTCATTGATAAAATGAAATAATATCTTTGCTTTTAACAATCGAAAGTTCGCCTTTACATAAAGCAGTGACTACTATACTCTTGCGCATGGCTCAACTTCGTAAGGCCATAATTTTTTTGGCTATGATAAAAATTGAAATTTTCTCTACCATTATGTCAATTTGAGTTCTCTCATTAATAAAATGAAATAATATCTTTGCTTTTAGCAATCGAAAGTTCCTTTTTATATCAAAAATTAGGAAAATATTATTTGGTAACCTGAGCTGTGAGATTCCATTATAAGTTCTGAATCTCGTTTAATAACATCCAATAAGAGGCTCGAACTGAAATGAGACATTTTCACGAGTTTCAAAACGAATTGAGGCATAATACAATGACTGAATCTCTCAGAAAAACATACAGAAAGAAAAAAAAATCCGTTGAAAGTTCCAAGTTATTCGATTTACAAACAGTTTGGAATTACGGAATATTACTGTGGCAGAAAAAATGGCGTACCAAAATATTGTCATTGCGGTCTCTACACATATGTATAATTTTTATATTCTTAATTAAGAAAATTTAAGTTGTGAAAATTAGCTGACACAAATTTATGACCAAAAGCATAACAATACAAACAAAACTTATCGGAACTCGAGGGAAAATTGTATAGAAAAAGAATGAGCATGTTGTTTATAAATATAATATTCGGTATTTATCGACAATTCTCAAGTTTAACAAACACATCGTCGGGCCTTGTCTTTTGAAGATTAAGTAAACAAAAGTGAATTAAGGTGTTTGTAAAATTCAGCAGAATGTAATCATGAAAACAATAACCAACAACAAAAACAAGTTAAATCAACGAACATGAGTTCATAATTATTTTCACTGAAGTTAAATTCAATTCGAGACTGAAATTCACATCAACCATTTGATGATAAGTCTAGGAGTGGTCATTGAATTCCTTACTAAAAACCTTGTTCGTATTGAAACTCAGTAATTGTTGAGTCACCATAATTTTATTGAAATTCAATCAATGTTGAGTCACCACAATTGTAAGCTCATCATAGTAAGTCCAGCAATTTACAATTCTAATTCAACATAGCTTTATCCTCACTGAGAGTATGCACTGCTCCATAGATGAGTTTGGCTGCAAGTAGAAAGAAGAATTCACCGTAAAACTTCGAGATAGATGCAAATCAGTCGATGTAACCTCGCAGCGAACCTCCGTTACCGTCAGACGATATTAAACGCCCGTGTGAAAAATGACAAAAAAATATTGGAAAATAAAACAACAAATTGTTTCAATTAATTTCGTAGTTATTAAGCAAGTTGAACCAACAGAAGAAGATTCTAAAAATAATTCGTCTGAACAAATTTCACAATCAATAATAGCAGCCGTAAAGTCGATAAAATAAGAATTAGAATACAGATGAGCTATTTATGTAGGCTTGACACACTCGGGTGTTCAGCGATAACGCGCTTGCTTCTAATAAAAGAGAGACGCCCGTGTTTGAACTTACTACATGAACAAATTTTTTATCCGTTCGATGATTGTATTGGTTCCTCAGCTATTTGATATGGATATGGCTTCTCAATGAGAAGGAGGAGAGAGCTGGTCTGGTGCTCGGAAAGGATCCGCTGGTTGGCGTCAGCTCCGGCTCCGTTTTCACCCCTTGGCACGACACCGACTCACTTCTCGGCTGGAATTTGGGCAAGTTAAAATCCGGATGATTCTTACAAGAATTGCGAATTTGTAATCACAATTTGAAAAAAGTGTTTCATCTGCTATTTTTAGAATTTATTCACTTTCACAAATTCGATCATTCTTCAGCCACCTGTTTTTTCTCTCTCAAAAATTTAGTTATTTGATTGGTAACAAGAGATCGGTTTCGCTTCTAGCTAGTACAACGATATTTTCTAGTTTGTGACTAAATTAATGAGTGACTCACCGGAAAGGGTGATATACACTTGAAGGGATCGTCATTGTAGATGAAATGACGCAGGACGTCTGAGAAGGAGATCGTCGCTCGCAAGGCTCCCTGAGGTCTCTTCATCGATACAAGATATTTAGGAAATTTTATGCTCATTCACGCAATTTAAAGGCATGGTAGCCTAATCAAACAAAGTATGAACCTTTTTTAATCTTCAAATTCTAAGTCACACAGTTTAAAGGGAGTGACGCTTTGTTAAGATAACAAAAGTGCATATGAACCTTTTTGTTCAAAATGAAGGCGCAGCGCATATGTCGTGTTGCGAGCAATACATCGAGAGCCTGGAAACACGAGAAAGTTTTTGAAGGAAAAAAGATCGATTTGTCTTTTTTCTTTTTCTTCTCTCTTTTCTATCTACGTATTTTCTCTTTTCTAATTAGTATTTTTTGAAAAATCTCTTTCCATGTCCATATCAATTTTTCTCTTTTATTACTTGCTCTAGCTCTATCTCCATGTTTTTCTTGTTTTTTTTTGTTGAAAATCTCTTTCACTGTTTTCATCTTCTGATAACTTTTCGAAAAAATTTTTTTAGAAATGCACTCTGGATACGGTTTCGTCTTCTGTCAAAAAAGGGGCGGCTGGTCGTGCTGATATGAGCAGAGCTTCTCGCACGGTGCACAACGAGAAGAACTCCTGCAGCAAAAAAAAAGGCCCATCGATACACTTTCGAGACATGATAACTTGTGAATAGTCAATAATTACATTTTTTTGATAGTTCCAAGCCAAAATTTCGATAGCAAACTCTTGCACAAAATACGATGATGACACAGCATTTGCTGACTACTGCTGTGTATAAGCAAAATTACAAAGCTTTGGCCTATTTCCTCCACGTTTCTCAATTCTGAGAAAGAAGGATCAATTTCGAGTATACCCAATATAGGGAACCCTTTCACATGGATTGGTACTGTGTTCTGGAGGGTGTTGTGGTGAAGCGCTCACTGTGGGTGAAAGGAAGACGGTTGGGTAAGATACTACTTCGTAGTCCAATTTTTTAACTTTCCGAGAAAAAAATCAGGTCCAAGAACTTGTAGTCTCTCATTCACAATATTTTTTCAATTCAAAACTAGTTTGAATAAAACTAATTGATATTACTGAACAGCTTACGAATCGAAAATTCTTCAGTGATGTTCGTTGAAAGACGGGAATAGTCAACAGTTTCTTTTCTCGATCCAACTATCGAGTGAACAAAAAATAGTTCAACGATCGGGATCAGGGAATGTTTTTTTCGTTTTCGAATTTAGATTTTTCGAATTTTTCGACATATTTCGAAAAAAAAATTGTTTCAAGAGCTCTAATTCGTTTCTGGTAATACATTTAAATGTTTATCACGAAATTTTTTTACTATTTTTATTTTTTTGAACATAATACAAAGTTATTACGTTTGCTCCATTCTTTTCAAAGCTTTTCTCACGCGTTTTCAAAACAATTGAAATTTTCGACTGGACGTTTAGTGAAGAGTAATTAATTGTGACTGTGAGATTTGCCTAATTTTAAGGGTACACATTGTTAGACTAAGCCCTTAGGGAGCATTGTTAGACTAAGCCCTTAGTGAGCATTGTTAGACTAAGCCCTTAGTGAGCATTGTTAGACTAAGCCCTTAGTGAGCATTTTTTTTGTTTAAGTTGTTTACTTTTTGGAATTGGGCAAAAAGAGTTGTTTACTTTTTGGAATTGGGCAAATATCCACCCTCATAGAAAAAGGGCAGCATCGGTGAGTATCACTTTTTCGAACTCTATGCTCTATTAATTGTTTTTCATCTCTCCGTTAGTGTAAAAAAACATGCGATGATTTTAGATTTGAGAAAGGTCACAGTTGTAAGATTATGAAGAAAAAAAACAAAGACTTGTAAAATATGAACCAGAGGCTCGCCGACAAAAATGTGACATCACACGAGAGCTTTTGCTCTAGAATAACAGTTTAGAAAGTTTTAAGGAAAAACTCACTTTTAATTCGCTTTTTTAAATTAGAACTTTTCAAGTTTGTTTCTAAAAAAGACTAAAAGATTTTTTCTCGCAAATCTCTGATAGGGATCGATCCCAACATCTCTCTGCCTCTGACAAATAGTGCGAGCGTTTTACCATTTACACCCCCTGTTTGATTTGATGGCCCACCTTCGCGTCCTTCCTTCCCCGGAGTGCTTTGGCGATGTCGCTTTTCCAGAGAACGTCCACGGCATCTAGACCATCTTAAAACGCGACACAGAGTTAGTGGTTAGAACAAATATTTTGTAAAGGTATATTTTAACTTACCTGCGCGTTGACTCTTTCTTTTTTTAGTTGAAAATAATTCATTTGCTTTTTTAATACGTAAAACTCACAATTTTTTTCCATTTTCCCGACATACATATTTTCATGTAAAAATCTACACAACATACCTGCTAAAAAAATTTCTAAAACTTACGACCATCTTCCCTTACTTCCATCACTGGCAAGGAAGACAATCTAAAGCCAAGCATGAGATCGACAGCTACACTCAGAAAGTCCGTCGTCTTTACCTGAAAATTCCACATTCACTTCATGGTTTATCTTAAGAAAAATCAAATTTTTGCTTTGTGCTTGAAAGAGAAAAAAAACTCAAGCAAACTGTTCACCTAGACGATCTTGAATCTCTTGAAACCATTGAAGTTCCTTAAACTTATTGCTACCACTTTCCTCTGATTCAGAATGAGATTACCTCTACCACAATGCTACATTGTCAATATACTGAATAAGAACGGTAAAATACTATAAAATTTCCAAGAAAATAATTAGCCGCGGTTTCAATCATAAGGTCATGAGGAAGAGCATTTAAACCGAAACAAAGATGACGCCATCAGTGAGTCTACCCGATTTTAATCATATGTATTCCGAGAGTGTGAATGTGATCCATGAAGTCAACATCATAATTTTTTTTCAAGAGGTAGTCCGTACTATGTAATCGAGAAAAAACTAAGTTATGTTGACCTGATGGACTTCTTTCCCCCACAATCCCAGAGACGAAGAACGCAGGGGCTCGTTTAGCCATTGAGCAAAGTGAAGTGAACGGTTCTAGAAATCAGATGAATTTGAAACCTTAAAACTTACATAAAAAACTTCAAATCGATAAAAAACGAGAATATCGCTTTTCTATTTTTTAGTAACTTCTAATAGTTTCTTTTTTTGCATTCTTAGATCTCATCTCGTTAAAAAATGTACACTGGAATATCTTCTTCGTACCAGGAGCGATCGCGTTACCCCTAAACTACCAATGAGAAAAAACGGTTCTCTAACTTGCTTATGTATGGCCTGTAAAACCCTTTTGATCGTCAGAAGGTACAGAACATCTCCGTTGCTCTCGCACACCACGATACGATGCACAAAGTTCTTCAGAAACTCTCCACAAGCGTCGAAAATTCTGGAAATTTCGAGGTGTCAAACTCATGAATTCAAAAATTTCGAGCTCTTATTCAGCGGTTAATTGATGTGAATCATTTTTCTTTAAAAATTGATTTGTTTGGTCCGATACTTTTTCTGAAACAATTTCTGATACTCGTTCTTTCTAGTAAGAATCTGTTTTCACAACACTCGAATTAAATCATTTACGAAAACTCTCTGAAGTAGGAGATTGAAATAAAGATTTTGTATGAATTTACAGGATTATCTACAGACAGGCTGCAGTTGCGCGATGCATTTATCTATCTTAGTTGTGTCAATAATATTTGTATCTGTTTTTTAAACTTATAAACCTATTTTTTGAATTTCATTTCAGCGAGAAACACATAATCAGTCATCCCATGGTGGAAAACTCATAATCAGTCATTTCATGGTGTAAAAGCATCATATCACCCTGTTCTTCATGAACACTTTGTCTTATGCTCCTTTGCATCACATGGTCCTCACTTTGTATCTGCGTCGACTTTGACGAGCGTGTTTGTCGTGAGAACTTCATCCAGAGCCACGTGCTCTGAGGCGATTTCTCCCGGTTTTGTTAAATACACCAAGAAATCGGAGAACGTCGCTATCGACACGATCTGCAAGGATCAGTCCTACACAAAAAGTTTCACATCGCTCGTTCTACAATGAAACTCTGCTTTATTTCAGTTAAGATATAGAAGCTCTCTGTTGAGACGCAGATAGAAAAGGTTCACTGAAGTGAGGTAAAAAGATAACGGAAGAAAATTTGTGAAAACCTTCTATTTGACATTGACAGGGCTTCCTGATGGATTGTCTATAGCTGTGATAGAAGAAGAAAAAAGGAGAGAGTTTTACCTCTTTGACTGAATTATTCAGCGCCAATCATTTATTCGGGGAATGAGTATTGATTGGTTCATGGTTTGAGTTATCGAATTAAGTTTAAGCATCTGAAGATCGTTAACGTACTCATCCTAGAAACTGTTGTACGGTGGGCGACAAGATTGGGCCAAGTGCGAAACCTTGCTAGTTGTTGAATCCCAGACAAGAGCCGCGCCCACTCCGTTCTCGCATAGCGCAGTGAAAACCTTTCCAGCCTAAGAGAAAAATTAATCAATAAAAAAGTAATCAATAAAAAAATGACATGGGAAGTCTTGTTGGATGAGTCGGGTTACAATTCGAAAGTTTTCCATACAATTTCTAGATTGAGTTGTTGAAAATAATTCAACATATGGATCAATTCCAAGAAAAATCACAAGTATTACAGAGAATAATCAAAATTTCAGACCACAAATGAAGCCTGTTTCAGTTTTTCTGAAGTTTTTCTAAGCTATACATGTGTAATTGCTAAGTGAATATGTATTATAATGCAAGGATGCTTTGCGCACGCACACTTGAACATAGCTTTCTAATAATAAATTAATTTGACTCGGCCAAAACCTTTAAATAAACTCTAGTATTAGACTTCTGATGATTGATGTTTTCGAAGAACAGACAATAATAAATGCTTCTGAATGACAAAATGCTCTTAAAGACACCTTGAGAGTCCGGTCCACCACGATAACTTGCCCCGCGTTTGGAGCCATTTCATAGCAGTCCACGACCTTCATGTACTGCCGGTACGGGTCTGATTGCGCATCTTCAAACGTTATACGTTTTACCACTTATACGTCTTATGAGTTATAAATTTCTGAGCTGCACGTTTCTTTAGTTATACTTCACCACTTATGCTTTTCATAAGTACAAAGTATAAGTGATGATGATTGATGTTTTCGAAGAACACACAATAACATATGCTTCTTAATGATACAAATCATTAATGTATAACATTAAGGAATTGTAAGTTTCATCAGTAAAACGTTTATCATTTATCACTTTTTTCTTAATTTTTACATTTCAAAAGTTTTTCCTTATTCATGTGTTTTTCAGTAATATGCATCTTAATAGATTCTAACGATAACAGCTATTCGCACAAACATTCAAGTTTATAATTTAAACACTTCTCGCCTTAGCTAACTAATTAATCACTGGTTATCCGGAACATTGACTTCACAAAACTTTGCATAACTCTGTTAACTCATATTAACTCTTAAAAATCAAATCAAAGTTGATTTTATCGAACTCACCAACGAGACCGATGACATCTACTGAGAGGGGACGAGAAGTTTTCCGTAGGATTAAAAAGTCCTTGAAAAAAAGATCGATTATTCTATGAAAGTGTTCTTGATAAGAGAGAGACGGCTGAGCTCCATCTAACTTTAAAAAATTAGCTTTTTTTGCAAATTCTTAACCACCAAAGGTCACCAGAACTGTTGAAATCTTCGAGCGGTGGATTATAGTTTAATAAACATCTTTCGCTTCTCCAGTGTTCATCTTTAACTCTCTTTTCATTATTCCAGCCAGACTCCAGCGCTCAAAGAGCTGTCGTTCTTTTTAAATTTTTCAAAGTTACACTCAACCTTTGGTGAGCTGTGATTACTACATATTATTCAAATATAAATTAGAATTTTAACAAAATTCTTGTGTTTTTTTATAATTTTTTTCGTTTCAAACATTATACAGGGTGGCCCATATAGTCGCAAACCAATCTTTCGGCGTTTATAATTCAATTTGTAGTGCACGCTGAGCTCCAATTTTTACACATGTTCTTCTCATATGTTTTTTTATTACATGGTTCAAATTTCATATCATTTGATCAATTCTCAAAAGAATGGTGGTCTCTCATAGAGCACGCTCTATCATTGTGAACTTGCACAAACTTGGTCGATCAAATACGCGCATCGCTAAAGATCTCAACGCCTCGCAATCTTGTCTGAAAAGCAATCAAACGGTTTGAACAGATCGGTACACTTGCTGACTTGCTCCGAAGAGGTGATCCTCGATTAGTGCGCACCCCTAACAAGATTGAGGCCATGAGGAAGCGAGTCGGTCGAAATGCTAGGCGTAGCTTGAAAAAAATGGCCTCCAAGATGAACTTATAACGCAACACTCTTCAAAGAATCGTTGAAAAGGACTTGAGTTTTCCCCCATATCGTACTAAAAAGGCTGCCATCCTAACTCTAAAGAACAAGGAGAAAAGCCTCAAAAGATGCCGCGCCCTAATCCTCTGGACGCGCGACAGTGCTCACCTCAGGACAGTCTTCTCGGATGAGAAGCTGTTCACTGTGGAAGAGGCCTACAACCCTCAAAATGAGCGAGTGCTTGCTCGGGACTCACAGGCAGCTAATCATACCGGTGGATTCCTGCATAGAGCTTCCCATCCTGCAAAAGTCATGGTTTGGGACGGAGAGTCCGCCACCGGCAAAACTCCCCTTGTTTTGTACATACGAACCAGGAGCCAAAATTAATCAGGAATACTACCGCCAGCAGATTCTTCGAAAAGTATTGCTTCCTTGGTCTGCTTCCCACTACCGTAATACACCTTGGGTCTTACAGCAAGATTCTGCGCCTGCTCACAATGCTATCGGAACACAGGCATGTTGCAACGCTCATTTTATCGACTTCATCTCCAGCGCAGAATGGGCCTCCTCATCGCCCGACCTCAATCCGCTGGACTATTCCGTGTGGTCCAACCTTGAGAGCAAAGTCAATGCTCATCCTCACTTGAACCTAGAGTCTCTAAAAAATCACTGCAGGAGGAGTGGTCGAAGATCGACGAAAAGTACCTTCGTCCAGTGATCGAAGCGTTCCCAAAGCGACTCCGGGCTGTCGTTCGTGCCAAAGGGGACCGAATTGAATGATTTTTTGACCCAATGTTTTTATTAATGTGCGCTGATAACTTTTACAAATTTGAACACTCTTGCTCACTTATGCACTGAGATACACGTTTGTAAACGCGTTGCCGAATACATGGGCTACCCTGTAATATAAAATGGGTTTGAACGCATGAGAGTAGTAATACAAGTAAAAGAATGCAAGAAGCTGTTGTTGCTGGGGCGAAACAGGGCCGGTCACAGAGCGAGCTCGCTCACTAGTTCGATGTAACTCAGAGCGCTATCTCCCATATCCTCCGGCGTTTTCGAACCCAGGTAAACGAATTTTCTACAACTGAATAACTTTGGAACACAAAAAAATTGCAGGGACGAGTCATCGTGAAGACAAGTTCGGGGAGACCCCGCGTAACTTCGAGGTTCATGGACCGAAGCATCCTGCGCGCATCTCGCGAAGACCCGAAACGCACTGCTACAGACATTCAAGCTATCATATCAACGCCCGCGACTCCTGCTCCTTCAATAACTACCATCAAACGCCGTTTGCAAGCCGCTGGACTGAATGGAAGGCGGCCTGCAAAGAAGCCTTTCATCAGCGAAAAAAATCGTAAAGTTCGAGTTCAGTGGGCTAAGGATCACCTCAGTTGGACACGCCGTGAGTGGTCTCAGATTGTTTGGAGCGATGAATCCAAGTTTAATATGTTCTGCAGTGACGGTCTGAGGTGGGTAAGACGTCCAGCGGGCAAGCGTTTCCTGCCGCAATACCAGTCGCTCACAGTCAAACATGGCGGTGGTTCTGTGATGGTCTGGGGCTGTTTTTCCGCCAGCGGCATGGGTCCAATTAGACGTATTGTCGGAAATCTCGATCGTTACGGCTATGAGAACATAATGGAAAGCACTATGCGCCCTTGGGCCCTCTCCAACTTCGTCCGTGGGTTCACCTTTCAACAAGATAACGACCCGAAACATCGATCTCAGCACGTTCAGAACTGGTTTCGCCGTCGACATGTGGATGTTTTGGACTGGCCGAGCCAGTCTCCCGATTTGAACATCATCGAAAATTTATGGGAACATTTGCAACGAAAATTGACGGGAAGAACATGCAGAAATGCTGATGAAAAGTTTAAGCAGCTAGAGGAGGAATGGAAGGCGATTTCGCAGGCAACCATTGACTCTTTGATTGATTCTATGCCTCGTAGATGTCAGGCAGTCATTGACTCGAAAGTATATGCCACCAAATACTAGAATATTTGTTTTATTACTTCGAAAAAACTGAACATCTCTATAAGCACTTTTTACTATTTCCATTTTTTTACGAATAAACCTAATAAAGCATTTTCCAAACTTGTTCTATTACTCGAAACATGTGAATTTGGCTTGTAAAAAATATCTGAAAATTTGATCTTCATTCGTTTTTTTTGAAAAAAGTTATGTTCAATAATTCAATATATTATAACATTTTGGGCGGTACTGTACATGTTTGTAAACGCGTTTGCGATGATATGGGCCACCCTGTACATCAACTTAATAATCTAGTTTTTTGTTGTTGTTGATGTTTTAGAACTTAAAAAAGAACGTGGTCTTCATTTTTTCCCATTTCTCTTACTTGGAATGTTTGATAAGTCATTCATTGGTGACAATTGATATCGCACAGAAAAAGCTAGTCCACCGGGCGCGTTCGAACCCAGCGATCTCGACTCCAACTGGGAGCGCACGTTACCATTAAACCACGGGGAAACATTGCTATTCCGTTCGATAGTGTTATATGAAAGGCTCCTATGCCTTGCTCCCTATATTCACGCATGCTCATAATGCGATTGCGTCATGAATGGAGCGTAACTTCAGAAATCACGATTGAGACAGAAGAGAGATGGAAGATGGTTGATAAAGCTTCAAGTTCTAAGTTACAAAGTTTAAAGGCAGACGCCTGCTTAAGATGATAAGTTATTGTCATCTCAACCACGCGTCACTGCCTTTAAACTGTGTAACTCAGAATTGAAAGATTTATCATCAATTATGCATTAATTCAGCCGTTACTTCATTCATTGAAGCACTGTTAATTTAATCATTTATTCAAATTTGAATACTTGTTCTAGCAAATAAATCAATAAATCCTTTTTTCATTCATCAGTGGCAAATTTCGCTTAATCTTCTGCACAAACTAATGGAGCGTTAAAATTCCAAAAGTACTTTTCTGGTGAAAGATAAGCGGGCCGGCGATTTGGTGCCTTCTTAAGTTTCACCACGAATTGCTGTGAAATGGCAACGGATTACGGTGTTTTCTTATTGCTCAGTATTGTTTGAAAGCGTTTGCTCCAGAATAGCAACATAAAAAACACCGTAATTCATTGCCATTTCCCGGCAATTCGTGGTGAGATAAAGAAGGCACGGAATTGGCGACCTGCTTATCCTTCACCATAAAAGTACTTTTTTTAAAGTTTAACGCTGCATTATTCTTCAATTTTTCATCCTGCGCTACTGCGTCACGGCAAACATTAATCTCATTAAAACATGATGTTTGTTATTTATAATGCGTCAAGGAATAGTGTAAATAACAGATGGTGTAATGGTGTAAATAACAGATGGTGTAATGGTGTAAATAACAGATGGTGTAATGGTGTAAATAACAGATGGTGTAATGGTGTAAAAAACAGATGGTGTAATGGTGTAAATAACAGATGGTGTAATGGTGTAAATATAGATGGTGTAATGGTGTAAATAACAGATGGTGTAATGGTGTAAATAACTGATGGTGTAATGGTGTAAATAACAGAAATATATTCCTATTGAAACAAAAACATGTATTCATACATAGAGGAGAAGATGAATAATCTAGACAAAAGCAAAACGAGAAATAGGAAAAGAACGATTCATTCTCAGAAGGTTGACATGTTCCCATGACTCTTTTTCTTCTTGGTTGTTTTCCCAGTCATTTTCTTGTTCCATCGAGTACAAAGCAACGTGTAATCATTCATCATGATTACCACTGACTTAGTTCTTAATTATAGTGCGGCCCGAGTGCACTCTCCCTCTTCTCTAGACATGTTCAAACATGTTTATTATTCTAGATGTTTCTCTGGCCTAAAATGGCAATTTTATCTTTTATGTTCCTTGTTCTACTTCCATTTATTTATAGTTTTCTCGATAGAATACTCAATTATTCTAGAAATTCTTCATCCTCTTATAGACTGCTATTTGAGTTTCTAGCCTTTTTCTAAGAGAATCTTAGTATTTTAAGTAAGAATAGAAATTCTAGCCTCGTCTTGACAGACTCGCTCTAGTATTCTAGAGCGAAATAGAGTTTTTAGAGTTGCGTTAAATACTCAGTGTTCTAGTTTAAGAATGCTATTATTTCCTAATCCATAGATTTCGAGTATGTCTAGGACGATTCGCGTTTATCAATTGTCGTGCGGCTCGGAAATTAATCTATGCAATAGAACACGGGTTTAATTACCCAAGTTTGAGTCAGGTACGCTGTCCCCAACTCTCCCGCTCCTCCTCGTCATTAAGACAAAGGAACTCGTCCGCGTCGATCGAGACAGAGAAGTCGTCGGCAATATTAAAGGTTTCTAGGTTCGGTTCACTGACTAAATTCCAGCCGCACAGTTAAGTAAATTATACTTGATTAGTTATCAAATTATCTTCTTCTTAATTAGAACTTCTAATTAACTAGTTGTTCAAATTCTCTTCTTACCCTCCTCATTCTCTCTAGTAGTTTGTTCGTTGGTTAATTGTTGCCTTGGTGTTTGTTAATAAAGTTGCTCAGATAAAGAATCTGTGAATCCGCGTGGCAGGCATCGTTCAAAGGCTATCAAGCCTCATCATATCTGAAGTAATAAGTGAAGGTTATAGAGGGTGTATTCCCGTAACCGAGAAGTGATTTGAGTTCATGGTGCATCGGCCGGGAATCGAACCCGGGCCGCCCGCGTGGCAGGCGAGCATTCTACCACTGAACCACCGATGCAAAAACATGTATTCATACATAGAGGAGAAGATGAATAATCTAGACAAAAGCAAAACGAGAAATAGGAAAAGAACGATTCATTCCCAGAAGGTTGACATGTTCCCATGACTCTTTTTCTTCTTGGTTGTTTTCCCAGTCATTTTCTTGTTCCATCGAGTACAAAGCAACGATTCCATTTTGCATTTTGTCAGCATTCTCACAAAGAAGAACATCATTAGACAACCCCCACATTCTTGAAGTGTGCACCAAGAATCTGGTCTGATTAGCAGAAACTCAATTAAAAGATGAAGAAAAAAAGAGAATTATATCGGCTTTTTTCTCTATTTCTTTTCTCTACTTCTCCTACTCTCTTTTTTCAAGCTTCGTTTCATCGCTATTAAGTGAGGTGAACTTCAATCTCCACCAAAATATGTTTATTAGTAATAAAGCAAGTTCCCTCCCTACAAACACTTTCTCATTTTTTGATGGAATTTTGAAAGTGTTGAAAGTACTCCAACACATAATTCTTGAAAAACTACCTAAAAGTGTTTCAAAAAATTAATAAAACTACCTAAAAGTGTTTCAAAAAATTAATAAAACTACCTAAAAGTGTTTCAAAAAATTAATAAAACTACCTAAAAGTGTTTCAAAAAATTAATAAGAAGCAACTTTAGTGTCCTAAAGTTACTTCTTTATTATTATTATTTTTAAATTTACAGTACTAACGGAGGAATTGCTCCTCGGCCTTCGAAAAGCATTTTCGTCGTCGTAAAAGTCATTCGCTTCTTCTTCTCGGAGATCATACACAGAGTCTACCGTGCATGAAGCTACCTGTAAATAGTGAAACATAGTTATATGAATAAATAGCGAGAGTATTATATTAGAAGAAATAGAGAGACAGAGGAAGAGTTAGGAGAAAATATTGAAGTGATGATCAACAAAAACTGAAATGAAATCGAAATGAAATCGAATGGAAAGAGTGTGCAATTAAGACTTTAATATACCAAAACCAACAGAGCTAATGATTGCTCAACGAAATGGAAAAGCTTAATGAAGTAATCTTGGCAAGTTATAATAATAACCTGTACTTTCCTCAAAAGCTTTGGTCGCTCTATCCGTGCTCCGAAACTTTCACTTCGTGGCCTGAATCAGTTACTGAATATTTTCATAAATAATTTGAATAAATTATAAGAACAAGTTTGCACAAATTCCTATAACTGTTCCACGATATGATTGGTCGTTAACGATTCAAACTCTTGAAAGCTTTTTTAGATTTTGCTTTTTTTTCTATAAACTAAGCTCAAAAGCGAACTTTAGTTTATAAAACTAGTTTACTCGTTTTTTTCCAACTATTGACGGCTGATAGCCAAAAATGCTTGTTTTAAGGCGCTTGATTTGTACGACAGTGTTATGTATTGTTATAAAACCATCCATGAAACTTTAAGAGTGATGTGAGAAGCTCCCCGGAGAACCTGAGAACAAGTCCCTTGACTCCGTCAAGAAGTGAAGGAGGACGCCGCACGGAACCAGAGTAATGGCGTCGTTTTGGCTCTGCCAGTGGAGAGACTGGCAGATGGGAGACGGGATGAGACTTTCCGTTCAGGACTTCTCAAGCAAAAAGTTATTCGACGGCGAATAATCAGATAAACAAAAAATAATGGTACTTATACGGAGTAGAAATACAGTGTATGAGCAGGGTGTTTGTATGACCCGCACTGCGGATGTTTCATATAAGCACAACTTGCGCTACCTTAAAACTTCAGTAATACAAATTTTCTGTTGTTCTCGAAAACTTTTACTTTGTTCAAAGTATGTCGTTTTTTCATAATAAATTTTTTATCTACGGATCGTAAGAAACAGCTTTGTATAAAGTGACGTAATAAATTTACACATATATCTGAGCTGGGGCGAAACAAAATTTTGTCCATAGCGTAGAAACAGTGAATTTTTTGTATGCTGAAATTCTCGTCTTTTCTTCTCTAGAATAATAATGATAAGTCAGTTCAAATCACATAAGTGACATTTCGGATCACAAAAAGTTCTATTTGGGAAGACTTAATAAATAAGTGACAAACTTAATGATGAGATCGTATTGTTTAGCACCAGACTTTTTTTAATGACTCACATGTTTGATGTATTTATCAAAAATCCTGATGAAACAACACTTAAAATTCTGCTGACAGTTGCGGAAATAAGTCGTAGTCATATACTAAGTCAGGTCGCCTGGTAACAGTAGTCAAGAGATATTGATCAAAACAAACAAGATGAAGATGAATAAATCAAGTAATTAAGAGAAGTGGGCGGATAAACGTTGAATGAAAAAAACCATTCAAATTTGAATTAAAAAAACAACTTAATTTTAAAAAAAGTGACTAACCCGGCTTCCCACTCCGAAGAGTAACATTGTTGTTGTAGCAGTGAGCCCCGTTCGTCACGGATATAGAAGGAATCTTTCCATTACGGACGTTCGCTCGAACTGCGAGACCTTCAATGGCTTCATTGGGTGAAGCTGCCGACCGCTGGCTCATCTAGAATGGCTTTCTCTTTTTAAAATTTTTCTGCTTTTCTCTAAAGAATGACTTTGGTCAATGAAGTTCCGCTAACTTTAGCCATGAAACGGAATAGTACAGTTTTAGAATTTTAAACGAGGCTAAGAAAAGTATTACCATTCAATTTAAGTTTAGTCTTGAAGAATATAGAGTTTTACAAAGTTCTACGATGTAGCATATAAAACTCATTTCGAGACTGCAATTGTACAAAAATAAAACGACTGTTGAGCTCAAAAATACAAAGAACAATTTTAATGAGTTTTTTTTGTAAATAATATTCAAAACAAATTTGAAACACTATAACTAAATCAAAACTCATCGAAGTTACAGAAAACTCAAAAAAACTTTCCTTGGAGCAAAAACATGGGGAAAATGATTCAGAAAGTTTTCAATATAAACTCTATATCGTTCTCAAGATGAATGTTTACAGCACTCAAAAACATTGTTAGAAGAAAACATGTGACTCGTGATAGATGCCCCAGAATCAATGAAATTTGATGAAAATGGCTTTTTATCATTCCTCTTCACATGAGAAATTATTCCGGCTTGTTTATTCCGATAAAATTTCAAGCAAAACTTGCCGACTTCTACATATGTACATATTTTCCGAGAAGAGTCAATTATATAATTTTAGATTCGATATAGAATTTTTTTGCACAGATCAAGTTGGAATGTTTCATCCTATTTGAAAAGCAAGTAACGACAGATAGAGAGGAAAACGGAGAAAGAGACTGTGAAGCAGCATAGAATGAAGAAAATGCAGAGAAAGTGGAAAAAAGCGGAAAAAAGAAAGAGAAACAGACAAGGAAATAATTGCAGAACATTTACTGGATAAATTATCATAAAAGTTTAAAGCCTTGTTTAAAACAGAAATAGCAATGGAAACTCTTAAAAGAACATTGTTAAGAGGGAGCTGAAAAAGGGCAAATGGAGTATATTTATTAACTTTTCGCCATAATTTTGTGCTCTATCTTTCAATTGGAAGAAATTTGCAGCTGTAATCATAGAAACGGAAGAGGTGAACAAAATTACACTTCAAAATTATCTTAAAGGGATATTACAATCATACTTAAAATTATAACAAAGATGTAGTTAACAAAGACGAAAGAGAAGACTTTTGATACTTAAAAAAATTCAGTTAACGTTGACTACTTTTAAATGTTTATGGTATGAAAGAAAATTGGTACTTTTTCGGTTCATCGGGTTTTCGCGTCGCGGTCGCGTCGCGGCCCCCTTCGCGCCGTACTGCCTCGTTAGCTAAGCCGTACGGCCTCGTTAGCTAAGCCGTACGGCCTCGTTATCGTAAACTTTTACTAAGCCTAAGCGTTTTTAATGTAAAAATAACTTTTTGATGTAAAAATAAAACGCGAAGGGAACCGCGACGCGAAAATCCGATGAACCGAAAAAGTGCCAGAAAATTACAATGACCGCTAAATACCATCAACCGCTTCTTACAAAGGTAATTTGCGAGAAATGAAATATTAAAACATATTTTTAAAGGGGATTCAAATTTCGAGAAAAGCGCACATCAAAAGCAGTTTGGAAAAAAAAAACACATCCGAACTCTATGTCGTTGTCGTCGTCAACTAATTCAGAGCTCTTCTCGCACAATATTCAAAATTAAAATAAGTTTAACATTTTTTTTCTCTCGTTTTCTCGCAACAATAAAACGTTTTCTATTAGTTCCTGAAAAGTAGTCAAGGAAACTAAAATAGTACATTGAGAGCGATAAAAATTCATTTTATGCTTCTCCGTCATTGTTTTGAGAAAAATACACACACAAAAAGTGTTCCTTGAAAAGTTGCGCCGTGCTTAAACTGTTTATATATAATTTTAAAATCATTTACTTAAATTTTCTCAGAAAAGTTTGCGAACTGATGCAATAAGAATATAAAAAAGAAGACTGCTACTAGCTCATGCAGTTTGTTAGTTAAAGTTCTTTCAAGAAATTTGCTACATATGTAATTGAGTATAAATCTTAACAGATGTAAAAACCTAGAAGCAGAATAACTTTTAAAAGAATTATTCGGATGACGCTTCAATTAATGAACATCCTTTTGGGGTGTCATTTTTTTCATTTCAGGTTGAATAATATCATTTTAAAAAAATCGTTATTGAGAATGCAGCATGACATGATAATTGAGAATGCAGCATGACATGAATAAAACTTAAAAAATAAAATTTAAACGAAATGCACTGCATGACATGGTAATACGCTTAGAAGAGCATTTTGCTTTCATCAAGATTATGAAAAAAATTCTCGTCGACAAATTCACTGAACTGTGAAAATTCTGGAATAAAACAATTTATAGTTTTCAAACTGCTCATTCTCGCCTCTTGGCAAGTTGAGCACTATTCTGAGATAAGTTACTGTGTTGGCCTGGCAGAGTCTCATTAGGAATTGTTTTTATTTTGGAAATATGCACTTTGTTTTTGAAGCGAATGCGAGCGATGCTTTTTTTCAACGGAAGCTCGATAGCAAAACAAGCTAATTCGGCAGACTGAAATGTGAGCATGATTTATGCTGTTGCCATAAATAGTCGCTCTCCTTACATGGTTTTTATTAAGGCTTTCTCATTGTATGCGTTTACTACTCTTTTTAGTTACCGCTATTGCTCTCTTCTCTCTTTCTTTATCTCTCTCTCTTTTTCTTTTTCTCTCTTACTCTCTATCTGTATATTCTCACCTCTCTCTGTTATTTCTAACTACGTTCTCTCTACTTCTCTCCCAACACCCTCTTTCTCTATCATTCGTTTTGTACGCTGCCTTTGTTCTGTTCCTTTTTTCACTCACTCACATTGAGTTTTGCTTTCCTCATTCTGTTTTATTTCTGGGATTTTTCCCATGCGAACACGAGAAGTAAAATAAAGAAGAAAAAGGCTGATTGAGAGAATGAAATTACTAGACTCAAAAGCGAGTCGAACCAAACAAATAAAGAAAACCCTGAAAAAATTGAGAAAAAAAGAAAGAAAATAAGTCAAAGGCAAAGTTCAAAAGATAGAAGTTGAGAGAAAGATAAGAAAGATAGATGAAAGAGCAAGGAAAGGGAAACCGCTGCGAGCAAGATAAGTAAAACACTTTTATTTGAACTGTTCATATCATCTAAGAAGAGAGACAATCAGGTCCCTGTGGAATGGAAACACGGTGAAGGGTTTCCTATTCACAAATGATCGGGCAACCAAAACGAAGAATCTTCAATGGACTATTACATACTCAATATTACTTCTGTTTTTCCTGTATTCAGGTTTCTTGATTACCTGAGAAGTTTTGTTGGGTATCTGCTTAAGAAGTATCTTTCCCGTTTTATATTCCCAGAAAAATGATGTGATGGAACAATAGAACGCATTTCTCACATCAAAAGAGAAAACATCACGCGTGTGGTGTTTTCTGGTTCGACATAGACAGACATTTCTCTTGTCAGTCAACTCACCGGAAATAAGGAGTGTCTGCGCCTTTGTATGTCTTTTCTTAGTTATAAAAGGATTTCTTCACTTGAAACACTGGGTTAATGTTTCAAACTTTGTTCAAGACACTTTTTAGTTACTTAGTGCAATTGAAACATTGAAAAAAAATTGTTTTTCGTAAGTCAAACAACAAAAAATCAGGGAGCTACAATTTCGTAGTTTTCATTGTTCTTTTTTCTCCAATAAAAATGTTTTTTTTTTTATTTTAAACGTGTATAATAGAAAATGTATTTTTTTAGTAACTTCAAATTTCCATTTCTCGGTTTTATAGTAGTAAACCTCGTTTCCTTCTACTCACTCTTCTACATACACATACAGCTTAGATACATATTTAAGCACTTACTATGAGATACTCAGGTAATCCCACGCACTTACTCTAAGAGAGTTGGGTTTGTACATTTATCTTAGAACCTATATCGAAATATTCAATTTCGGTATGAATTCGAAGTCTTTGAAGTAATACTAAAAAAATCCTTTCCAAAAGTTCTAACAAAAAAATTTCAAACAAAAAATCAACTTTTCAAACAGGAAGTAAAAACATTGTCCACGTAACTTTTTTGTTCAAGAAAACATGATGAGAGCAGTGTATAATACATATTCCGTCGTAGGCAAGGGTCTGAATGTTAATTGTCCTCTATCACAGAACATTTTCTGATTTGTTTTTCGCTGTCTTTGTTTTCACTTTTTCTACGCAGCGTTTTCTCGTTTAGAAGATGCATGCTTTAAAAATAGTGTTTTCCTAATACAGAAGGGTGGATTAAATTTGAAAAAAACTTCTTGTTTCAGTAAATCAAAAAAGTCTTTTTCGTTGTGTAAGGTTTAAGCACATATTGATTTCAAAGTTTTCAACCTCAATCAGTCTAATCTCCAGAAGGATCAGTGTTCCTTAAAAGTCTTTCGGCTAAGTCTAATACTTCTCCTGACTTTATACCAAATATATTCCTGAAACAGAATTCTCTTTCTATTTGTGTACCACTATTTTTTGTGTACCAATGTTTGAACGATTTATGTTATACGGAGAAGTTCCGGAAATATGGCGTAGATCAATAGTTCGAAGGTACTTTTCGTCGATCTTCGACCACTCCTCCTTCAGGGATTTTTTAGAGACTCCAGATTCAAGTGAGGATGAGCATTGACTTTGCTCTCAAGGTAGGACCACACGGAATAGTCCAGCGGATTGAGCTCGGGCGATGAGGAGGGTCATTCTGCGCTGGAGATGAAGTCGGGAAAATGAGCGTTGCAACATGCCTGTGTTCCGATAGCCTTGTGAGCAGGCGCAGAATCTTGATGTAAGACCCAAGGTGTATTACGGTAGTAGGAAGCAGGCCAAGGAAGCAATACTTTTCGAAGAATCTGCTGGCGGTAGTATTCCTGATTAATTTTCGAACAAAACAAGGGGAGTTTTGCCGGTGGCGGACACTCCGTCCCAAACCATGACTTTTGCAGGATGGGAAGCTCTATGCAGGAATCCACCGGTATGATTAGCTGCCTGTGAGTCCCGAGCAAGCACTCGCACATTTTGAGGGTTGTAGGCCTCTTCCACAGTGAACAGCTTCTCATCCGAGAAGACTGTCCTGAGGTGAGCACTGTCGCACGTCCAGAGGATTAGGGCGCGGCACCTTTTGAGTCTTTTCTCCTTGTTCTTTAGAGTTAGGATGGAAGCCTTTTTAGTACGATATGGGGGAAGACTCAAGTCCTCTTCAACGATTCTTTGAAGAGTGTTGCGTCATAAGTTCATCTCGGAGGCCATTTTTTTCAAGCTACGCCTAGCATTTCGACCGACTCGCTTCCTCATGGCCTCAATCTTGTTAGGGGTGTGCACTAATCGAGGATCACCTCTTCGGGGCAAGTCAGCAAGTGTACCGATCTGTTCAAACCATTTGATTGCTTTTCAGACAAGATTGCGAGGCGTTGAGATCTTTAGCGATGTGCGTATTTGATCGACCAAGTTTGTGCAAGTCCACAATGATAGAGCGTGCTCTATGAGAGAACACCATTCTTTTGAGAATTGATCAAATGATATGAAATTGGAACCATGTAATAAAAAAACATATGAGAAGAACATGTGTGAAAATTGGAGCTCAGCGTGCACTAAAGATTGAATTATAAACGCCGAAAGATTGGTTTGCGAATAAATGAGCCACCCTGTATTTCTAAAGACAAAACAGTGGTAGTTCTTATCGGAAAATCGCATCCTGAAACGAGCTTCTATCTCGAAGAAATCCGAATCGAAGGAACCAAAGTAGTTCGAGACCTAGGTATTTTTTTAATGATAATTCTCTAAGCTTTTCAACACATTTAGAGAACATACATATGTAACAGAGCAAATTCTAGATGTGCATTCATACTCAGAACTTTCAAGTCCAAAAATCCTTATCTAATAGAAAGCTTATCGTTACATACGTCCGTCCTCAACTAGAATACTGTTCTACAATACAGTCACCTTATCAAAAACGTTTTAGAGAACTTTTAGAAAAAGTTCAACGTAGCTTAACTAAACCAGTTTGCCGAAGATCATGATTGCCTGGAATGAGCTATGAAGAGAGATTACAGCATCTACAATTGCAGACTCTCGAGGAGCGAAGAATCGGGGCAGATCTAACCATGACCTTCAAAATAATGACTGGGAAAACACCGATTTCGCCCTCGAGTATCTTCTGCTTAAGCAGGCATAATTACCATAATAGATCTCACAAATACTCCATAACGAAAGCAAAGTTCAAGTCTGTTAGGTTTTCGAACATATTACCGGTTCGAGTAACAGAGAGATGGAACAATTTGCCGGAAACTATGTTCTCGTCGAACAGTGTGAAAGCCTTTAGATATAAAATTCAGCCTTTTTGTTGTTCATAACCTATTGAATTCACTCACTATTTCAACTTTTCTCACTTTAGAAAAAGTGTCACGCTTTCAGTGTAGCTGCAATTGTGCTATGAATTTGTTTGTTTGTTTTTGTCATTAAAAATTCTGAATGCGATAAACTATTATTATTATTAATCTTGTCAAATACCTTGACTTAGAAAATTATGCGAAAACCAAGGAAGAGTTAAGAATGGACTGCTTTGAACAAGGCGCATCAGTTATTACAGATGGTCAAAAAAAGCAGACAGTTGGAGTGAGTTTGGGAAATATCATGGTGTCGAACTGTAAATTATAAATAGAAGAATGAACCGAGTTTGCAAAAAATCGAATACGTCAGGCAAAACTCAGGCCCTCAATCACCAGGCGGTAGTATTCCCACTGACTCATCCAAGGACAAAATATCTTGCACTTCCAAAGACCCTTTGGCAAAAAAGAAACGACCAGTTCTGTGTTTTTGGAAGAAAGAGAAAGAATAGAATACAGATAAGTATAGTGAGAGACAGAAAGTGAAATACAGAAAGAAAAAGAGCAAAATAGTAAAAAAGATAGAAAGAAGGTGAGAGAGTAGAAGAGAGAGAAAGAGGAGAGAAGCGAAAGTTAGAGAGAAAGGGAATCAGAGAAAGTAAAAAAGTAAGAGAGAAAAAGAGAGGCTTGCGGAAAAATAATATAGAGAAAGAGCGAAAGAGGGAAAGATGAGGATATCGTCCCAGAGGTCTGCAATGTGGTCAACATCACGCGACGGAATTCTTGAGAATCAGAATAATGGTAAGTGTATCAAAAGATTATAAAAGAATGTAATAAAATAGAAAAAGAACATTGAGAGACTACAGACAGTGATAAATAACTAAATCTTGTGTAAGAACTTGCAATCGGAAAAGTAAGAGAAAGTTAGCAGTAAGAAAAGAACCAGTAGGAATGAAATTTTATGTTTTTGAAGAGTGATTAATGAATATATAACAACTGAAATGAGAACAGGGGGACTAAGTGGCTTATCGCCTTCTCAAAATTTACCGGAAAATAGTGCCAGAACTTTTGCTGTTCAGTCTGTCAGCTTGCTAAGAGACACTTGATAAGAATCACTCTTTCTTCTTTGCAACGATATTCACCCCCTTCTTTTTCATTTCTCTTATTCTTGTCTTGATTGTTCTCTGTCAGATGGAAAATGCTTGATGCTTAATTATCATGGCATTAAAACGTCAATCAAATTTGTTTTTATGATGAAGTGCTATTTTTGCAATTGGTTAAATGATGGCTTGCCAGTCTCAGACTCTTTTACACTTTATTGTTTTTCTCGGTTCTCTCAATTTTTGACTTTTCCTCTCTCTCTCACTCTCTCTCTTTCCTCTCTCTCTCTCTCTCTCTCTCTCTCTCTCTCTCTCTCTCTCTCTTCTTTGCATCAGAATTTTTCTTGATTTACTACTCTTACTATCTCTCAACTACCCCTCTCTTTATTTATATTTCTCGCGCTCTTTATCTGATTCTTTCTCTCTTTTTCTACTTTTATGTTTTTTCTCTGTGTCTTTTTTGTCTGTGTATGTACATCTCTTTTTTCTAAATTGTTCGCATAAACAACATCACACTCGAAGCAACTTCTTGTTCTGAAAAATCTCAGCTTTTCTACTTTTATTGTCTTTTATGGGAGTTTTCATGGAATTTCATTGACTAACTGAAAGCTTTCTTCTGTTGAACGCCGAGAAAATGTGCTTCTGTGCACATTTTCACATTCAGTATACTTACTACCATTTAAAAAGAAGAAGCAACGAAAGTGTTTCGACTTTCATTTATTTAGTTGCAGAACATAAAGTTTTGAAGCATGAATGAATACGAATTTTAAATATATAGAAAACCTAATCTAAAAAATTCGTTCAAGAAAAGGCCATAAATTACGTGAATCTTCTTCACTTTATTTTACTACCATTTATATTCTTGTGAACGAGAGACGACTCAGTCCGTGAAGAAATTGGAATTTCTAACATTTTAGAGTGCGAACAACAAAAGATTAAGACCTTTTTTCCAAAAAAAAATGTTTGATTGTCGGGTTAAATTATATGTACTTGAGACGCAATGCACTGCAAAAGTGCACTGCAAAACGGGACGCAATGGCACTGCAAAAGTTTTTTTGCACTTTTGACTCAACGTGCTGAGCGGAAAGGGGTAAAGTAAAATTCAACTGAACGTTGGGGTAAAGAGCGGAAAGGGGTAAAGTAAAATTCAACTGAACGTTGCTTTTTGTTGGAAGTCGAATTTACACCGATCGTAAGATCTGTATTAGACCAAAATCGCTTACTTTGATGTAGAACTTTTTCTAGCTCTATGCGAAACTCGATGTGCTATTTAGAATTCATCCGTTTTAAAGATTAATTTGAGCCCTTTCTCTTTTTCTCTCTCTCTCTCTTTCCTCTTTCTCTTCCTCTAACGCTCTCGAACTCTCTCTCTCTATCTTTTCTATCATTTTATCTCTATTTCACCCAGTTTCTCTCCCGACTTTCTTGATAAATATATGTGTTTCAGAACTTTTTTCCTAGGTCAATTTGTCTGATATATTAGTCTGGTTACAGATAACTTTAGGAAAAGCTTCCGGAAGTGATAAGAAGCAAAAGACTATTTGTTAATTGTATGATAAAAAGCTTGAAAAAGCAAGAGAAAAAAGTGATACATGGGAAGTGAGAAAGAGAGAAAACTTGCAATTTGAGCTTGATAACATGTCTTTATACAAATGAGTCCGTCTAAATTAGTTGAAAGGATATTTTATAACAGTAAAAATATTCGATTTATGTAATAGAAACACTAAGGAAAAAGTAGAAAATATCAAGACGTTCGCTTCAAAATTCAATTTTCAGTTTATAACTGAAAAAGTACAACCTGACATAGAAAAGAAAAAGGTTCTCTTTTATTTTTGTTCCCACTTTTTTCTTTAACCAAAATAATGTTATTTGAAAAAACTTAAATATATAAATGTTAAAATTTTAGTACACTTTTGTTCTGTGTTGTACCCTTTTGATGCGTTAAAGAAAAAAAGACGAAGTCGAACGTTTCGCTTTATAGAAGCATCGTCAGCGAGCTTTCTTGTTTTACCCATTCAATGTGCTATCTTCATTGTTTTAGGTGATTTTAACTCGCTGACGATGCTTTTATAAAGCGAAACGTCCGACTTCGTCTTTTGTTCTTCAACGCATCCAAAGGGCACAACACAGAACAAAAGTGCACTGTCTACTGGATATCTCATCCAATGCGTTCAACTCAGCATAAACTTTTAAAATTTCAGGTCAGAAATATGGAAAACTGCAAAGTCAAATTTGTGGAGAATTTTAACTAATTTATAATTAGTGCACACAAATTTCTTGAAACTTCATGTTTCAGAATATAAAAAAAACTTGATTCAACATTAATAAAACAACATTCCTCAAACGAAGAAAAACAACTTATTAAGGGAGTTTGCAGGAACTATTCCCTTTATATCTAAAAGATTACTGATCTTCGCAAATACTCATTTTCAGTTTTTGCTTTTTCCGAATCAGAGGTTTGCGTGAAGCAAACTGACGAAAGACGTCTCCCAACCTAATCACGATATTCAATGGAACTCAAAGATGTGTTTTCCATTTCGCATCTGATTTAGCGTCCGAAACGATCCTATCCACGGAAATTTGAAGTTGTTCCAAAAAAATCAAGAAGATGGTGTCGTAGAAGAAAAAAAAAGGCAAGTAGTGGATTCATGGGTTTGCCTTTATAAATAAGCTCTGTAGAAGTAAAAGAAGGCAAAGGCAAGATGAAGAGCGTTTTTTTACTATTTAGACAAGTTGGTGATGAGTCCTGAAAAAAGCTGGCAAAACAGTAGAAGAAAGTCCTTGCCTAGAAAATAAAACTATAAATTATGATCAATATATGTATATGTAGATGGAAACATAGACAGAGAGAAATAAAGAGAGTGAAAAAGAGAGCATTTTTATTGAGAAAATGGTAAGAGAAGAAAAAAAAACATGAGAGAAGAGGAAAACAATCAAGTAGAGTCCATGGCTCGGAAAGTAAGACCTGCGTTTGTACTTCAGTGTATTTCAATTGTAATTTGAAGATTTACATTTTAATAGTATTTTTTAAAAAAAGGATTACTTTTTTCTTTTTGATAGAAAAAGGTAGCCATATTTGGGAAGAGCCGAGTAAGTTAATCGAAGCCGCAACAGAATTAATGAGAGAATAGAGAGAGAAATAAACATATTGAAAGAGATCAGTACGAGTACAAAAGTACTGAATTAAAATTTTTTTCACGGAAAGAGAGGAATGAGAGACAAAAGGAGCGAAGAACGAGCGGAGAAGAAAAGGATACAAAAGATAAACAAAAGGAGAAAAAAAGTAAAAGAGAGAAATTTTAAACGTTCTGCTTTCACATCACATTATATTTTTTTTAAATAATAGCCATAATAGATGGATAGAAAAAATTTTAAAAAAGTAAAGAATCTACCGTAAATTCATGAAAAAATGCCCATAAAAAGGCCCCATCATTCTTCTAATTTTTATTTCTTTTTTTTTGTTGATAGATGTTTGTGTGAAAAGCTGAACTGATTTTTGGGTGCATGGGTACTCCTTGTAACCTGACCGCAGTCGAAAAAAAAAAGAAGAAAAAAAGAGGAAAGAGCCAAAAACAGATATTAACCTAGATATATATGTCCACTTTTTTCTACGAGAGCATGCCACAATCAGTCAGAAACATCTAGATAGTCGTCTAATAGCTGTAAGAATGGCTT
Source organism: Allodiplogaster pararmata (assembly GCA_964056735.1). Taxonomy (NCBI): domain Eukaryota; kingdom Metazoa; phylum Nematoda; class Chromadorea; order Rhabditida; family Diplogasteridae; genus Allodiplogaster; species Allodiplogaster pararmata. The sequence continues at coordinate 29,293,413 of OZ057404.1, read as the reverse complement.
TTAGGAACATATTATTGACGTTTAAGAAAAGGTAAATAGGAAGGGGTTAGACATGGATTGGCGAAAGAGAGAACGTCAAAGTAGCGCAGACAAAATATGGAAGAGCAACTAAAGAGAGAGAGATAGAGAGAGAGGTAGAGAGAGATAGAGAGATAGATAGAAAGTGAGATAAAGAGAGAGATAGAGAGAGAAAAAGAAAAGAGAGAAAAGAAAAGAAGAGCAAAGAAACAGAGAACGAGAGAGAGAGAGGGTGAGACAAAGAGAAGGATGAACGAGAGAAAAAAGAGTGAATGAAAAAGAAAAGAAATATGAGAGAGAGAGAGAGAGAGAGATCAGATACGTAGATAGAGAGAGTTAGAGAGAGAGAAAAAAGAGGCAGAGAATGACCGGGGAGAATAAGTTAGGAGGAGAAGAGACACTCCGAGGCGAAGGACGTGAAGTTGGTTCAACAAAGGAGAATCGGTGTTGACTGGCTAGCTTAGTTGGTAAGCAGAGAAGATATCGGAGTAGAAGAGCGAAAAAAGAAGAGGAACACAGACGGCACTGGTAGGGAAAAAAAACAAAGTCTACACTGATAAAGAGAGAGAGAGAGAAAGAGAGAGAGAGAGAGAGAGAGAGAGAGAGAGAGAGGAGAGGGAGAGCGAGAGAGAGAGTGAGGTAGAGAAAGAGAGAAAAATAGATAATATTCAGAGAGAGCGGAAAAGTGTACAAAAAGAGAAGCAGTCTTGATGAAAACAAAAAGATATTGAGCAAGAGAGATAGAGAAAAGGATTGAGAAGAAAACAATAAGAGAGAAAAAGAAAGTCAAGGAGAAAACATAAAAAAGAGAGAGATAAAAAAATGTGAAAAACGAAAGAAAAAGAAAGAGAAAAAGAGATTCAAAAGAGCCAAAGAAGGAGATAAGTTGGAAAAAAAGGATAAAAATAGAGCAAAAAAAAAGAAAGAAAGAGCCCTGAGAGTGATTGTAAACGAGAAGATGAAATAGATGAATAAAAAGTGAATTAAAAACAGAGTCTAGACTGAAAGAAATAATTGAGCAGGAAAATTGAAGAAAACTGTCATTATGACGAAAGCGTGAGAAGGAAACGACTTTTTGCGCCTGAGGACTAAAAAGACGTCGATGAGTTTTTTTCTGATATATGTAATTATGTAAGTTCAACGCCTGCAGAAATACATTGACTTTCGCAATTATTTAATGACATTTATTTTTCAAACCCCTTTTTCACATCAACTTCCATCCGTATTGACAATGAAAAGAGAGGCCAGCGTCATCTTACTGAATACACACTTCCTCAATGAATTATTGCCTCTGTTTGTTCGGAATGTCTATTATTCTTCCGTATATACCTTTTTCGCTTCTTCGTTAAAAAAAGATACACGAATACCTTATGTGGGTCAAATTCGCGTCTGTTGCTTCGGAGTGTCTATGAATTCCCATATTGTTCTTGTTTCGCTATTCTTCGAGTAAAAGACATTTGCTCTGTAGGACGAAAATTATCAATAAAAACCCCCACTCCCTTCTTCTAGAATGAAAAATTTTTGCTCAGTGCAGATACACAATTACTACCTCAAATTAATACAATATTACTTTTTCCATCGCTCTTCTGAACGTCACCGCTGTTCCTCACACAAATAGATCTAAAAGGAGATACCAATTGTTTCACCCCATTATCTTGCTTTACTCGTATAAAACATTGCCTTCATCTTGAAATCTCTCTTTGTATTCTCAAAGTAAAAATACATTCTCATACTTGCTCAATGATATATTACGCATACTGTTGCGCTTCCTTGTTTATTTCTTGCTTGTTTTAAAATTTAAAAAAAGAGACCGAAAAGCATTTTTTGTTTCATAGAGAATAAGGTCTACCTTGTCTACGCTCCCCCTTTCCTTGAATTAAAATAATGCAGTGTTTTTATTTGCGAAAAACATAATGAAACATAACGACATCCCGTTTTTTTTTCCATGTTATGTTAACAACTAAAATGTTCTCAAATACTCTCTCGCCGCAGACAACGAGAGACACCGCGACTTCTATGTCACAGAAAGGGCACAAAATACCGTACACCATGCACATTTGAAGCGCTATTCCATTTGAGACTATTATTTATACAAATTTTAGTTGTGAACATAACGTGGAAAAAAAAACGGGATGTCGTTATGTTTCATTATGTTTTCGCAAATAAAAACACTGCATAAGTCTCCTCATGATTTTACTCGATGGACATTCTCAATGACCTTCTCCTGTTTCTTTACCCTATGATGCTCTGTTCCCTTCTTTCATCTTCTTTTCACCTTCTTTATCCTGCCACTATTTTTCAACCCTCTCTCGCAGTTTATTCACTTTTCTGAATCTAGGACGCTCTCAAGTTAGCTCACTGGCTCAAGTTAGCTCACTGGCTAAAGTACGAACTTTTTTACCTGCGTTTCTTCCACACTGTTTTGTATCTGAATGAATTTTCGTATTCACTATGAGAAGGAAAGAAAAAAGAGAAGAAAAATTATATTTCCTGTGGTAAGATGTAACAGCAAATTGAAAACATAAAATGATGAATACTGACAAAGAAAAACAAGTTTTCTAATGATGTCTTGAAAATAATCAAACTTACCCCGTGACTTAACCTGGTCTGGAGCAGGGTAAGCAAAAGGGCTACCCGGGTAACTTACCCGGGTAGCCTACCCAGCTCTATGAATACGAACTTGCTGGGTAGGTACCCAGGGTAGCCAGGGTAACCTACCCGGGGTAGGCTACCCAGCCACATGAATATGGCCCCAGAAGTTGTTTTAAAATTTTCTAGTAAAACGGATCAGGCCTCAATTTAGCCTCAACATAAAACATTGGCAACAATAGCATTACAACAGAACTACAAATTACAACCTTTGGCACTTTCAGTACCATGATATCAAAAATAAAGCATTTAAAATTGAAGAAGATTTTTATGATTGTGAGAAATGAGAGAGATTAATAATTAAAAAATCAAGGTGAAAGTTTTTGTGTATAAGGCATGCATATTTTATCCCAGTGAAATAAACAGTTTTTCTGAAGAAAAAAACAACCGAACCGTTTCTCTTCAATTCAATTCTTTATTCCGCTTGAAACAAAACATAATGTTAAGTGACGAAACAGATGACACTGTCACAAAAAAAAGTGAATTCAGTGAAGGTTATGGAAATTGAGATCTAAATATGACAAGAACAATGAGGAACATTTCATTTTAGGAAAATAGGAAAGCAAACAAAAATAGCAAAGAAAGCAAAGCTTGTATCTTCAGTTATGAACTATTCATCAGCAAATAAGAACTATTCATCCGCAATAATAACTTGAAATTCCAAAAATTCAACTCACTCTTTATCATTCGAGAGCTAACCGAGAACACAAATATAATGGAAAAAAAAGAGGAGAAACAAAAACAAAACATTTGAAGAAACAAAGCACTTGAATTAAAAATGTATTCTAGAGTTGGTGACAATGGTCTCACAATCAAGCTTGATAAGTTCATTTCTAAAAATGCTAGAAGAGCTTGTAGAAACCAAAGAACAAGGTAACTTATTCCAGACATTAATCATTCTTGAAGCACAAGTGCTTGTTCTGCTTTGATATTTACACGGCAAGCATATTCTGTAGTTATTCGATTCTCTCAGCGAATAAGGCGATGGGCAAAGTTTAAACATATTTGAGTAATCTACTTGAATATTTCCGTGCAGACATTTATGGATGAACACAAGATCGGCCACATTTCTTCTATATTCAAGCGAGGAGATGGAAAGAAAATTCAGTCTAGCAACATAACTCATTTTGGGTAATCCGGCCCTTTGTAGTAACCTTCGTGTAAATGATCTTTGCACTTTTTCTATGCAGTTAACGAGACCGATAGTTACTGGGGACCCCATACCTCACTCCCATATTCAATAAGGGGTCTTATGTATGTGGTGTATATTCTGAGCAGAACTTTAATTGATTTGGTTTTAAAGGCTCTGAAGATCATGTTTATACATTTTTGGGACTTTAGGGAGGTTAGTTCAATATGTTTAGAGAATGTGATATCTTCCTGAAATGTAATGCCAAGATCTTTCACTAATGAAGTAGTTGGTATGATATTGTCTTCTAGGTTACATGTTACTTTTGGATTCCTAGGACAACAGTGCATGATAAAGCATTTTTGAGTTGATATCACAAGTCCCCAGGTCAGTGAGTAATCGGAAATGGAATCCAGACTTTTCTGAAGAGAGTCTCTGTTTTTGGAAAAAATTTTGAGGTCATCGGCATATAGAAAACCATGGACATCTGGCTCTATGTGCTCCATGATATCATTTATAAATATTGAAAAGAGGAGGGGTCCAAGGCAACTCCCCTGGGGAACACCACTGTTGTATACTTTAGGGCCTGATAATGTATCTCCGATTGAGACTTTCGAGGACCTGCTCGTGAGAAAAGAACGGATAAGATAGAGGAGGTTGCCCGTTATTCCCACTTTTTCAAGTTTGTGAACAAGAAATCTTATGTTTACAGAGTCGAAAGCCCGTGAAAAGTCGACTAGACAGATGTCAAAGTCTTTTTTTTTTCTGAAGCGTGAGGTAAATGGAATGAGCCTCTACCAGAGATGTTACCGTGGACCGTCTCCGACGGAAACCATGTTGTTTGGGATGTAGTATGCCATTGGTTTCCAGATATTGATAAGTTATATTGAAGATCAGTTTCTCGAATACCTTTGACATAGAGCACACCATAGTGATAGGACGATAATTTTCGATCTGAGAGCGGGGCCCTTTTTTATGAACTGGTTTGATTATTCCTTTTTTCCAGGCCAGAGGGTAGTGCCCTAAGGTTAGTGAGTTGGTGAAAATGATTGAGAGAGGTATGGCCAGTGAGTCCAGACAATTTTTGAGTAGTCTACTTGGAATAAAGTCAGGGGAAGAGTTCAGTTTCGGAGCTATTCGTTTCAGGATGGAGTTCACCTCAAAAGGGGAGATGTCATTAATGTGGTCGAGGTGAAAATTCGGGCGAGAGATTTGAAGGGGTCCACTGATTGGTAAGGGTTGTAACTTATCAAAATACTCGGCGAAGTGAGTTGCTTGTTCGAAGGGGATACTAGTTGGTTTATTGTTCACTATGAGAGCAGGAATAGATGTGTTGCTTTTAATGCGGTTGGATATAGTTCTGAAGAATACCTTATAGTTTCTCGGGAACTTAAGCTTGTCTTCCCTAAGAACCTCGAATTTGATTAGTTCTTTGTGAAGTTTCTTGGATGTGCGTAATGACGTAATGGAGAGAGGGTTTCGTTTGTTACTTCTCTGTAGGAAGCTGTATAATCTTCTTATCTTGGGGGGATATTTCAAATGTGTTTTGACATTCTTATTTTTTGGAATCCTATTATCCATTATGAATTGGATGATGTTGGTTAATTTATCGACACTTTCGTCAATAGTTAGGTTTGAGAGCATGTAAGTCCAGTCGATGCTAAAGAGGTCTGAGTTGATTATTTCCCAGTCTGCCTTTTTCCAGTCTAACGATGAGCTGGTGCTTGTGATAATACGCTTGGCTCTATCTCTGATTTCAAAGTATATTGAGGCATGATCGCTGGTGGAGAAGGGAGGCCTGACAATACAGTCTTTTATGATATTTGAATTACAGAGCAGGCAATCGAGTGTATTTGAAGTCTAGTGGGAGAAAGTACGAGTTGTTTAAGATTGTTGTCGCATGTCATGTTTAAGAATGCAAGAGGCATACTACATGTATTGGGAGCGGTGAGATTTGCCCAGTCTATCTTGGGGAGGTTCATGTCTCCGCACAGAATGGTGGGAAATACTTCAGTAACATGAGAGGTGATAAACGAGCAGAGATCCTTTGTATTTTCTACTCCACAGCTAGGAGATCGATATATATTAATCAGTCTAATGGCCGAGAAAGCAAACGAGAAAGATGTGTTAGGATAAATGTCTATTACTAACCCCTCGCACTGAGCCTTGCTATATTGAACAACTAAAGATGAGGAGATGGCATTATCTACTAGACTGGTAGCGAATTTTTACCTACATTCATAATATCAATTTCCGTCTTAGCCACGCACAAACCAATGCTGTTCGAATTTATAACCGAAAATTTGTTCGATTCATAGCAGATACAATCAAGAATACTGAAAAGTGCTATCAGGAGACTACTTGATAATCGATAAAGAAC
>OZ057404.1:29187037-29287037 GCA_964056735.1 Allodiplogaster pararmata | reverse complement strand
ATGTAAGAAGAACACATATTGTTTTTTCTCCCTGGTCTCCTAAAGCACTCTCTAGTGACTGAACACCAGGCTGAAAGTTCTGAGACCGCACAGTCTGATGAAACATGTCAGACGTCTATTGTCTAAAATTTGCGCCTGGTTCTTCTGATTTTTGCGTCTACAATCTTACTGAAAATATCAAGACAAGACAAATGCTGTTGACTTGCCCGTAATACGACTCTTTTAGTTGTATGAGCAAAAAACACAAAGCATTCGAAAAATGTTTTTGAAAAAAAGCAATGTTGTTCGTACTTACTTTGGATTGAGAAAATAGTCCAATCCACCCTCCCAACAATCTCCAGAAGCATTAAATAGTAGTCCGAGAAGACCTGTAAGAATTTTGTGTAAACTATTCTAAGGAGATAACAAATGATTGAACTATCGCACAGAAAAAAAAAGCTAGTTCTCCGGGCGGGATCGAACCCAGATCATCTTGACTCAAACCGGGAGCGCGTGTTACCATTACACCACGGGGACGAATTGCTATTCCGTGCGATAGTGTTATATGAAAGGCTCATATGCTTTGTTCTCTTAGTCACACATGCTTATCAAGCGATTTCGTCTTCATTCTAAGGAGATAACTAGTCCACGGGCGAAATTCAAAAAAAAACCGTATTTCTCATGCCTTTGCTATATCCGGTTCCGCTCGAGACCCGAGCAATACTTTAATCATACTTCATCTTAACCAGACGTCGCTGCGTTTAAACTATCTTACTAAGCTTTCATTGAAGACCTAGAACACGTGGACCTAATAAGGAAGAAGCCTTTTGTAATGGTCACAAACTTATGGAGCGTAAGAATTTGAATTTTCTTTTTCTCACCGTGAAAATCTGCTAATTGTTCTCGTTGAACGCTCCAATGTCTCACCAAGAACTTTCGTGAGAATGAAAACGTACCGCGGTATTTTCATATTATAAATTTTACTGTTGAACGTGAATATAAAAATACCGTAGTCTATTTTCATTCTCACGGCAATTCGTGGTGAGACATTGGAGTATTCAACGAGAACACTTTGCAGAGATTACGTTGAGAAAGTGAAATGTTGAATTCTAACGCTCCATTAATCATTCTCTGCAACGAAAAAGGTTATGCTGGAAAATTCTCACAAGAGTCTCGTTTAATTGTTTTCTTTTCTCATGTTCCCGCACATTTGATCCCTTATTTGTAAATGTCCTCTAGACAGCTATTTTATTTCAAACTAAAAAAAGTCCTTAAACGTTAATACGAAGAAAAAGTCCATGTATTTTTCAACAGCTTCTCATGACTTAATGGGTGCGGAATGAATAAATGAGGTTAAACTTCTCTGATTTCGCAGTATACCATGAAAACGCTCTCTTAGGGTCCGAACCTAACGCTGTTCTTGTTGCCCAACAACACCACAGAAGCAGTGCTCAACACTTGTTCCGGTTTTAGATATGCGGCTTCATTGTCAATGACTATCAGCACACGAAAATCACTTGAAGTCATCAGCAACAATGTTTATGTGATTACGTTCCGATTATAGCCAATAGATATGACATATAATAAATATGTTATAAAATGTTCATCGACAAGAAAAATGAACCGAATAACGGAAATGTAACTGAAATATGCGTTTGAGATACCAAAAAGCACAAGAACGAAAAAAAAGTTTAAAAGCAACCAAAAAGTTAGCTTGACAATTTTTTAACTTCAACAAACCGTGGTTTTTCCTCTATTTCATGAGCATACGGCTTGATTAACCTACGCCAGCGGGCTGCAACTAATTTGCATGAAGTCAAAGTACAAACTCGCATCTTAAGAGATGAGACTTAGTTGTTTAATTAACAAAACTGGCTTTGACCTGTTCTTCTTTGTAGACTGCGCTCACGCCGATGAGCACGGTCTAAAAAGCCGCTTGGAGTGGTTAAATAATCCAGCTTGTCGGGCGGATAATCTTTTAATAAGGGATTAGCCGATGAATCAGATTCGAGTTTTGTGGGACTACACGGAGGAAAACGGGGCATCAGGGAGTAGGAAATCGTAGATACATCAGCTGAAAAACACCTAATCAAACCAAGCTGAGCCCCCTTTTTTGTCGCTGTGAATATTGAATTTACTCGAAAACATGACACCCATTATCGAGCCTTATAACTTAATGGTTAACAAAAATTTACTGAAAGTTTTTTTTATAGATTACTGAAGACTTCAAGGCATAATCACAAAAATTCCAACATTCGATGATGATAAATATGTAGTATGCAACTGGTATATATCAATATATATATCAAAATTCTTACTCTCTGTCACTGCGGCGGAGGGGCGAATTATATTTGTGCAAGCATTAAAAACATTTCTTAATTTTTCGGTCAGTTCATAAGAAAGAGAAGATTACAAATTACTCTGATTCTCGTCAGTAATTGTTGATTCAAAATCTCACATAAATGTGGAGAATATCAATGATTTTATAATGTTCTACCGAAAGCGTATGCTCACCTTGAGGGAAATAAATTTCAATACAAATATTGGAAAAATAATAAACTTTAGTTTAAATAGGAAAGAGGTTCCATCCAAAAAGAAATTGCTTGATAGAGAGATAGAGAAAGTGTTATCAATATATACTTGTTTTCTAAAAAAAGAAGCAAGTTTCGCTTTCATGTATTAGCAATTATTGGAAACAAATTCGTAGTCAATTCATTTTTTTTTGTCTCGATTGTATCTTTTGAATCATTCCATTGTATTCTACACATTTAATTGTCTGTTTTAGTTATACTAATCGTAAACATGTGCTGCTCCTATTTATGGCTAAAGCACATGTTACTCTCATTGTACACTTTCAACAGAAAGTTAAGAGGATCCTCGTAAAATGTGACTGGTTTGAAGAAAAGCATCATAACTTTCTTATAATTCATAATTTCGTGACTTCTTCTATTAAAAGGAACTAGAAAAGTACTGGAAAGTTATGAAAATGATAAAAGGAAAAAAAGTGCTTTCAATTGATAAAAATGTCTAGACGGGATAATGTGTATTGTATAAAATAAGTGTAAAGCGGAGGCAAATGATAGAGGGGCGAAAATATAGACAGGAGAGTAGAAAAACGAATGGTATGCAACTGGAAAAGAAAACTTAATCACTTTCTGTTTTCCGCTATGAATGTTGAACTTTTGCCATGGTAAGCAGTTTAGTCGAAGAATGTATATTGAACATTCAAAAATGAATTTAGATGAAGAGAATTTCATAGAAACAAGAGCTCAATAGAGGAAAAAGAGTTTTAATAGAGAAAAAAAACAGACATGCGGGGAGAAAAGAGAAGTGAAAATGATGAAATTCGATTCGATTCTATCCCATTCCATTTTTTTCCATTTGTACATGTAGAACATGAACGCATGACAATGAAACACTGTCACGAATACGGGTTCATTCTACAAATTTTTTACAGTTAACATTAGCTGTACATTTTTATAACTTTACAGTTAATGTGGACTGTTTTCAATGAAATGTAAGTATTCGGAGACATGGAAGAAGAAATTTGCTTGATTGATGAAAATGCACTCAGAAGGAGAGACAAATATTTTTTTCGTACCGAAAATTTCGCTATAACAATTGTTCATGTTAAACTCACTCTAAACAAGAGTCAGAGAGTCAGTAGAGCTACGACTCTTTTGTATTTGTTAGCCGTCATTGGATGGTCGTGCCTGCCTCAACAGCATGAAAGTAAGCCGTTCTCCAACAGGAATTGAATAATTCCCTGCAGTATCCTCCAAACTATGTCCGCCCTTCTCGTCGTGTTTTTGAATTTAGAAGAAGATCGTTAACGAAACAAGAGAAGAGGAAAGTGAGTTCCGAACGTCAATACATCATCAAACACACATATTATGCCGATGCAAGCATTTGTTGGAATCGGACAGTGATGTGTCTCCGTAGTACAATGGGAACGCACTCGAACTCAGGGGTTTTTTAGTGTGACACATTACGGGACAGACGCCCGCCGAAGGCGGGAAATTTTTTTTCACATAAGGGTCCCCCCTTACGATTTGGAAAAACAGAGGCCCGCCGAAAGCGGAAAAAAATTTTTCACATAAGGGCCCCCCCCCCGTAGGGGTAAAAATTTTTTTCTTTTTTTTCTTACATAAGGCTCCCCCTTACCTTTTTTTCACATAAGGGTCCCCCCCTAAAGATTTGGAACACAGAGGGCCACCGACAGAAAATATGTCATGACTAAATAACCCCTGCTCGAACTCATGGTTAGGAATGCGAGAGATGTGTTTTTTCAAAGCAATTGAACCTTTTTCATTACCTTGTATGCAAAGCCACTTATGATTCGGTAGTTTAGTAGTAGCTAAGGCACAAATGCACCTTCGTCAAATTTCTCAGCTAATATCCTCAACCATGTTTTTGAAACATGGTAAAGCGCTCAGATGAGGAAAAAGTTAAACGTTAGCATTTTTTTCCGAATAAGGGGTAACTCCAGCACAAATGATCCAGTTAGTTCAACTCAGAAACCAATTAGCTACGACTCTTTTCGTATTTTCCTACAAGTCATGTTCGCAAAGCTTCATGTCTAGGGTCTCATTACAAAAGAAGCACTAGTCAATCTCAAGATTCACAGTAAGGGTTAATTAATCAGGTGATTAAGCAACCTGCAATGAAGATGTGAGAAATTAAGGATTTAAAATAGTAGTACAACTTGTTTGCCTTCACTTTTATGGAGGCTTTGCAGTCGACAATACTGTTCCAGGTCGACTCATTTATCCGAGCAACAGTTCACTAACGCTCCTCGGATGGTTTGTAACCATGACTTTGTAAGTCTATACACATCAAAAATAGAGCTGAAATCTAAAGATCTCATAAGATCAGAATTTATTCAATAAATTTAATGACAACATGCTGAAAATTTTCATAATTTGTTTTGTGACTTTTCAAAGACGATAGTTCTGAGGCAGTGGTAAAAGTAAGAATTAGAACCGATCTCTACGTTTGTGATGTTAGTTTGTTAATTACACAGTTATTTCCTACTTCTTTTTACGAATTCGATGTGACTTCAAAGCTTTGACGTACCAATTGTAATTGTTTCTATTGTAACAAAAATTATTGTTTTCACCTTCTTATAACAACAATAATAAGAACGAGATGTATGTATATGATACATCTTATTATTATTGACTCTTTTTTTTACTGATTTTGTTCTATGCTCACTCAAACAAATTTTTCCTTTAATGATTATCAAAAAAATTCAACTCGGTTGAAAAATCAAATGTTCCGGTTAGATTTATAACAACGAATTTTGAACTTTAAAAAAGTTCTGAACAAAGTTGAAATTCGTTATTGGGAATTCGGAGACGTGTAATATTGATGAGGTGGATCATTTGAAAGATGGAACGATCATAAGTGAAATGTGCTCCTTCTCTCTTTGTTCTTTTGACGGGTCAAATGAAGTGAACTCCGGTAAGATACCTTTAAAATTTTATAGAAAGGCTTGCAATAGATAATTTGAGTACCATTAGTTATTTCTCATACAATGTATAACTCAAAGAAGTCGGTTCTGTACCTTTTACAAATTTTCGTAGCTTTTAAAAGAGGATTCATCTGTGAGATACCAGAGAAAAAAGACAAAAAATTGAAGAAGAAAGATTAAAAAATGCACTAATGAGTGGAGAGAATTAAAAAGGGTTTAAGTAGTTGTTAAAAAAAAGTTTTTTTCAATATCTGAGGTGGGAGATTATTTGTTTAACTGATTGTTACTGTGACTGTCTAAGAAATTCTAAACGGCCTTCGGCTTGAACAAGGAATTATTTTCTTCGTACCGAAAACTTCGTCCGGCATTCTGCACATGTTAAGTCGTTTCTCCGCCAGAACCGTTTTCTCTGAGCAAATGTCGATCCTCCGAACAATCTGTAGTATTGTCAGGAAAGTTCGAGTATTTAAAAGGGAAAAATGACTTTACCAAATGGGAAAAGGGGAAAATGACTAAAGGTTTACCAAATTAATTCAACTAAATGGTATCAACAATCTAGTAAGTACTCAATGGAATCTGCAATCTTGCATTCACTCATTGAAGCACTCTTCGCGTTCAACCAGCTTCTCTTACCAGTGGTTCATTGGGCCATTTGTCCGACTCTTCAAGAGAGCACACTTGCATATATAGGGTGCTATAGAGCAACACGATAACACATCAGCGCATTCTCAGACAGCACATAGAGGGAAGAGTGCGCAGACAACAAGATTAGGACGAAGCAATTTGCGTGATGTGTTATCGTGTGGTTCTATAGACTCATTGAACATCTGGTGAGCTATTGAACTCATCTGGCCCATTGAACCCTCTGGTATGGAGGGGGGGTGTTTGAACGGAAACAGTGCCCTCATTGGCATCTGCAGTCTAGAAAGTTATCACGCAACATCTGCTGAAAACTTTTTGTACTGCGTGAAGGAGAGGAGCTCCGAATAACGAGAAGCAAGCGAGTCACAGTCTCTTCACTTTCTGTTTTGCAAAATCTCTTCCAATTCTCCTTCTTTCACCTACAGTGGCTACTATTGTTCTAGGTCTGTAGCTACGCGGCCGCCCTGCCTTCTGGCCTCTTTAACAACCCTGCCTTATGGCCTCTTTAACCGCCCTGCCTTCTGGCCTCTTTAACCACCCGGCCTTCTGGCCTCCAAAAATTACCACTTTCTGTGATTTAATATTTTTCCTGTACTATAAATCAAACACCGAAAATGACACCGAAAATCAAGGCGTGATCTAAACTCGTTTTTTTTTAAATATAGTTTTCTTGTGCGGTCTTTGAGTTTTCTGCGACGTTTGAAATCTAAAGCGTTTTTGTAGCCGTAAATGCTTACCAGTGAAACTGCAATAGCGGCAAAGTCAACTTTTCTGTGATTAACTAATGAATTTTATGCGATTTACTAATTTGAGAGGCCAGGAGGCAAGGAGGCAGGGCGGCCACGTTGTTAATGGCCATCATTCTAGGCTTCTCGCTCGGAGAATGGTCGTTCTAAAAATGTTTTGACAAGTGCAGGTGGTTTATGGTGAATTACGGTTACCTTGAACAGAACGAGGTACAAATTGTAAAAGGCCAGCATCGTCGATGCGAAAGTCAATAAGGACGAAAAGATAAATGAGCCGAAAGCCAGGTTGATGTGTAGCGAAATTGCTGAGGAGATCGACAAATTAGACGCCGGCTCCTAAAAAAAATCTGTGTTTCCATGACCTCGCATCTTTCTTGGATCTTCATTTTAATGACCTCGCATTACTATTGCCACTACATGTTGTGCATGGGTTTCAATTGACCTATTCTAAACCATGAACTCGCTCCGTTATCAGTGGAGAGCCCCGCTGACCATACAGGGTGCAGCAAAAGTCCAAGTGGACAGTATTTTTTTTCGATAAAAACTTAACGGATTGAGCAAATCAAACAAAATTTTCATCAAAGTTTATTCAAAAAGTTTGGGATATAACTGTTCTTTCAAATTTCAAACAGCCCTCCTTTCTCCTTGACACAGGCGCGGAGTCGCTTGTGGAAGGCACCCACCGTGGTGGACAGGTAAGCGACGTCAAGATCATCCCACGCCTTCTGTAGGGCGCGCTTCAAACTTTCCAAATTCTTGTGTGAGGAAGCACAGGCCTTGCTCTCGAGGACCGATCACAGAGAGAAGTCCAGAGGATTCAAATCAGGTGAGTACGGAGGCCATTCGGCGGATGTGATCATGGAGGGGAAATTGCTCTTGCACCAGTCTTGCACCACTTTAGCCTTGTGGGCGGGCGCAGAGTCCTGATGGAACGTCCATTTGCGTCCCGCGAAGTGAGCCTGGCTCCAGGGAAGTACTTCCTTCATGAGAATGTCGTTCAGGTATTTATTGGCATTCACTTTGACTCCCTGCTCGACGAAAACGAGTGGAATCTCTCCAGTCGCGCAAATCCCGGCCCAGACCATGACAGAAGCAGGATGGCCCTTTCTCGAGACGTAACGGCCACTCTTATTGGCATCTTTGACCGATTTCGACCAAATCCTATCGTTCTGGTGGTTGAAGGACTGCTCAATATTGAACAACTTCTCATCGGTGAAGAGAATATCCAAACAGTCCACCGGCTTGAACCGCTTTGACAGTTCACGACATCTCCGAAGACGGGTCGCCTTCATCTGGTCCGTCAATGCGTGAGTCTTCTGCAGCTTGATGGGGCGAAGTCCCATGCGGGATTTGACGATCGTCTGAACAGAACTATCCGAGATATTCAGCTCCTTTGCGACTTTTCTGAGACTCCGCTTGGGGTTATAACGAACTCTCGGATGCTTCTCACGTTGAAGGAAGTGGTCGCGGTCACTGGTCTGCCGCTCCTGGGACGGTCATTCGTCGTACCAGTCTCACGAAAGCGACGTATTGTGTTTTCAATTGTCCTGCGGGAGAATCCAGCGGTTCTGGCGATGTGCTTTTGAGTGTGACCGGACTGGCTCAAGCGCAGAATGTAGCCTCGGTTCATATCAGAGAGCATTACCGGAAAACGAAAAGAGTTTTCATTCTGATTTTTTTCAGGTTTTGTTAGCAACATCATTAATAAAATACACAAGAAAAATCACACGACCGCTACACCAAACAAAAAAGATGCAAAGTGACAAAGTTGTCCACCTGGACTTTTGCCAAACCCTGTATATGTACGCCTACGACTTTAACTTTAAAACAGAACTAATAAACACAAAAAAGCGTATTAAGAGTCATACTTTCGAAAGCATGAAAATGGAACTTTACTTTGAAAGTATGAATCGTAATAAAATGAAAGTATACTACTGACTGCTTACGGTACCTTTGTTCAAGCGTGTCATAAACTTCTCTTCACTTTTAAATTCTCTTTAAAAGTTATCTTTTTGAACATCAATTTTTTTGATACGGTCTCGTTAGCCTAAGCCGTACGGCCTCGTCAGCGTAAACTTTCACTAAGCGTAAGCGTTTTTTAACGTAAAAATAATTTTTGATGTGAAAATTTAAAAAAAAATTTTTCTCAAGAACTGGAGTACCTGATGTTCAAAATGATCACTTAAAAAGTAATTTTTGGAACCGTAGTGTTTAAAGCCCACGAGCGCTGCCAATTAAACTGCAGTAGTGCCAGGAGAGCGCTTCACAATCAAATTTTTTCCCCATGCCTCTGTTCCAGAATGGCTGGGTTGAATGATTCACACGATACGATTCGTATGTGTGCTATTACCTTATAAAGTAATCGAGAAATAAGTTCATATAAAGCAACTGGCACTTTTGCACTTAAGGGACACCCCCCCTACCAGAGGTTGAATGGTTCGTCTGACTTTCAAGAGAGCACACTTACATATATAGAATGCTATAGAACCAATTGTATTCGCTAAATCTCTCGATATTGAACTCACTTGCATATATAGGGTGCTATAGAACCAATTTTATTCGCTTCAATTATCGATATTGATATTGAGCCATTGAACTCATCTGAATAACTGAACCTCTGGTAGGGGGGGGGGGAGAGAAGTGTTTCCAAAGTGCAAAATTTCCGAGCATCCTAATTTCCGAGCTTGCAGATTGGATAAGTGCCAAGAAAAGGAAGAGAGGCATCAAGGCATACTTTCAAAAGTATCCCATTCATTCATTGATTGTATACCCTTTCTACTATCCTTTCTACTATTGATTTTAAAGCATACTTTCATACTTACGCGCAGGAATACTTTCAAATTGTTACTATTCATAAATCACATGTATGCCTTTTTAGCATTTTTTCCCAAACTCATCATTTTTGTGTAGGGAAGACCCGACCCGGTAAAAGACCAAAAATAAGAAGACGGCGACCAAAAGCGAAAAAAGCGGAGAGCGGTGAAAAATTAGAAAAGAAATACAAGAGAATACCGCGGAGTGAGGGCGTTTAATTTACTACTAAACATCGACTTTTTCGATTTTACCAGTTTTCCCTGCCACTAACCCTTTTAATTAAGAAGTAAGCGACTAGTTAAAAGAATAAGTTCGATGTTAAGTCAAATCAATCACGTTGAACTTGAAGAAAATAGCTGACTTTTAAAGAGATTCCCAGCAGTTCTTTCAATGTTTCAGTCATTACGAGAGAAAGATAGGGAGGACCGTTTCGAGTGAACGAAGAATGATAAAATGGAAGTTCTCTCTGACAGAACTTTTACAAAGAAGTTCACGGAGAGGAGCTCTTGGGTCGTATTCAGAGATCTAACACGAACTCATGGGTAAATTTTACCCTAGTATATTGTAGACCTAAGTTCAACTCAGTTCCGTATTCAGAGACAAGTTGTAGGCCTACAATTTTCTAGGGTAAAGTTTACTATACAAAAAGGGGCAGCACACGGGGACCCGAAACGATTTCCCTAACTTTGCAACTTTATTACTGAATGAAAAAAAATTCGTTCTATGATGATAATATATGTATAATGAATGAGCTTTATGGTGCATGATTTCTCGCGAGGGAGTTGCTATTGATGTTTGAATTTACATAATAAAACGTTCGAATTGCTATGAGTATTATATATTCATAGAGTTGCTATGAATATTTAATAAGTTTTCGAATTCATCATGATCAAGTTGGGTTTAACGTAGCCGAGTTTAACCCTATGATTTCTTGTGCGTTATCAACATTGAGACTTTGTGAATAATCAACATGAATATCGAATGAATACTGAAATTGTGTTAATACTAACAGTGATTTTTTCATCAATTACAAATGTATTTGTTCCGTCTTACGAATGTTCTCTTCAACCAAAGAGTGCTCTTCCAATTGAGCCTTAAACTATCTTTCTTCTCTGTGAGCTACCATGATGATTTTGTGTCAATAATAAACATGAAGATGAGAATAAATAAGAGGCTATTTTTCATGAAAACATTGTATGAATCAAAATTACATTTCATTACGAATGAAATGAAATGACTGACAGGGAGATGGACGAACAATGAACAGGGAAGAGTAATCAATATCAATCTTACGATGATTGTATTTATAAACAAAACATAGTTTAATTTTCTGTATTCTAATGCGGAAAAGTTGAGTAGAGCAAGCCTATTCGTATATCTCAAGTTAGTTTGACCGGATCTCATTAGTAAGCGACGTGTGAAAACTCTCTGAACCCGTTCAAGGGCGTTACCGAGGCCATAGGATACAGGTGACCATATTTAACATCCACATTCTAACACGTGTAGAATATATGACTTGTAAGCTCTTACAAATACTGAGACTGTACTAGTTCATTCGAAATACTCTTGAATAACCGTAGTTCATTTTAAATACTCTTTGAGACAAGTTTGAAGAGTTGTAAACTCCGTTGGACTTTTTTTGCTACTAGCCAAGTTTCGCGGCTTGAATCCTTCCTATCAGAAAAAAAATATACAGATGACCGTATAAACAAATTCATAATCATCTTTCTAGAGGATAAAAGAATATGTAGTCTAACACAGACTAGAGCATGGAGTGGGGCAGATTCCAGTGATCCTTTTTTTCCCGGCCATTACTAAAGGGAGCCATGCACGCCATTCACACCAATCACGCCAGTTCATTACAAATACACGCCAATGCGCGGGAAAGAGATAAAAAGTGTTTGACGCATTATTATGTGTTTTTTTGATATGGTCTCGTTAGCCTAAGCCGTACGGCCTCGTTAGCGTAAACTTTTGCCTAAGCCTAAGCAGAAAAAAAACATGAAAAACTTTGAATAAAACTAAACAAAGCGCATGGGGCGAAGTTAAGAATTTCACCGCGCAGTCGCGTGCATTAGTAATGAACTGACGTGAATGGCGTGCGTGGCGTGCTTTAGTAATAGCCCTTTTTCTAGCTGAGAAATTATTTCCATTTAAAACTTCATTACATGGTTTGACACATGAACATTTTTCTAAATGGTTTACAGTTTTCACCAAGAATATCAGAACCTGGGAATTTCTAAATACTTGTCAAAGTTCAAAATTTTGTGATATTTCGCAATCACAAAATTCGAAGAATTGTTTTATCTCCAAGAAGAACAAAATCTACACGGACGCCGACTTCTTAAGACGAGTCCGGTTCAAATTGAGATTGCTGGCTTAAAAAATAAGTATAATTGTCAGAATGAGACTCATTTTTAACAAAAATTCACAAAGATTCGCTTTTTTAAGCTCTTTCTCTCTTCAAAAATTCCCCGGCAGTTCCATTGAAAACCTAAATTCGATAGTAATTAAACGCTTTTTCATTCAATTTTTTCACAAACGGTTTTTTCATTTGGCTCGCAAGTGAATATTCAAAATTTTTTTTTTTGACATTCCACAATGCGAACTATAATTAATACAATTCAAAAGAAGATCACTGATAATGAATGATAAAGAAACAACAAAATTTCTATTTTAACGGATTTCTTGAAAATGAAAATTTTGTAGAGATATACAAAAATTTTCCGTGAGAACGGTTTTCTCAATTTTTCATAACACTAAATACAACATTGAATGTACAAGTGAACGTTTATAATCCTCATTAAGTGAATCCGTCTTTTATTCAAACTTGTATATAATCTACCTAAAAAGGTTTTTTGAATCAAGGTTTCTGCACCTAAAAAAATGATTATGACTATGTATATGAAAGTATGCTAAAACTGCATAAAAGAAAGTTATAGTCATAAATAAAATTATGCTAAGTGCTGCTGAAAGAAGTTTTATGAGACTAACAAGAGACGGAGTTTTTGGGTTTATTCTAAGCCCGTACAACATAGGTAGCGAGCGTCATTTTGATAGTCTCATCTATTTGGATAGTTAGTGCAAACTGAATTTTGAATTGTCTCACAAAAAACAATGGAATGAAAGTATAATGAATAGCATAAATCCCATACTATGACTATTCATGAATAGAATGATAGGCGGCATGCTTGCATTCTATCAATTGTCATACTTTATATCTATTTGTTCCAAGTTTCATAAATAATTCTATGAAAAAAATCACCATTCATAATAATTTTTTGTGTGAAGACCCCTCTATTAACACCATAGTGTCTGAACCGACCTAATTTGTAAGAGGTCTTGTTTTTAATCCGTCACGGTTCCCTTTATATTCGTTTTGAAAATAAATTTATTTCTACGAAGACTCCGTCTCAGCTTTGCAAAGGTGAAACAACAAAAACACCTAATAGAGCGTTAAAATTTAAAAAAAAAAGTGAAAGATAAGTGGAGGACCACTTTAGTCTGACCACGAATTGTCGTTAAAAAGCAATATAACAGTGTTTCCTTATTAATTAATTTTGTTTAAAAGTGATTGCTCTGCTTTAAAAGTAGCAAGATAAAAAAAAACACCGTATTCCATTGTCATTTCACGGCAATTCTTGGTGAGACTAAAGAAGGTACGAAATCGGTGCCCCACATATCTTTCAATTATAATTGGTTAAAGCTTCTATCTCTAGATTCTCTTGAGTATAGACGTGCTATAATTGACCTATGTTTTCTCCACAAAGCGATTTATAGCCATTTCCATTTTGATCACTCATCTCTGTTCCAGTTTCTTCCCTTACCATATAGCAACCGAAAGTGTCATTCGTTAAGAATTATTCTCCCATTCAGACTTACCGCTTCCTATAGCACATGTGCTTCCCGCTGTATTGATTCTTGGAACTCTTTAGCTTCTCACATTGTTTCAATATCATCCACTAAACTATTCAAAGAAGCTCTCTTTAAACTTCCCCCTACTGCAATTATTGCCTGCTCGAAACTTCGCCTGTGATTATGATTAACTTTGTTTACCCTATATTTTAACTTTTCGTATGCCTCATTTTCATTGTGAATTTTTACTTACTTACACTGAACTCGCGCCCGCGACAGGTCTCCTATGTGTGTGATTTCATCTTAATTTTATACGCAAGGAATAAAGAATGAATAATGCTCCATAATATGTATACACGAAAGTTTAGAGTACTAGGAAGGTTCGAGACTCTGATGTTAGAGACGCAAGGGGTGGAAACGATCTCTGAGCAAGTTATTTTTTTGGAGAACGCTGTTGTAGGACAACGTATGTATGTTACTGGATTGATTATTTTTATAATTTTCTCTTCCATGAATGCTAAGTTTATTGCTTTTTCATGATTTATTTCTTCTTCTCCAACTTTTTTTCCCTTTTCAAATCGCATATAACAATATAATTTTTATTTTTTAGGCGTTACTCGGCAAGTGATTTCTTTGATTCTTCGATGAATAAAATTTCTTTAAAAAAAATTTTCTAAAGGGAGAGTTCAAAAGAAAGCTCTCAAATTTCTAAGGTCAGAATTATAATGTTTTGAATTGTTTGGAGGTATTTTCCATAAGTCAGGCTTTATGAACTTCCGGTTTTGTTGTTTCTAGAACAAATCTCTGCTGAGCTCCTCACCAATCTTCTCTGATGAAATAGAGATCAAAATATCAAAAGCACTCTTTAGAGCTGCTCGGAACTTTTCGTAACGACAATTAAACTCCTCAACCAAAATAGATTCTCTTCTAAATTAGAACTTCTCGCGAAAAAAGGATTGAGATCGAGTTCAACTTCTGTAACTAAATGCAAGGAATCCGCTTCAGAACCACTAATGCCTTTCAAATCTTCAATTTACGTAACCAATACGAAATTTTTAATGAATTTTTCGGGTTCTCTTAATTATTAAGACTAAGACTTAATAAGACTTAATAGAAGTAAGCTAGATCGCATGGTAATCTGGTTTACTGCATCATTTCTTCATTTCTTGTGAGATTGCTTAACTTTTCAGTTCGCGTGATTTTTTATGTAGTATTTTTGAAGACTTTTACTTCATTAAATTTTTTCCAGTGATTTTGGTTCCGACTTTTTCCCCTGCAAAGGTTAAAATTTTTTTAAGAAAGATTGCTAACATGGCCATGTGCACAGAAACTCGATAACAATTTTTGAAACGAGTTATCACAATTGAAATCTCATGAATTGCTGATAAAATTAGAAACCCAACAATAATAAACCTAACTGGACTTGTCTGATATTGAACATACCGAATTCATGTGGAAAAATTTGAAGATTTTCCCTCCTAGAAACCTGGTACACACCGTTTAAACTCGATATAGAACTGATCAAGGCTCGATTTCTGACAATGGCTCGAACTGATCAAGTAAACATCTTTTTAATTGTACAATTTATTGAGTTTTGCCACACCTTTTCAGTTTCGAACTGAGACAAGGTTTTCAAGTTTTTGACTGATAATACTCATTTATTCCTCCTTTATTCCGTGCGTGCATGATAATTTAAAGCGATATGTATGTATTCTCATTATATATGACCTTTTTCATATCTCCATTCTTCGAAAATTGATTTGAAGAGAATCATCACTAACGTTTAACTCATAACAAAAACTTGGCCGAAATCTATTAGGAAATGTTGTTTTTTTAATAATGTTTTTCATCTCGATGAAGCCGACAAAGATTACATACCATCAATCAGCTTGAAAAAAGCCAATGATATTCAAAAAAAAACATATATTGAAGGATCAAGTTTAGAAAAAAAGGAGATGATCATCTTGAGCGGGTAGAAAAACGTTTAGAAACGGTAAAGAAGACACGGTGATGAAACAACTAGAGACATACCGATGAATAAGGGAACAAAGCGGAAGAAAAACCACTTCTTTTAGAAGGTTAGCATAGGAACGGAGTACTTAACATAAAAACAATCAGGCTGATAATGTAGTGAAGCTCTACCATTTGATCTCGTACTGGGCTTGATCAATAATAATGCTCCTTTGTGAATTTTCGTGTTTTTTATTATAAAATTTGGTTGTTTTTCCTTGGAGAAATGAACTTTTGTTCAGAAAATGAAAGCATCGGTGTTTTTATTTTTCGTTATATGATAAAAGCTTCGCTTTCTCCACCCCTGGAGTTCCCTGTTATGCATTTCCATAAGAAATGCGTCAAAACAATACGAAAACCTAGAGATTGGAAAGGTTTTCCTTATTCATTCTCATCCTCCATTCCGCAAAAAAACCAAGTTTTTTCTCCAATTTCTACCACCAGATTTATCTTCAGATGAATACGATGAAAAAAACTAATAAACTATTTTATGTAGTGAATAGAAAACGTCCTCGCCTCCATCCCGCAATATCTGTGTGATTTCAGATTAGAAGAGATTTTTGAGAAGACTACTATTTTCGCAATACTGAAATGCAAAATTTCAGATCGTATACCTGATCTTTTTTCCCCGGAAATTAACTCACTCTTTTGATGAACAACACCGCTCTTATTTCTAACGTTGGGGGCAAAAGTTTCGTAGTCGCCTTCTCGCGTTTCAATGACATTTTGGCTCCGCCCTGATGTTGGCTGCGCCCTGAAGGTCGCTGACATTGTGGCTCCGCCCCATAGATCACTGAACCTCTTGAAAACTTCTATCATATCCCCCAGCGACTTCCGAGAGAAATAAAACAACACTTTATCACGCGAATCGTGGTACATTACCGCGTGATAAAGGTTACATCATGTCAATGAATTTGAAAACAAAAATTTCCCGGTACATCCTCAAAGCACTAACCGTTTATACATACAATACATATTCTCGTATTTAGGTGTACGTACAATTCAACGTCTCATGATTAATATAATGAAGAAGCACTCGAAAGGAATGGATAACAAGAGCGTACACCTAATTCGAGAAACACGTCTACCTAATTGAAATATAATTCATATAGTAATTCCAGTCTTGCAGGCAGCTATTTTGACATGAATGGTAAATAAGCTCGCTCTTGGAGCCATATGTATCATGAATGATTTTTTTAGAAAAAAAGTAGACAATTATAAATCTGCGCTGAAAATGAAAAAGAAGAGAATAAAAAGAGAATTAGAAGAAACAAGTAGAGAAAAATATTGTGACCCAGCCATGTATAAAATTTTTGAAAGTAACATATTGGATAGAAATGTTCTAAAAGTTACATACTAGCACGATAGTTTTTAAACATAAAAGTATTGGCTTCATTCATCCATCATATAAAACCGTCAACTAAAAAGAAAGATACATAACGAAAACTGATTTCGAAACAATTTAAGAGTCGAATGAAATAGAAGTATGATAGGACAACAGTTACGAGTAGTATGTAGTGTACGGACTCACTTCTCGTCTGAAACTGCAAACTCATTTTCTCATCTTCCATCAGGAAATTATTAGTTGAATGCATCTACAGATTCGGCAACTTCTTTTTTGAAAAAGCCCAGTCCTTCAGGTGAAAGCCAATTTTTATTTAAAGAAAACATGGGAAATCAGTATTAAAACTTCGTAGAAACGATTATTTTCGAAATTAAGGGCTTGATTTGCCACCAGATTCTCCTTCACTTTTTTTTAGTACTAACCTTAAAAATTATCTTATATATTGGTTCATATATCGAACGTGTTTTAGATTTGGCTCCGTTTTCGATCGTGTTTTTATTGTAAATCACTTACCGATCTCGTTGTTATGGTGGCTCGCTTATCGATCGTTTGCTGCGGCGCCGATAGCGCGGAAATTGACCGTTTTATCGAGACAATGGAAGACGGGCTCTTCGAATGATCTCAAACAGTATCAAATGTGCTCCGTTCACGATTGAGCTAACAAGGCCGCTGTGACATCGATATAAGTATGTAACGTTTTCACAAGACTGGCCATCTGTACTCTAAGCAAACAGTAAAAACTAATTTCAAAAAATCTTCGTCTTAACTTGTTTCATTTATCAAGTATTTTTGGGCTGACCACTTTTCTCTTCATCTGTGCATAAATCACTCGTGTATTCGTTGTCTTGATCTTTCAAGCGTAGAAAACTGAATACAAAATTGTATAAGTTTAATTGTGGACAAAATTTTTCCATATGAAGTTGAAAAAACCGAACACTTCAGGTCAGAATCCTCCTTCGTTACAATTTAAACGTATACCTAGGTATCAGTACTAAGGTATTACGGTGTGTAGATCAGATACTCAGTTGAAAAAATTGAATTCAGTGACAGTTGTCCTCTCACTTTTCTTTTCCTTCAAATGTTTTTTTTTAAATATTAATTTTTAAGTGTTTCTCTTGTAAGTGTATGCGACAAAAAGCATTACTTCGATCTATAAATATAGTTGATCTATAAATATAGTTGATCTATAAATATAGTTGATCTATAAATATAGTTGATCTATAAATATACTTGAATTGAAAATGAGCTGAGCTGAAATCGTCAATAATTCTTAACTCAATCGTTTCTTCTTCTATTCTTTTCCGCAGTGTTGAGGTTTCATCGCATAGATGAATGTGTAGTCACTCGAAGATTCTTTGTCTGTTTTGACGAAGGTACGTGCGGAGTATTGGATAACCGAGAACGATCGAAGCTGTTCTGCGCCTGATTGTTCTGCGCCTGATTGTTCTGCGCCTGATTGTGAGGGATGCAACCTAGAACAACGAGCGTCGCCTGTTTGTGAGGGATGCAACCTAGAACAACGAGCGTCCACAACCAATAAAGTTCAATTCATTAGATTTTTTCCGAATTCGAGTAAGGCTTCCGGAACTTAATAAAAGTTTTTTTTTTGAAATTGACAAAATCTTTCTCGATTTGCAAATGAATTGAAAAATCTTCTTAATAGAAAATCTTTCCCTCAAAAAACAGATAGACCATATCGATCTCGTAATGACTTTCAAAACCTTGACCGGAAGAACCCCTATCCCTTCAGACTAGATGCTGTCCCTTCACAGCCATAGATACTCCCCTAGGAACCCCTATCCCTTCAGACTAGATGCTCTCCCTTCACAGCCATAGATACTCCACTAGGTCAGAAGAACCCCTATCCCTTCAGACTAAATGCTCTCCCTTCACAGCCATAGATACTCACCTATGTCAAAATAACCCCTATCCCTTCAGACTAGATCCTCTCCCTTGACAGCCATAGATACTTCACTAGGTCAGAAGAACCCCTATCCCTTCAGACTAAATGCTCTCCCTTGACAGCCATAGATACTTCACTAGGTCAGAAGAACCCCTATCCCTTCAGACTAAATGCTCTCCCTTCACAGCCGTAGATACTCACCTATGTCAAAATAACCCCTATCCCTTCAGACTAGATGCTTGACAGCCATAGATACTCCACTAGGTCACACGAGTTCAGTCTGACGCAACTCAGATTCAAACATGTCGAGCTCTCTAATAATTTTTTTCACCAGTGTAGTTCCGGTCTGGGAAAAAAAACCGACGACTTCTTTTTGATTAATACATTCCATGCATTCAAAACAGCTATCGGAAACCTAAAAATGCTCATTATTTTTCAAAATTCTGGACTTCAACAGTCGTTACAGAATCTAAGTACCTCTTTTTCGATTTTAAAAGTGCACATCGTGGTGTTCATACAAATGCTTCCTCTTTTTGACTTCCAGCCTGCCCCATTAAAATCACCATTGTGACAAAGTATTATTATTATTGAAATATCCATTAGAAAAATAAACTTTTTAATCATTTCGGAAACACAGCAGTGAGTAGTGCCAATCATACGAGCCATTTGCGAAGTCTTGACACCGTTGCGAGAAAGTCCCAGCATTCTCTCGTGAACTTCTGCAGCGAGATGTTGACTAGGACTGTACGCAGCTTTCCGAACTCGAAGACTGCTAAATGGGGTCCATTTTCAATTTCCGGTTTCGAAATGCCAATCGTTATTAGTGTCAGTTGATGACACAAAAAAAGCTATTTTTCTGGAACCCAGCCATTTTTAAAATCCTTTTTTATTCCGTGGGATTGAGCTACAAATGAAAGGCTCAAAAGATATGAGAGATGACTTAATTCATTCCCGCTCGTTATAATAGTTTTTTTTCTCTCTCGTAAGATAGTTTAATTAAATATCATCTCAACGAAGCGTCAGTATCTTTAAACTGTGTGGCTGCGGCGAGATGGTAGTGACCCTGACTATTGTAATATCATTCCGAATTCAATTCATACAAATGATTTAAAACTTCTTCTTTTTCTTCTTAGCGTTTGGTTCGTCCGAGAACAGAGTCCAATGACAAATGATTTAGAACATTGTTTGGAAAAAACCTCGTAATCGTTTTTGAAACCACGCTGTGACTCATTCCAATCATGCGAGCGATTTGCGTCTCCTTGACCTTGTTTCGGGAAAGCAGCAGTATTCTCTCACGAACATCCGGAGCTGGTGAGGGGTCGGGACTATACGCGTTCTCCCGAACTTTTATTGTACTTATAACAGAGCTCGTTTTTACAATTTGAGTATTTTGAGCCCTAAACTCATCTGGGTTACGCGAGATAGTATTACCCTTGACCATTTTGAAAGGAGCTCTAGTATAACGCCTTTCCGCTTGAATTTGTTTGCAAAAAAAACTTCACTAACGGTCGAATAGCCTCTTGCCACGAATTGTTCGGTTACGGTTTCATTGGAAATTCAAGAAACGTTTAAGAAAAAAAACTTGCTAACCTTCTTTCGCATTTTGCTAAGTTTTAGATTGAAGAAATTTGCTGAGTGTGATATGAGAACCGTTTGAAGCAGAAGCAAATACCGACTTCATAATATTTTCTGAGCTTCTTTCACATTGTTGAAACTTATTTTATTAAAGTCTTTTTGATTTTTCCTTCAAGAACTTTTGTGAGTTGTACATCTTATTTGTTTAGAAATTGTAAAATTAAAATGATGTTTCATATTGTAAATTGTTGTATTTTGAAAGTTTTCATCTAGGTTCGTCGTAGAAGGAAGGACGATATCAATGACACCGCTTTGATTGTGGAACAGTCAAGCAATCCGGAGCCGTGAAAACGTTTCTTACACAACTTTCTTTAAATTTTAAAAAACCGTCGAAGAAAGGCTCTTTTTGTATTATATTTTTGATGTTGCCTTGCTTTGCAATAGAAAGTTCTCAAATGTTATCCTAATGTTCTGAATTCAACTGAAAACATTTAATCCACGCGATTTGAGTGAGAAACCAGTCAATAATATGTATTTCGGTTCAGTAAGTTTTCGAAAAGTTCAATAGTTTAATGGAACTTAGAAAGTTTTCTTGTTGTAGTTAACTATGATAAAGAAATCCATATCCTATCTGTTTTAATGTTTTATAAACAGTTTGTGATTTACTCATTTTAAGCTGTTTAGCGGCACGCTTCGTTGAATGAAGTGGTCATGCATGTACAATTGTATTCATATGTACGAACAATTGCAAAAGTTTCATATCTTTGAATTTTCGAAATAACTACACATCTATTCAAATGAACATGTTTTTGTTAGTAAAGGCGAACATTTTTTTAGATGCCAGGGTTTTTTTTTTCCAAACAGAAATTTTAAGAAGAAACAGCAAGAAAACTGAAGAGATCTAGAAGAAAATAAAATGATAGAGAGAGACGGCTAGAGAAAAGGAGAACTTTGACCAGTGTTGAAAGAAAGGTGAAGAGGTCCAATTGGAGGCCGAATTCCTTCCTGAATAATTTTTAAAGAGGAGAGCAATAGGAAAGATGACCTCTAGCAGCCAAGCTGGGTCTTTTTACACTGCGATACCTGCGGGATTACTATATCGTCGAATGAACACTATTTTTTCCAGATTCGTTGCTAACATGGTTCAAACAAGGTATAGAGAGAACAAATATGAAGTGAGAAATAAACAACTAGAGTGTTCCACTAAAGAATTTTTGAATCCGCTCAACGCGTCAGCCACATTCCAGGAAGTCTTCGAGATGAGTATGTCTTTATTAGAGTTCAACTGTATGAGTTTTTGTGTAAATATAACAGGTCTTTGCGGAAAGAAAAATAATTAGGAAAAATACAGAAATAGTAACAAAAAAACAAAAAATTCATTTTTTAACACACCGCTTGAGTTTCGATCCAGTCCATGATTTTTTGAATAATCCACAGGAAATTTTTTATCAAAATTTTTTCGCGATTACCAAAACTCACCCCTAAT
This sequence comes from Allodiplogaster pararmata, assembly GCA_964056735.1. Lineage (NCBI taxonomy): Eukaryota > Metazoa > Nematoda > Chromadorea > Rhabditida > Diplogasteridae > Allodiplogaster > Allodiplogaster pararmata. The sequence goes on along the minus strand of OZ057404.1, from coordinate 29,265,209 downwards.
TCTCACGTTTGCAAATTCCAATTTTTTCGGAGTGATTCCTAGCTTGCCATTTACATTTGAAACTTGATGATATCTGCTAAAACCAGTTAAGAAAATTGAGAACTGATAACCTGCAGAAGGAAAATCTCAACTGTGACAATAGAAAACTGAACTGAAAATGGAAACACCTTGTTGATACTAAACATACCATATTTCTCCAAAAATAAGAAGTTCGATTCGGAAAACTGGTTAAAACCACTGAAATTGAGAGCTGATCAGCTCTCCCTTTCTTTAATGCAAGATTTAAGAAGTAAATGACTTGTTCACAACACAGCCAGAAAAGTTTGTCAAAACGTTCTTAATTTCGCACAAAAAATATTTTTCTTCAAAGATTCAAACTTAAAAGATTTAATCATTATTTCACTCAATATACCCTTAATGTGTAATTTACATATCTATAAGCTTTTGTCCCGCTTAAGACTACATATATGTAGACTGAGACAGTCATTTCATAATAATTTTTTTAGCCTACATCCGAAGTTGCGCCAATTTTTGATTGAAAGCCGACATATATAATCTTTTAAAAAGTGCACCTGATAAATGAATACATAGATCTTCAAGTCTCTTGATGAATAAAACTAATAACAAACTGTCTCATGTTTTCCAACAGGAAAAATATCCCAGTTTCCTCTTTTTCTTTGTTCTAGTCTTTTTTTAAGTTTCATTACTTTCTGGTGCCTTTTTCCAAACTTTGACAAAAAAAAAGTTTTGAAGGAAATTTTTTTGTGTGATGAAATTTGAGTTTGAAGATTCTACGACTCACAGTCTGAAGTACGAAACTTTATTCATATGTTATTCAACACACCAAATCTCATTAAAAAATAAGATGAAGATTTTGGAATGTTATCAAGGGAAATTAATCAGGAGTAGTCTTGTTGAAAAAAACCTTTCCTGCTACGTGAAAACTACTCTCGCATTTCTTAAGCTATCCATATCAGGGCTGCTTTTAGTCTTCTTTAGATTTTTCGGTTTTTCGACAATTTCCGAAAAAAACTTATTCCGATTTTCGAAAAATAAAAAAACGAAAAAACTGATAAAAGGGGTGGAAAACGTTATCAAATAACTTTTTTTTTGTATTTACAAGTGCTTTATGCGTGTCAGGACGATTTTGAAGCAAATCATAAACATAATTCACGGTAATCACGCTACTACATCTTAAAAATCCACTCTGAAAACATATTTGCCTTATAGTATCGAAAACTCCTCTTTGAAAAACATTTGAAGGAATAAAAATGAAGAGATTAATTATTATAATACTAGAAGTTCTCCTGGGTTTAAAATCTTTTTAATCACTTATTTCTATCAGTTTATGCGATATGTTATCTACGTTTTTTGAAAGTTTTTATCCTTCTATTAAAAAAAAAGAGTCCTAGTAGCAGGCTGAAAATTAAAACCATTTCTTCCGTAAATTTTTTATTTTCTTTTCTTTAATATAAAAAAGTTCATAGGCCAACAAACATTTAAAAAAATTTGAAAAAAAAGCTTATTTTTCCATGGTGGAGTCTAGAAGAATGTAAAGCTTTTTTTTCTCTGCTCTTTAACGTTAGCTCGCTCGCTTCTCACTGTTCCCTAAAATTCCCTCTCCCCTCTCAAAAACTCCCCTCTCAAAAAACGGTAACAGTTTTTAAAATTTTTAAAGAGATCTTTGTCAAGTTATGCTTTCATTCTTACTTCAAAAACTCATGTAGTCTTCATGAGATGAAGTTTGTTGACTCAATCGAGTATTGAGAACCTTTCTCTTTTTGTGATAACAAATCAGTTTATTTTGCGTCAAGTTTTGTAAATCTCAAATTTATATATCGGGCGCTTAACGGCGTTCGTGGACGCAGACGAGCTATGTAGAGTAGGGACAGGATTACATTAAATGGTTTTTGTAAATTAAAAAGTTTGTCAGGTCCTTTACACTCAAATAACATTTTTCAATTCAGCTCTTTTCAAAAATTTTTAAATTCTGCTGCAAAGTGGATCAGGTGACCTTCTTTCCGAAAAAGGTTTTCAATTTTTTTCTGTTGAAGATGCTTCGCATTCTTTTGCTTTCTTAAGAACTTTTTGTAACGGGAAATCAGCAAAAACCGTTTTATTTATGTTTATCTAAAATTACCTTTGTTTCGTTGTTTAAAAACACCATAGAATGAGTCTGGAAAAGTGAGGAAATTTTTTGACGGAAATTTGTTTCTGTTTTTACCTTTTTTTTTCGACTTTTGAAATCGACAAAAAAGTTCGAAAAAGTTCTTTCGACTTTTTTCGAGCATCCCTGATCCCTATCAACAAAAAAAAAATAAAAAAATACTGTGCCTTTTTTGATCGAATACTAGAAGTAGTAAAACTCGTATTAAAATTAATACGGTACATCTAATTTCTTCGAAATACTTTGTCGAATATCTCTGTTGACCTTTCATAATTATGAAAGAAAAACAATAAAACCCGTCACGGAATAGTCTGTCTGATCATGAAGCACTAAAGTTTTCCAAGAAAAGAGCTCCTTTTGCATTACGGAACTACAAAATTCATGATAACTAATCTTCTCGTCGCCTGAAAATAACTTAATCCGGTGTTCAACAAACCCCTGCTGTTCGATACAGTAAGAGCGGAAGGTTTTTTAATGCGACCTCACGATACTCGATATTCAATAGCTATATAAAAAATGAGACTGGAATAGTGAGGAAAAAAGTTTTTGTCAGAAAAATTTTTTATTCCGTTTTTTTTCTAATTTTGAAATTGAAAAAAAAAGCTCGAAAAAATTCTTTTGACTTTTTTTCGAGCAGACCAGAACCCCCAGATAAAGGAAAAAATTACTGTACCTATTATAATTAATACGGACCATCTGATTTTTTGGAAATACATCATCGAATATCTCTGTTGATCTAGGATTTTTTAAATGAATAATTCTTTAAAAAAAACAACAAACCTCGTTCCGGAATAGTCTTTCTGATAACAGATAAAGCTATGTATATAGTTTTCCAAGAAAAGAGCTCCTTTTGCATTACGGAACTACAAAATTCATGATCATGCTTGTTCTGATATGTATGTAACAAAAACCCTGCTGCTCAATACAGTAAGAGCGGAATTTTTGTTGATGCGACATGCTTCACCCTTATTTGACATGTCTCCAAGTGGCCTGACATTTGATATTGGTAACTTCAATAGCTTCACCCTTATTTGACATGTCTCCAAGTGGCCTGACATTGATATTGGTAACAAAACGTTTATGAACCTTTTAACAACTCTCGTAACTATTTGAGTTTTTTAAAAAAAACTTTTCAAAAATTTTTTCTTCATTTACTTACCTTCATTTGTTATATGTATGTCGAAAAATTAAAATTTTTCTTCAGAATTCGAGAACTTCAATATTTTATTTTCCCGAACTACTGAGGACCTCATCAATCAATAAAATTTGCTCTCCTTTTCATTACGAGCTAGTTCAGTTTCATCCTTGTGTGCACTTATTTTTTTATTTTTTTTACCAGCGAAAATTTCCAACGAAAATTTGATGACATGTTATAAATAAAGATTCCTATCAGCTCGTTCTTGTTCAACTACCACTTGACGCCTGGCGCTGCTAACTCCTTTCCCGATGCATTCCCCCGCGTACCTACTCTCTCGCTCTCGCTCTCTCTCTCTCTCTCTCGGAAACCTAGTTTTTGTTTATATATTTACTTGTCAGCGCAGTCCTCGTGGTTGACTTTTCCTCCAAGACACAGTTGGGATCTTTGGAGAAGAAAAGATTAAATGAAACTTGGAATTACGATGAACGATGAACAATGTTTTTATTCTCTCGAAATCACAACTTGGCAACAAAGTAGAAGCTTCCCTTCAAAACACTAAAATCAGCAACAGAGATTCATAATTGGAAAAAGCGAGGAAACTGCGAATATTCAGAAGCATTTTAGAAAAATTAGCAACTTATCAACTGTGTTGAGGAAAAGCTTTAAATTAAGCATGAAGGGAAGACAATTTGGAAGAGAGAGACAGATACAAAGATAAGAGGTGAAAAAAGAGAGATAAGAGAGAGAATCAGAAAAAAGGGGAACAAAAAAGGTTGCGATACCGCCACACTTTTCAATCCATTTAAAGTTCTAAAATAACATATATTGACGATTAAAAATACTTGAGTTTTAAACACAACGTGATTTTTGAGTCCCTGGCAAGCATATGGCAGAGTAAAAGAGAAGAAAGAAGGGAATTTGTGAGATTTGAACGAGTAGAATGGCTCTGAGTATAGCATATCAATATCATCTTCTGAGCAGATGAATTCATTTGTTCGTTCAAACACTCACTGTTGAAGTGCATTGGCAATCACAGCAACTCTATATTTCTCATGAATTTCTCATAAGTTTCCATGCTGTTTCATAATTGTTACGAAAAATGGATGCGAATAAATATCATTCTTACCAGAGTAACCAGACCGATTGAGTGCAAATCCTTGTTTAACGGAAAAAAATACGCGAATAAATCTTATGAGAAGCTCAGGAAGCGGTGTATAACTCAGAGATTTCTACAGAGGTTCGTGATTTGCCGGTTTAATTAGAACGGTATACAATATTTCATGAGCTTCTTATTTAACATGTATTGAGTAAAGAAGAAAAAAAGACCTCATAGAGCTCTCGTAAAAAGTCGGAAAAAAAACAAATACCTTTTTCTAAAAAAAAAAAAACAAATAACAAACTGCGGAATACATGTAAAAGCCAACATATTTTTAATAGAACGAGCAATTTGTCACCGGAAGTTAAACTGCATAAAACATCGTTTTTTTTATCGATACCCAAGGATTCTTAGGTTTTTACCACCGATAATGGTACACCACAAGCAAAGAAAAGCTTTTCAAATTTTCCAAACGAAAACGAATCGGTTATTCGAATAACCCGAATGAGTGGGTAAATCGATTGAGGTATGAAGGTTGGCGAGAAGAATCGACTCTTCGGTGGGAAAAGATCCGAGTTGTTATGCGCAGATCCTTTTCTCTCCCGGACTTCTTTTCTGGAAGACTCTCCCTCATACTCGAACGGGGGAACCATTGTGAATTTCATCCGGAGATTCAGGCACTTCTTTCTTGAGGATGCTGAATTTTATGTTTGAATATAGGGTTCAATCAAGATAGAAAGAAAGGTCACATGAAAACACTCCGACCTAAAACACGTGCCAAAACTACGACTAGAATCAGAATATAGTCCGCTCTTCTAAATATTTCTCCAAGTAGGGCTGGTCGGTTTCAGTCAGTATCGATCATCACATATATTATTTTAAGGATAAATTTTGTTTTCATTAACTTACCAATATCATATTGCGTAGTTTTTTTTCGAAATTTACTAGCTGGACGAAGACGATCTTTAGCAGAATGTTGTAATCACAAGGCCGATCTTTAGCAGAATGTTGTAATCACAAGACCACACCGTTTAAACAATGCTAAAACTTTTCGGCTATTACAGAAGCACACCGTGCACACTGTGCGCACTGTACACCGTACAAATGCACGCTGCACACTGTATAATTACAAATGCACGCTGAGGCGCGGGAAAATTCTTAACTCAAACACTCTTTCTATCTTTCCCGCGCCTCAGCGTGCATTTGTAATTATACAGTGTGCAGCGTGCATTTGTACGGTGTACAGTGCGCACAGTGTGCACGGTGTGCTTCTGTTATGGCCAACTTTTCGCTAGAAAAAAGTTTAGAGTTTCATGGCTGTTCGAAAGCCATTATTCGGTGCCTGGGCTCAGTCATGGACTCAGTCAGTGAAGCTTTGAAATTGTAATTAAATTTATGTATAGAGATAACTTCAACCATTCGGATCCCCTTAAATTTTTTTAGTTTTGATCTCAATTACAAGAAATTATCTAAACATGTCCTATAAACTGCAAATTGCACAGGTAAGAATGAGCAACCTAAACATTCAAAACTTCGTTTAGTTAGAGTATAACTTCTTCAAAAATTCTGTTTTAAACTTAGCCGGAAGCAATGGAAATTCACTTACTTATCGATCGTGTAGTTGTTGTTGAAGGGTTTTTTGCCCGAGAACTGATAAAGGGGAACGAAAGCTGAAGATGGTACTCTCATGGATTCAATTGAAGACGGGCTTGCCGAATGATCTCAAGCAACTTACGTTCAGATCCATTGACGATGCAAATACTTCATGATCTTGCATGATCGAAAATGAAAGTTCGCCGTGTTTTTCTCGTAGGACTTCAGTTAAGATTAGTAGGGTGTACCCAATATTGCGGTTTTAACCCGTTTATTCTCGGTAAGAAAATCCCGGTTGGGTTCGAGAAGACTTCGCCGTGTAGTTTTGTAATGATATGTATCTGGTTTTTGTTGAACGACCGTTTCTGCTTTAAGACTAAACATGACAAACACACCAAAGACACAAAACTATTTTTGTGCTGTTCTCATTTTTAATTTGTTGCGTGAACTGAGATCTTAATATTCTTTATTCCAAAAATTCTTATTGCATGGAATTGTATTGAGAATTGCTGAAAGGTTAAAAGTGATGCATTATCCCAAAACTTCAATTAAAATAGGCAAAAGAGACCCAAACATCACAGTCAAACCCATGAGAAGATTACTCCGATCAAGAAGTATTCCCGAACTGACCACTTTTTTCTTCATCTGTGCCTGATTCACTCGTGTAATCTTCGTGATGATCTTGTAGGCGAAGATAACTAAATGGGCAGTATTTTGGAACTCTCTTTTCACATTCCTCAATGCTCGTTTCTTCTGCCTAACGTTCAGCTCCTTTAATAATAAATCTTGGCACCATGCAGTCCGTGAGAATGATTTATCTCATACTCGTCAGTTACTTGTTATACACAACAAATATTGAAGAAATTCTTAAAACTGTTAATCAAATTTGAACACTTTCTTGCTGTGACACTTCCCATGTTAGCAGATGAGTCTTTACAACTCATCCTTTGGTGGATAAAGTAATTTGAATTTCTTTGACGAAAAAAAAAAGTAACTGATTCGTACATAAAATATTAAAAAACTGTGCTAAGGAAATTTTTGTTTGAAAAAGTGCATTTCGTAAACATTATCTTTAAAATTTCAATCATAATTTTTACGTCTTTTTGATATATTCACACAGAAAGCCTAATGATGCATACACTTATACATAACCACATAGGTTGTATTCGCATCCTTTAGTAATAAAAGTGAAGTAGAAATTTGAGACACTGAGATGTCCTTATCGTTATTACGGTAAGCTTTCAACTTTACCTAATCTTTAGAGACACTTAAGTCATGCTGATAATGAGCGGGAGTAAAAGTACAGCCACTCTCTGATAGGTTAGCATGGGAACTGAACTTGTGTTTTGATAGCCGCCAGACTGATAGCCGATAGACTGATCCAATTCGTATTCGTATCGATCAACCGTTTAAACCGCAATTCGTATCATAGTGGCTAATGAAAACTTCATCTGCAGGTTTTAAACTGTCCTCACCTCAAACGCTTTCTTTGCTCTTCTTCTTCGCAGTTCTGAGTTTGCATCGCATATATGAGGTTCTTTTCTTCCCTCGGAGACTCAATGTCTGTATTGACACAGGTTCCAGCCGAGCTTTGTGTTGCCGGCTGCGAGCGGGGATGCATTGAGCCTGTTTGCCGAAACCTTAAACAGCAATCATTCTTTCTTGTTCGCAATGCTCTGGGCTACCGAATACCTCTTCGATATATGCTCAGCCCACTTAATTTTTTTCATTTCGTCCGCTCAGCTCACTTCGTTTTTTTTTTTGAGTTACAGTATCGAATTCGGCTTCGAACAGAAACGGGAACCGTGAAGCCGCGTCATTCCTACCAATCTACCAAATTCATCTAACGAGATAATATCTACACTTTTTCTCACTCCGCAGAACAGAAATGGTACGCTTGTGGCAACCATGGATTTCGAACTAACTTCTATCTGCATCGAAAACAACAAATGCGATAATCATTAGTACGAGGGATTCGATCCTGTTAAAGTTCGTTCGAGTCATCTGATTCTGTTAGAGTACGGGTCAGGCTCTTGAAACTCGATCAAAACATTATTTGCGAAACAATCTTTAGCAAGAGCTACCTCGACATTATTTTCGAGACACAGCTGTGAGTGACGCCAATTTCCTTAGCGATGTGCGAGACTTTTACACCGGCTTGCGACATACGCAGAATTTTCTGGCGATCTTCCATCGCGAGCGGCCGACCAGGATTGTAGGAGCGGCCGAGTTTGTTCTTCGCTGCAATCCAACCGCTTCGTATCTCTGTTTTCCAGAGGAATAAAGATGTGGTCAACAAAGATAGCTAAATAAATGTGATTTTCCGAATCTACACCAGCTCGATTTCTAAATCATTTCCAAAATCTCAGAAAACTTGGTTTTTTGGATCCGCTTGATAGCAGAATAAGACAAGGGGTTTTTTTTTTAGAAAAAAGATTACTTAGATAAATATCTCCAAAAGGATATCAAAATCATTCTTTTTCTTACTACAGAAACTTTCAGATTTTTCAGTTCATTCCGAAGAGATAAAGATAAAGTCACATTTATTCAATAAGGTCCCACAATTTAGCTCTGAGCGTCTCAAGACTGTGTTTCACTATATAAATACTGTAATACTGGCAAGATTTTGCGATATGTGGAACAATTTTAGTATCAATATTTATACTAGAAACTGTTCTGAATTTGAAACGGCCTAAAAATCTAATTCGATACGTTTAAAAAAGTCCACATTTTTTGAATTTTTTTTAAATTCTGACCAATGTATAAGAAAATTACGCCAATTAATTGTTGTAAATCGCAGATACTGTGCTAAGGGGTGTGTCATCTGTCACCTATGACTCTTGAAAACTTTAAAGAAACAAGAAGGCTTATGATCTACTTCGGTACCTCTAAGTATTTCCTGTTTTTCTCACTTTTATTCATGAAAAGATACGCTTGGGTCGACAATTTCAACCCGAATCGAACTTTTTTCCCACCCCAATTCAGCCTTTGACGATAAAGTTAGGCTTAATATATAAATACATATGTACATACATATAAATAAGTGTTGTATTGTATAGCGGTAAAAGTTATTTGTAGTGATAAACTCCTACCACATATCTTCTCTCACTGTCTCTTTGAGTATCCACGGTTTGGCTCTTATTCTCTCATGGGCATACCCTGCGTCTTGTCCCTCTGTTTCTTGCCTTTTTCAAAATTGAATAAAATTTCTTTTTTATAATAATAATATAATTTATCTACATTTTTCAATATCTACATTCTTCAATGTCTACATTTTTCAACATTTATCTCCTTCTTATTTTTTTTACTTTCTATTTTAAGCCAAAGAGGATCGCCCAAAAATAAACTCTCGAAATTTCCTTAAGAAGATGCAATTCAGTCAAAAGTGCCTGAACAATCAAATGCGAAAGTTATCGTTCAAAAACTTTTTTGTCTAAAAAGTCTTCGGAATATGATAGTACTTTTTTAAAAAATGAAAATAGATCATTTTTGGGTCAATGTCTACAGATACAAAAGGAATTTGTTACTTCGTGCGGCTAGGCTAACTAAGAGGTATGTTACAAGGTCATTCTCGCCTGTTTTGTGAGAACTTAAGATCAGACAAGTGTTCCTGTTCTAAAACTTTGATACACGATTGTTTTTTCATCAAAGAATAAAAGGTTCTCTTACACGCGTGATTCTGGAAGCTTGGAGGATTGGAACGTCGACCCGTGGATTCGGTATTCGTCACTCGGACGCACTTACGAAACATGGGAGCACTCGCTGGAACCGGTGTCCGGCCTCTCGAGTGGTGAACCGGTCTCTTCATCGGAATTGGTTTCGGTATAGCAGCGGGGATCGAGTAGCGGCCAAGCTGTAGAACACCTCCAGTTAGTAATGTGCCTGCCAAGGGTGCAGCTGTCGTTTGAGAAGCCGTTAAGGGGACCGAACAGGAGTCTGTCGATGACGGCAAATTATGAATCATCGCCATGGTTTCCTCAATACTGGCGCCGTAGGTACCTAAACTGCACTATGTTCTAACCGGATGTTTTAAAAGAAAATCTCGAGTGCATTTCTGGCAACAAAGATGTTTACTTAAATGTCTTAGTTCGTAGACATTGTTTTGATATGGAAAATGTACAAAGTCCTTAGTCCTTAGTTGTTCTTTTTATTGAATAATGAAAAAATTCACTTCTGAGAGCTTGGAGCAAAAAGTAGAGCGGGGAATTGGGGAAAGCCGATGAGCACAAGGGAGGGAGGAATGCAGAGGATACTCTATCAGTGGATACTGTATCAGACGGGCACACCGTAGTTGAGTAGAATCCAGGAAAAGGATACGAATGAGATGAAGTCGTGTCGACGTTCTTCTGAATATACAAATAGATTTTTTTTGTGTGACTAAGATCAAGAGCGAGAAAAAGAACGAGAAAACGAGTTATAAGAGAGATAGACAAATATAGTATGGTTTCATAAGTAGATTGGTCTTGGAAACGGAAATACAAAGACTTTCGGACGACATTTACCATGAGTAATCACAATGTTCTAGCCCTGTCTCGGTTCATTTTTAGCCCTCTTTCACATCAGGCAAAATGCAAAACCTTTTCTGTATGCGTAATGAATGTATCATTTTCTATTTGAGGAGTAATTAACAAATACAAAAGTTTGGTCTTGTGTTAAAAGCCGCATGTAACATCCTACTCGAATCTTCATTACGAATCGGCGGGAAAGGCTAAGACGTATTATCTAAGAAAAGTGGGGACTCCTAACTTTTTGTAGTCATGAGGAAGATGATATAGATTTAAGAAAAAATACTCTTTCAAATGTTGTTTTGCAAATTAGAGCTTACAACAGTTGATTAAATTTCTGTTTTTACCGATGTTACAGTTTCAATTTTATGCTTCTTGTGTTATTTTGAATTTTGTATGTAGATTGACTTTTGTGCTGAATCATAAGGACTCAAAACGTCATTTTTCACGCTCAGGAATCGCTAATAATACGATCTCAGTATAGTATTATTGGAGAGGCTTAAAAAGTTACATCGTAAGCTAGAGACACTATTTTTAAAATGAAAAAATTCGTAACCGAAAGGGACAGAAGCTTTAGATGCAGAGAATCTGACAGTGAGATCCCACAAAGTTACTGGGGAATTGAAGTGGAAAGCTTTTGAGCAGAACATGAACTATACATATATTCATGAAGTTATATGAGAGTCTAAGCGTCAATCAAGGTAAGCCGGATAAGATCAGCTTCTTCAGAGTTTGATCCGCATTCGTTGCCAGAAATCGAAGCTTCAGAACAGAATGTTCAGATTGATGATTCGAAAACTCGAAGCTTCAGAACAGAATGTTCAGATTGATGACTCTTCCTCTCCTCCCCACGATGATCTTGATTTTAGCTTGGTTTTCACCATCTCATTCGAATTTCTAACTGCTTTCATCCTTTTTCAGCACTTATAAGATCAGTAACTCGTAAAATCTCTTTCAAATATTTTCTAGCAACATTTTTCGTATTCTATTTTGTAAACTTAAATGATAACCTTAAATCAAATTTTCCATTCTTCGAAAATTACAGTGTTTCAAGATAAAACGGAGTAAGAAAAGGCGGAATTATGGGCCAGCAGACAATTTTTATTCAAGGCTTCGAAGCCACTAAGATAATCCTATCCAAAAAGGTGATACAAAGTAAGAGCAGTGAAACACTGATACTACATCTTTTTGATTATGAAAAGTGTTCCAACTGTTGAAAGTCTACACTTTATGGTAATATAATACTACCTAGAACTACGAAAAAGATTGTGGAATGTAAACAGTTTGCCTAATTTTCATTATCTACATGAGAGTCCACAGAAATCAGATGCATCTGTAGCATTATCGCATGGAATAGCAAAGTGTCCTCCGTGAAGTCGTTTAAAGCGATAATTCCTGGTGAGTATAGGGCGGTTGTGTTCCATTACGCTTCGTGGACTGGTTTTTAAGCGTGCGAAAATTAGTTTAAAAATTTTCACTGCTTCGACTTTGTGTGTTTAATAAAGCAGTTCCACGGATTAGATGTCTAGCCTTTACTTATGTGCATAGGTTCGAGAATGAACGTATTCGTCTCAAAAAGTTTGAATACTGAATTGAGTGAAATAAAAAAGCAGAAACAGGGCCGATATAAGTGAAATCTTTCAATCTTAAAAACCTTTTAATTAATATTACAATGTCTTAAGGTCAGGTGTGATCTTTCTAAAGATTTAAACAGTTACTGACGAACACAAAATATACTCGGATTTACGTCCACTGAAAGTTTTAAAGAATTCGAAAAAAAAATTGTTTAATTCTAGATGCTGTCTTAATTTGAGGATGCGAAAGATGCGAAGAATGTTTGGATACACTCTGGTGATTCAGGAACTATTACATACTGACGAGATTTCATTGGTTTTTTCTTCAAGATCACATCAATGCCTCAAGTAGATATTAGCTACTAGCTCTCGTATCAATCTTCACCGTCTTAATTCGATCCTCTATGTAGTTATCAGGACTATACCTCCTTATTCTATGTACTAACTTGCTATTGTTTGCGAAAGCAGCTAGAAGGAAAACCAAAATATAACAAGAAGGGAAATAACGAGTTTTTTTGTTGCTCCGATGTTTGCCTCGATAAGCTTAGGAGGACCAATTGGCTGGGGGGATATGATTAGACCAGATAACCAATTGGCTGGGGGGATATGATTAGACCAGATAACCAATTGGCTGGGGGGATATGATTAGACCAGATAACCAATTGGCTGGGGGGATATGATTAGACCAGATAACCAATTGGCTGGGGGGATATGATTAGACCAGATAACCAATTGGCTGGGGGGATATGATTAGACCAGATAACCAATTGGCTGGGGGGATATGATTAGACCAGATAACCAATTGGCTGGGGGGATATGATTAGACCAGATAACCAATTGGCTGGGGGGATATGATTAGACCAGATAACCAATTGGCTGGGGGGATATGATTAGACCAGATAATAATCTCGATCCAGTTCGCTCGGCAGACCACGTGAGTGAAAAACTCTCTTTCCTGAACTACACTTTTCCTTATGCTTTCTCCATCTCGTTTTTTTCTCTCTTAAAACACACTTTATACCGTTCTACCGCACTTCATTCCCATTGTTTAATTGAGACTATTACATGTCCCAGATAGGCCTTCCGCGTTGCAAATCGTGGACACCAAAGCGCTTCAAAAATTTTTCGCCCGAAGTTTCTCTTTCTATAGGATATATTCGCTTTTCTCTCTCTCTCTCCCTTCTTATTTTAAAAATTATATTCTCTCTATTTATCTCAATTTTCCTTCCTATGATTTTTTCTTGGTCTTACCCAAAAATTTGTTGTTGTTGCTTCTTCTTTGTTTATGGGTTTCCTACCAGTTTCTATTAACTGAGTAAGTTCTTGCTACAGAAAAAAGAGAAAAAAGAGGCAATAATGTTCTCTATAAGACCGTACCTCTGAATAGAACGTTCGATAACAAAAATTTTAACCAGAACAGAATGATTCTTTAAGCAAATTTGGAATATGAATGGGTTATGGGATATATATATTCCAACAATATTCCAACCATTCAAGAGACTTGATGACTCCCTCATTTTCCTTTTTTGACTCTCCTGAAGTTGAACATACCAAAAAAATCTACAGTTACTGAGTGAACACTAGTTTACGGGTAGAAATAAAACTAGTTTACGGGTAGAAATACAACCTGCCGTTGCTGTCTTACCTAAAAAGACCCTCCGGTTACCCCAACACTACCGGGAAACGTAAAAAACTACCGGGAATAGATCTACAAAGTTGAAGCTCTAATACAATAACTGCGAGTCCCTGAAATCGAAATTTTCAATTTCGTGAACTAAATTTATATTGCTGAAACTATTTCAGTAAAACTTTGTTTTGATCGTTTCTTAAAATCGAAACTAAAACTTCTTATGAGAACTTCAAGCGAGCGATTAAATGAGAGTGCGTCCGAATGACGACTTTCACTTCTGCTGAAAGCCTATACCTGCCCTTATATGATGTTTGTTGACTGCCTTTGTTCCTCACGATTCAGCTAATTCGAAGAGAAGTCAAACTACTTCTCTAGTTCTCTTTTCAGTTTCTTCTTCAGGCTACTTTCGTCTTCGAACATTCTAACGAACAATAGTAAGTGAAAGTATCTTTAAGATGCAAATTAGAGTTCAGAAGAGATAAACAAGGGGAGAAATGATAGAGAGTTAAAAGATGAGAGTAAGAGGGAAGAAGAATAGAGAGAGAGAGAGAAATAGAAAAAGAAAGAAAGAGAGAAGTATATGGAGAGAAGTACATTCGTTAACTAGAGAGAGGGAGCGGAGAATTGAAGAAGCAACGAGAGTAGAACTGCGTACTAAGTTTGTAAACAAAGCCATTTCTTACTTCGCAATGCGAGTTGGGCTCCCCACGGCATCTCAATCACATTCGAACTAAGTAGTTCAAAAATATGGCTAGGCAGTAGATTAGAGTGAGTGAATATGCAAATGATGACAGAGAGACCTTAAGAGAAGGAAAGAGAGAAAGATAGAGACAGGGAGAAAAAGAGCGTAATAAATGCTTTATCACTGATTCTTACTAATTTGATATGTATTTACATTTTGTTTTCTCTATTTTCTCCTTTCTGTCTTTTTCTCTCTGTCCAAAAACAGCCCATTTTTCGAGAAAATCAAGTCTTAGTGACCATTTTTTTAAAATTAACATCTTTTGTTGATGTAAAGAATTTTCAGTGGAGAAATCACAAGTGACCAGGGCACGCGTAAGCGTCATCCGGTTGCTTATTCACACTGCGACCTTATACCTCTTCCTCCCCCTCTCTTTTTCTCTCTCTGTCTCTTTCTCTCTCTCTCTCCCTTTCTTACTATTCCTCTCTCTGTCTCTTTCTTTCTCTTACTTTCCTTCTCCGTGTGTCTTTCTCTCTCTTTCTCTTTCTTTCTGTCTCTGCATCGCTCTCTTTATCTCTTTCTCTCTCTAACTCTCTCTTTTACTCCATCTCTGATTCTATTTCTCCCTCTTTCTTTTTTTCCTCTGTTATACTCTCTTTTAGCTTCTCAGTGAGCTTCTCTTTTTTATGTTCCTCTTTTATGTTCGAGACTCTATCTTTTGTTAACTCGTTCACAATTTTTACAACACAACAATCCAATATATTTAGCGTCAATAAAAAATATTTTCAAAAGATATCTCACTTTTATAAAAAAAATTAAATAACAATTATTAAAAATTAAACTTAAAATATAATTCAAAAAAAAAGTGTCAATAATATTTGGATCTTTTTTATTGGTCTTTCTATATTTTCGATTGAATCTACAATATCTAGATTTGTTCTCTCAATTGTTTTGTATTGATCATATTTTTTCAGTTTTTCTATATCTTTCTCATTTTTTTTAAACTGAATTTTTTTTTCTTCTGTGTTCAACTCCTCCCTCTCTACAGTAAGCTTGAGAATCGTTCTGAAATTGATACTCTTTGTATATCCAGGCAGCTTTATGGATAGAAAGTTTACCGAAAAGACATTTGTTGGGAAGGTTACGCTAAGATTACAACCAAATAACCACTAAGACTGTTAGAGTACGTTGAGCTATGGTTCAATTAGAGAAATGAGACTGCCCGCTGCTCTACCGACATTCATTAGAACTGGAGAAGGGATTACTTCTAGTAAGAACCGACGGTCTAAATTTATCTCGTCTATGGAGGGAACTCTTATCCTCACCCATTATTTAAACGCGGAAACGAAGATAGACGAGGTTGATCGAGAACTCAAACACTTCTAAGTATATATCAGCTTAAAAGATGCTAAATAGAGCTCTAGAACTCTTCTGACTAAGAAATTACGATAGCGTGGTTTGATCTTGAAGATATTTCAAACTTCTGAAGATGGAGCCACACGCATTCGGCGCTTTTTTCTCTTTCCTCGACCTCTCTGTATTTACTTCTTTCTATTTCCTTCTCTCTTTCTAATTTTTCCCGATTTTTCATCTTTCTGTTCATTTCTCTAATAAAAATTCGTGTGAAATGGCAACTGATTGCAATTCAACATATAAGAGTGCATATATTCCTTTTACTTACCATCGAGCATACTAGTTTCGTGGGAAACCTCAAGAACCCAATATCCTATATACAGCGCTTCAAACTTGGACATGGTAACTGTTTAAGGTTGTAGATTGCTCTATCAATCCATCAAAAGCTATTAGTGACCCAGAACATTGCAAAAAAGGCTAAATCCATTTTCTTCGGTTTCAGTCCTCTCAAACGCGGATGTGCCCACGTATATAGCACTGCAAATGATGGTTGATATTAGCGAGGTTCTCATCAACTACATATGTATATAGTTAGTTATTGCAGCTTCTAGTAGTAGTAGTAGGCTCTTACTAATCGATACTTGTCTTGCGACAGGTCAAGTTTTCGACAGTTTACATTTGTAAAAATATCGCCGAGGCCTATGAACATTATTAGCCACTTTTTCGATGACTTGAGAACTTATCGAACACTCAAGTAAACCCAGATTGACTTCAGTTCAACGTATTGAGTGAGCTTGTTTTTCATTGTAAAATCCTCATTCGCTATTCTTCTGTTTATTGAACAAGCAGATTTCTGCAGCTAAAATTTTTGTACTGATCTTTAGTACATGACTTATCATAATTGTTAATTTTTTTCAAAGCCTGCAAAGCGATGTTCTAATGTATATGATACACATTAAATTAAAAAAAGATGGATGAACATGTTTATCTTGAGTAAGCAAAACTTCGTCAATCATTGTCCAAGATGGTGGTTAAGGATTGGCTTCAAACCTTCTTCATTTCAAAAAAGACTACTACGAATTCACTAAAAATCTTTTTTTAAGAGAGCTGCTACAAAAATAATTTCAAACTTCTTCTTCAGAAAAGAACGGCTGGAAAATGGTTCTGAATTTTTCAAATTTTGTCATTACAGAAAGGGCTGCTACTCATTACAGAAAGGGCTGCTACTAACGGCTTTCGCTAATTAAAATTTTTCCGGAGCTGGCTTCTGTGAACGTTTTCCTCGTTTTCATTCCAAAATAAAATTGGTTCATTAATGATTTAAGCTGACATTGATAAACGTCATGTTGCTGTAGGGGTTCGCCGGTTCCCGCGGAAAAGAGGTGGGTTGTTGAAGTGACTGAGCTGGCATCAAGAGCCTTCTTCGGTACCGATTGATAATAACTTCGTCTCAAAACAACATTTCGATGGAAAATGACCTCAGAGCCGAGAGATGTATGCCAGAGTGCACGGAAGCGCATCGAGTGGTATTGAATGCTAACAATTGTTGAAGCTTGCAGAGAGAACGATACATGTACACTATTCGGAGCGAATCAACCAAGTGCAAGAAAAGATTTTAATAAAACACAAATATGAAAAACCGGAAACTCTAGAAGTTTTTCATAGGTTCAATCATTGAGTTAGCGAAAAAACTATTAAGAAAACACTGAGAAAGGGTACATTATAAAAGTTGTGGGTTCGGTTTGTAAGCATCAAAAACTAAAACGATTAATTATCAAAAGTTGGTATAGTTGATAATGCAAAAAAAATATGTGATCACTTTTTTTGATCGCGCGTGAAAACGGCAACAAGTATGAGAAGAAAAAAGTCTTTTTTATTCATCACAATTGTAAAAGCGCAGATAATGAACGAATCATGAATAGCAACCGGAATGGACTGTTTTTGTTTATCACAACTAATTACAGTAACCGGAATGGACTGTTTTTGTTTATCACAACTAATTACAGTAATAAAATAAAAGAAAGTGGGAAATTAACAAGAATATAATCTTTGTAGAACATTATAAAGACAAGAGTAAGAAAATAAGGAACCGATTGAGAGTTACGTAAAGGAACCAGAGAAATAGTTCCTCATAAACAGAAGTACTGAGATTTTTAAAAAAACAGCAGATTAATATGGCAGTTAAAGATACTCTCAAATTTAAAAACAAGAAAAAATATAATAATGTGGTACTTACTCAACAAATACGGTAGTTGTAGCCAAACAAGGAAGAAAAAATGAATAGATACTCGGTTTTCTTTGAATTTTTAACTTTGAAGTTAAAAAATGTTAAAGTTTTTTAACTTTTACTTTAAAGCCACATCTTCCGAATCAAATTTTCCTAAATTTATTAATCTTAATCTAGAAACACAAGGACACATCGAATAACACACTAAAGTACTAGTAATAGGCAAAGCTCACCATAACAAAAAAAAAGAAAACGGCCGCTTTTTTAGTGGGCCTCTAGACTGATCGAAAGCGAGTCAGAGATAAAGGTCGAATATGGTAAGAAATGGAGCCACATAGGTTAAAACTGTGAAAAATCGCTCGCTTCTCGTTAGTTCAATTCTCCCCGCTTAAAAAAGCGGTGGTTTTTGCCAAATTTTCTGATAGTGCAGGCGACCTATGAATAAGACACGCTACAGTCTTATGTGTTTCCAGTGAACTTTTAAGAGGCTGGTGAATTTTGCAGAATGATGTGTTTAAAACCGGTTAGAACTACTAATTATATCCTGAGCGGTTGTTATAAAGTGTTCTTGAACTAATATAATATTATATTAGTATTGAAAAGGCAGAACTCTTGAAAATTCAAATCATTCATAGAGGATGTTAAATGTACAAACAATTCCAACTTCAAAAAAGAGACTTTTCAAAGATCAGTTACGCTTTTTTTAAACGAAGCAGAGATTTGTCACATTGAAATTAGCTTTGGTTTGGGTGAATCTTCCTGGAAAGGAAGTTGCACATGCAACCAATCATTATATTCCACTACACAATAACTGCACTACACTTTCTCTGAAACACTCCACTGAGATACACTTGCTTAAAGACCGCAATATCTAGAAAGTAATGGCTCGATCCTAAAAGGATGTTTCTGAGACACTAATCTCAAATATAGAATGCTTAACACTCACATAGTTAGGGCAAAGCAGCAGTTTGCGTAGCAAATCTAGATTGAACTTATGGAATTTCTAAAGTAAATATTTATTTGGCAACGGAACGACTAATCCTTGGTCCCACGCTCAGAGCTACGAGTAATAACGTGAGAGCATCTGACTCAAACAAGACGAGCACTTCGAGACATATATGTGTCATTCTAAAAAGAATGTTAAGCCAGACAACAAGTAAACATCCAGGAAAAGGGATTTGAAATTTAGAAATTTTCAATCTAATCCAAAACCTTTTTTGGTGATCACTCTTCTTCTAGTTCACGCTTGACATCGCGTCTCTCTCGTTTTATCACTCTTTTACCCTTCTTTTTTATATATGAACTCTTGAGTCGTTCCATATTGAGCAAGAGGGCGGTAAACAGGTCACCCTTCATCAGCTGTATACGTACGCATGTATCCCTTGAGCTCATGCTGTGCTGAGAGACTCAGGCCGGAGAATCTGTGATTAGTGATACAGTGGGCTGGGGTTAATCGCTACAAGCAGATAAGTTAAGAAAAAAAAAGAAAAAAGACCACGTTCCATGACCTCGTAAACGGAACGGAACGAGAAGTTACCCGAGGAATTGAGACAAGAAAGAAGAACACCGATAGACACACAATCACGAAGCAGTACAAAATATACTCGTATGACATAAGCCTTTCTCAATCACTCAAGAACATTCTCTTTCTCTGTCTCTCTTTTTCTATCTCCTTCCATCTCCCTAACATCTCTCACACACTCTTCCACCATCTCTCCCCCCTCTCTTTCACTGCCCTCAACATCAAGTTCGACCATGCTTATACCATTCATCTACTACTATGTTAAAAATCGACGAAACATACATATTTATTTGATTTATACATACATATTCGTACTTTTTTGAAACACTGATCAAAAAATATGTTATGGTTCTTGGTTTTCGAGTCTCTCAGACTGCAGAAATTCGGGGAATAAAGCAACTCTGATGGCATAGTTCAGCAAGAAAGTATACTTGAAGTGGAGAACAACTGCACTTATGAACAATGCCGAAACCGAAAAGAGGTGTAAAAATAGTTTGAGAAGAAACAATCTTTTTTACGCTTAGAAAAGATATTTTGAACACTAATATGTTCGAAAAGTCGTGTTCTAGGCAAAAAAATTCGGTGTTTTGAAAACATGTTAAAATTCGAGTAAAAACACTGTTTCATCAAATTCATAAAACATGAAGTGTCATTGTATAAGACGATTCCGTTCTTCATTTTTTAGAATTTTATTGACGGTGAGTGAACAATGAGTAATGAGTGAACAACATTTATGTGGTGACAATAGAAAACTAGTAGAAAAGTAACGTCCTACTTTGAAAAAGATTGGTTACTACATAGTTCACATCGATTAACATGAAGACCGAAAAACACAGAGAACCGATCCGAGTGAACGGTATACATTATTTAATATCTGAGATGTTTTATCAACGTTTACATAAAGGTAGTTTTGCCTAAAAGACTGATCAGAGAGCCTCTAGAGGTACGAATCCAATGAGAGAGTGAAAGGCAATGGGCAAATGTCTTACAATGAATAAGAATTTGAAGATGCGAAAGAGATAGATAATTGAATATCTAGGTTTATATGTGGAACGCGATGGACAATGGCTGCTGGTATTAGATCGCTATCATGGCAACGGGGCAGCTTTGACTATGCGAGACGCTGTGACAAGAGGGAAAAGGTACCTAAAGAGAGAGAGAGAGAGAGAGAGAGAGAGAGAGAGAGAGAGAGAGAGAGAGAGAGAGAGAGAGAGAGAGCCAAAAATGAGATGCATACAAATCTAAAAAAAGTTCTCATAAAATGCCACTGGTCAAGGGTCGTAATAGGCGCGCGCTGACCGAGTCAATTCGATCCTCTGCCTTATTTCTTTCTTCCTCCGTTTTACGAGGGGTTTTCTAGGTTGTTTGCTTTTTTTCTTGGTCAGTTCTTTGAGTTCTCTGGTTCCTCCTGTTTTTTCATATTCGAAACAAAGTTTTTCGAAACTTGTAAAATACGGTAACTGTGACTTGCATTATACATACTTCTTACTTATTCATTCAGTAATTTACTTTTTTGCCTTCAGGGATATCTCAAGAGTAGAGAAATACAGAAATTGAAGATAGGCAACAAGAGAGATGGAAAGATCATTAGAAAAGCAACAAGAGATGAACGAGTGAGAAGAAAGTGCAGGAAAGAAAAAAATTGTGTGGTAGAGAGAAAAGTTGTTTTGTTACCTAAACAGTTCAAGGTTTGAGAGCAAAATATGTATGTAGCAACGATTGCTAATAGACATCGTTCAAGCTAAAACAGTCCCCTCTGAGCGCGTTCATCCAAATAACTGTACGCAGTTCTACATAGTTCGAACTTCAATAACGTCATTTCCTTTGTTTCTCAAAAAAGGGCTTTTACGTGGTAGAAATTGGCATGCAAGTGAAGAATTGGCTACAGATAAGTTAAGCAAACTATTGCAGTTGAACGATACTGTTAATGATCTATGGTTTGTTTGACCGGGTCCTTCTTTCCCAACCTACTCTTATCTTTATTTTAACCTCTTCCTTTTTCTCTCTGTATTCTTTTTATTGCTCATTGAAAATTTTTTTCTTTTTTTTCTATATCTCTGTCGTTCCACCCTGTCAATCCAACCCTCAATTTCTATACTCACACATTCTCCGAACTTTTTTTGCGCATATTTCGTTCACTTTTTTCTCTCAGCCTAATTCATTGTTTCAAGATAAATCATCAAAATGGTTTTCTAACCGTCACAATTTCCAAATTTCTCAATAATTTTAAACAAAGACTCATCTCTTCAACGTTACCACTTCAGAGGTGTCTCGGAACCAAATTTCTGAGAACATGAGAAATGGTTAGCAGTAGATATAAAACCGCTGAGATATGCGCAAAACATAAAGAAGGAATAAATACTCAGGAGAGAGAAAAGATGGAATCGTTTTCAGAAACATAGATATGGAGATATAGAGAGAACGAATCGAAAAAGGCCGTAGCAAAAAAAATGTTTTAGCCATGTGACTACTTCCTCTGTAAGATTACAGGTAACTAATAGATTTTTTTAAGCGGCCAAAAAGAAAAAAAAGGGAACAAAGGTTGAACAGAATGGGAGAAATGAGAACGGTAGATATAGATTGAAAGAGTGAATAAATATTAGGCATAAAGCGAAAGATAGAGAAAACGATTGTTGAAAGAGAGAGAGATAGATATATAGAGATAGAGATAGAGATAGAGAGATAGAGAGATAGAGAGATAGAGAGATAGAGAGATAGAGAGATAGAGAGATAGAGAGATAGAGATATAGAGATATAGAGAGATAGAGAGATAGAGATAGAGAGATATAGGGAGAGAGAGAGAGAGAAAGAAAGCAAATAAAAAGGGCATTAGAGAGAAATAGAGTATGGAACAACTAATTCTACAATAGTAAAAACCGAGTCGAACTACAAGTTAGAGAAGAAACTGATATATAAGTTGGAATTAATTAAAAACAGTGATGAAAAATACATTCTGGAAGAAACTGATAGAAATAAACGGAAACTAGGAGAACAAAAACCACGGTAGAATTTGAGTAACAAAACAACTGGAGTCTTAAAGGAGAAAGTTTTGTTGAGATGAGCGATTGGAAAATAGATACATAGATAACAGCGCTGGAAAAGACAAAACAAAAAACGAAGTGTTGCAGTGGAACCGAATGAGAAATTATCTAATAGTATGTTCATTTTTTGCAATCATTGAACGATACTCGAAACAAAACGCTTCTCATCCGTATAAATCATCGTATCGTATTATTATCACTACTGATGTTCTTATCATAATAACTATTAGTTTTAATCTCAAGACGAAAAGCCCTCTGAATGTTAGATTTTATTTCCGTGACTCCTACAATGTGAATATTACTTTTTTTTCGGCACATATCTCGGCTCAATATTCTCCGAGAATAAATTTGGTCCCTCTTAGTCACTACAAATCTTAGTTCCAGAAGGCAAAGACGGAGCAAGTCAAGAGGTGAAGAAACCCGCCGGCTTAGCTCTTCTGAAACAGCGACATAATACTCATGACGAAAACCATGAGTGGATCTGAACTTCAAACCTCTTAAAATTTATATCCTCTCGACCAGAGAAAATCACGACAAAAAAAAAGCGAAGGAAAGATAAAGGTTATAGAGTGCGAATGAGCACCGTAATGTGGAACGAGAAGGATTAGTTTGAAGTCTAGTCAGAAAGAAAAGATTGAATTTTTTTACCACAAATTTTCCTTTAATGCAAGCTAAATTCCACTTTCTACTCAACTAATTTTATTTTCTGTCATATGATGATATTCTATAACTTTCGCTCGAAATGGCCTCGTTCGAGGATCTCCGAGATGTACACTTGCGTATATAATTTGGCCTCTTTACTGACGAAAAAGAGGGAGTTCGATCCGTGGAGCAGTTGCCAGAGAAAAGCATGATAGATTCCGAATGGGAAGCACGTGAGACTGTTCGACCGGCTGTATCAACTTCTTCAGAAGACTGAGCATGCACCCTATCATTTTGTTTGTTGTAGCTCTTCTCCACGGTGAACGTCTTCTCATCGGTAAAAAGGGTCATGAGATGCTCTCCAGTCACGGTCCGAGCCAGGAGAGCAGGGTATTTATCGCGCCGTGCTTCCTGCTGCTTAGGAGTTGGATCATGAAGCTTCTGGTACTTTTTTGACTTTATCCCAAGCTTCTTTCGAACAACAATCCACATTGTACCGAAAAACGTATCCAGTTTAGCAGCCATTTTTCTGATGCTCCTGCCTTTGTCGTGGTTCAGGCGTTGCTTGACGATTTCTGTGATACGGGAGGTGGCAGCGGAAATGGGACGACCATAGCGTGGACGGTCAGTGAGTGTACCTCGTTTGAGAGTTTTATACACAGTCTGACGGTTGCCAACGAGAGATCTCTGAAGGGGGTGTCCAGCACTACTCAGCGACAACATTGCGCCCCGACTAGGATGAGAACGCACCATTTCGCGAGTAACAAATATTATAAAACTAAATTTTGATTATGGGTAGACTAAAAGTTAACAAAAATTATGGTGTCATTTGAAATCGGCAGATCACCTCAGCTCGCGCTCGAAACGTACTCAAAGTTTGTCATCAATTATACTGATCACCCTGTATTTTCAAGAATGACATGATGAAATTATTTCCGGCTTTTGGGGCAGGTCTACACTCAATTTAGGCTTTGTTTCTCTTATTTCGATAACCAAGACTGAACCCGAATTACAAAACATGAGCTTGGAACAAATTCCTCCGAAGTAACCTTGTAGTTGACACCTGAATCCTTCATTTCCCAAATCATTCAATTTTTTCACCAGAAAACTAACAGCCCTTGTTTTATGCTGCTTTAAGTCTCTGAAATTGAGATGAGTAGTTTGTACGTATTCTGTAATGAACTTTGTGAGATTTTAATGCATGTCTGGCTAACGAAAAAAATACACTTTAAATAAAAAGGAGAAAAATAAACGTCAAACTGAGCTACCGTAGTACAAATAGAATTAGAATGCTCCCAATTCAAAGTAAAAATTTCTCTTCAGACTTTTAGAGCCAGAGTTGCTAGGTAAAAAAAGCGTCAAAAATGAAATTTTCTTTTACGAGACGATTAGAATATCATTTATTGTGTACTAGTCAATCAAAAATAGCATTCTTATTGATTGTTTATGACAGGTATGCAGTTCTAATAGTTCGCACGGCACCAAAAGCTTTCTTGTCAAACACAACAAAACACAACCTAGATAGAATGACAGTTTCTGTTCGAAAACGATTGTGATTTTCACGTCATATCATCATCTTGTATAATCACTCCAAAAGCTACTCATCCCGAAAAACACAAAAACTCCAATCCCATCCCTAAGTTAGATTTTAGAATTATGCTGGATGAAATATTTCTCAAAATTATTGATATTTTTTGAACGGGAGATAGAGCGAGCTGATATACTACATATAAAGGTAACAGAAGACCAACTTGAACGCTTTGTTTTTTTGAACACCAGAAACTGGGCCCACAAAAGGTACTATCATGAAAACCATAAACTAGAACCAGATAAAACAAAACACTTGTTCTAAATCAGAACGTCGCGGGACATAGAGGGAAGAAGAGAAAAAGTTTTTAAAAAAAGAAGAAATATAGGTGAAGGTTAACTGTTGTGGTTTCTCCATAACTGACTCAGTTTTGAGTTTGAGTTTGAGTTTATTACGCATAAGAAGGCGTGGTAAGGTATAAGGAAGGAGGCTTTCCATGTGAGGGGAAACATGAAGTCGAAGGAGTTGATAACTTATGAGGTAGAAGGGGTTCACGTTGATTTCGGAAATAACTTTCGAGTGATATGTCGGCCCTGCTCCAGTGGTAGCATTGTGTGGGAGGGCGGTGAAGAATAGGACGATACAGCTTCAAGGTGTCTAATTCCTCGTTGAAGCCGGATTGCATCTTGTCCACTAGACGAAATGAATAGAGCGGAAGGAAAGTCGACCACTCCAGTCATGTCGAACACGATGGAATGAAAACTTTGATTAAATAGTTTATTTATTTGTTTTCTGATGCGAAAAATGCAAAAATGTGTTTAATAGAAAATTCGGGTAAAATTTTTGTTTTTAAAACTTTTAGAAAGTTCAAAACTTTTTTCTTATTCATATCAAGTAATACAGACTGAAAAAAATGCTCAGAAATGGTTTCGGCGTAAAAAACTCGCGAAGCCTAAGCCTTAAACTTTCAAAAAGTTTTAGGCTGATTGTTGAAAGGTGAGAGACAGTTGTTCATTTAAAGCTCAGTCAGTTGCTTAGTGAACTTCAAGTTCTAACTTATTTAAACGAGTAAGAGTAAACTTGGGTTTTGCAAGTGAAGCAAATTCACTCTTTTGCCCAGAAATGATTGAATATGAAAAAGCAAGAAACACGATTAAGGAAACTATCTTAGAAAGCCATTCATATATGTAGATAGTTACATACATAGTTCTCACTCTGAAGTTTTACACTCCGTAAACCTATTTTAAAAAAAAAGAAATTGTAAGAATGTTAAAATCAGTTTACGCTTAAAATTTGCAAACTTTTCTCTCTGAAATTTTTTTGTTGATTTTCTCGTTAGAGTACATCACAAAAAATAGGGAAAATATTATTCAATCAATGCTGATTTTTCATTTCTCGTATATCTTTATTTTCCACTTATTGAATCTTGATATCTCATCATGATTTGAGAAGTTTCCTTCAAAAACAGTTTTTATTCTGGGACTCTGAATAAGGTATATTTTTCCCGGAGACCCTTTTCTATTAGTTTTCAAGTTGTATTTGCATAGTCATTGCTCTTCTTTTTATTCCTCTATTTGCATAGACAAAAAAAGAATATTTTAAGAATCATAAACAGGAAACAATTCTAAAATGGTGTATTGTTTTGATATTACAGTCGGGAAAATACTGCGTGATATGAAATTTGTTTGGGAAAGATGAAACGTGAAAAAACCCTTTTCTGGTGACTAAATATAAAGATATGTAATAAAAAAGCAACTTGAAACATGCACTGAATAGCGTTGAGTTTCGGGAACGAAGGAACTTTGAGAAATCGGAAACTCAATGTAGGTAAACATATTTCTGCTCAATCGAGGCTTCCTAGAGTTTGGTTACGAATGTTTACAAAGAACATCATAAACAACTGTGTGCATTCATTTTCATTTTGCATTTCCAAGCGAATAATTATGAATATGTACGAATCGAACTTATGCCGCACTCTGTACATTTACAAGACCGAACACAAATGAATGATTCAGAAAATATGCATATACTCGTTCATAAATTCATGGGTTTCGAAAAAAATGCGTGTAAAAATATCATGGGTGCATGAAAACGAATTTTAAATACTTACATTTGTTCCGTGATTATTCATATGAACAAACCATGCTGGGTACTAATCTTGCATCTTAAAAATTCATATTTTTGAAGCTTCGAAAATTGAATAGAGAAAACAACTGTTTCTTTCATAATCTGTTTTTGCATCTACACCGATGGTTAGCTTTCAACAAAAAAAAAAATGCGGACCTCAAGGTGAGAAATTTCAGAGACTTTCCATGTTCACTATCTTTCTCTGAAAAAAAAGGAATTCACAGGTAATATCTCGCGGGTGCGGCAACTTTTGAATAGGGAGAATCTGTCACTATGTCGAATCAGCTCCTCCTTTCTCTGTTATAGCTCATCCTCTCTCTATGACATCTTTCTCTTTCTTTCTCTAATGACTTATTTCTACCTCTTTCTTTTTTTTACTCGCTAATCTCTTTCTATTCTCTCTTTCTCTTTCTCCTAATTCTTCTCGACAGTATTTATTTCTTTATTGTTCGCTTCTAAGTATAAAAAAGCTTTTATTTTATCAAAAAATTCACTTTTAGCACGTCAGGACAGCAAAGTTACATAGAAATAATTGTGAAATTTTGAGTGAGTTGAAGTTGCGAATTTTTTTTTCCTATTGGCTCGATTATTTGAAAGTCATTCAAACTGGAATGGTATAGACCAAAAAAAGTTACAAGAATTTTCTAGTTTGCAGTAACAAAGACTTCATTCAGACCGCCAAGAAACACTGAACTCTGTCTCTAACTTAAAAGTATTTCTTGAGAGCGCACCAAGCAAGCCGGGTTTAGTTACTTCGTATCAACCTAAGTTTTGACCGGTTTTCAGTAATTGAGTGAAAATCAAAGTTATGGTGTACCTTTTTTCGAATATAATGATAAAAATACAATATTCGAGTGAAGCAAATGGACAGAATTCCAGAGAGCGCGAGTTATTTTCCGGATGAAGCCCATACCGTAGTAGTTTTTTTGCTTCTACCGTACTACTAACGTTGCTCGAGAGTATTGAGTTACATAGTCACAGCTCGAGTTCTGCGCACTCCAGAGAGTCAAACTAACATTATAGTTTGTCGTTTGAGCGAGAATTCCTTGGAACGATGATAATTTATTCTCTTCATAATTCACATCTCTCTCTAATCTCCTTCCTCTACTTCTCAGTCTAATGCTCTAGTCATCCTTTGGCTTGACAGGGCTCTTTTTTGTCTTTTTTAATTTCCATCAATTATAACGAATCTTTCTCTTTCTCGCTATCTCTCTTTCTTTCTTTTCTTTCTCTATATTTCTCGGATCCTCTATCTGTTCTCTCTTTCTCTCTCTATCTGTCTCTCTCTAACTGTTTCTTTATCTCTCTCTTCCTCTCTCTCTCTCTCTGTTTCTCTCTCTCTATTTTCCTCTCTCTCTCTTTCTATCTCTCTTTCTCTATCTCTCTCTCTCTCTCTGTTTCTCTCCTGCTCAATCTCATCGCTTCTCTGTTATTTTCCAACAGAACTAAATGTTGCGGTTATTCCGCAAGATTAGACCTTGTCTTTTGACCAGTTTGAAATTTTTTCTAGATAAACAATAATAATTGATCTATCTCAGGTTAATTTGTCACTTGAAATGTTCTGGTTCCGGAATTCATTACTTAAATAGGCTAAGTCTGCGTTGTCTGTCTAGTTTTTTTCAAATAACACTTAGGTAAACACCGTAATAGTCTCAGTGCTTTCTTCGTCATTCGTACTTATGTTGAACTTGTAGATTACCGTTCTGAGTCTGCTCTGACGTGTTAAAAGACTCTACTTTTTCTTTCCGTTTTTTCTCCTTCTTTTGTCATGCGTCGCCGACAAAATCAGGTAAATTTTTTCTATCGAAGCTCATCTGTAAGTTTGAACAATTTTTCTGAGATGTAGATAGAATAGAGAGAAGTAAAAGATTATCGAAGCTTCTCCTAGCTCTAGATAATCTAAGTGTGCGGCAGGTTTTCGCCTTTTATTTCACACTTCCGTTCTCTTCTCCTTTTTCCTAGCACCTTTATTTATCTCAAAATTTTAAAGCTTTACTTGACTATTCAGTTTTTTCTTGTTTCTATCTCTCTTTCTTTCTCCCTTTCTCTGTCTCGGAGTGTCTCGGTAACTTAGATTAATGTTTCATCTCTCTTCTCTCTCTCATCAGAATAGCCGAGGATTGCTTGCGAAGCAGAGTTCCTTCTTTCCGCAACAAGTTCCTCTCCTCAACCGAGTCCGTCTATTAGAATATGCGAATGAGAATGCTGGCAAGCGAAAGAAAGAGGAGATATCGCAACAGAATCTTTTGCTTCGCTCGGTGGCAATTAATGAGCGAGTAAGTGAAGAGAAGAAGAACAAGGCACACACATACTTACAAGGGAACAGCAGGAGTTTTTGAGGAGTTGAAGAACAGAGAGTTATCAAAAACATATTTTTGAAAATTATTTTGTGATTGAGAGACCGGTAGAAAGGAAAAAGAGAAAAAAGAAAGGGCAATACAATGAGATAGAGGGTGAGAGAAAAAAGAGCGAGAGAAGAGAGAAAAATAGAGAAATACTTAATTGAAAGAGTAGAGGATCAAGAAAAAAAAGTGATACAGAAATTGAAAAGTTATATTTATACAACGAAAAAGTCGCTGAAAAAAATGTTCGTGAAGAGAATATCGTCAACAAAAACTCGAACGCTCTTTTTGCAAATATTTGATATTATTTACCTAAATGTCATACAAATTCCATCTTTTGCGTTCAACTACCGAAAAAGGCTCAAATTTCTACAGCAGTGTAACATGTTACAGCCTAGAGTTACAATTTGAAGAAAGCGGTTCGAAAAGTAATGAATGATGAGCCGGTTTTTTGTTACGAATAAGCTAGGCGTTAAATTTAGGGAAGTGAAAGACAAGAATTGAAAACTTGGTATTTGGAATTTTTCCTGTGCGCATAGCCTATGTAGATAGAATTATTAATTGCTAACTCATTGTATCAGCTGATGGTTTTAATGTTACAAGCGTGTTTTTCGGTACTAGCATTTACTCTTTTTGTTTTACGAAACGAGTAATTTTTGAGCTTTAAAAGACTGGAAAAACACGTTTTCGTTACATATAAGCTATCAACTTGAATGACGAGAAATATCATTCATGAGGGCTCAGGTGCTATTCAGGCAATTTTTATTGATTGAAAGAGGAGGAAACTTCTCCAGAGCACTGCTACAGAAAGTTGGAATCAAAAACAGTATAGAAGTTAACAATATAAAGAAGATTAGGCCCTCTAAAAATGATGCATTGAATCAAGAAACAGGACCTAAATATGATTAAGAAAATAAAAATCTAGTCCAGGGAGCGGTCTCGAACCATGCGCTTTTTCTTTCTTAAATCGAAAATGTGAGCGCGTTCCAAATACAGCACTCCCTAGTGCACTTTGCTAATCCACGGGATAGTGCTACAAGTAAGACCCGAAAACCGTGAAACTGATGAGGACCAGTAAAGACAATTTTTACCTTCAAACAGCTTAATGCAGTCTAATATGTCACGTACGCTTATTTTACAAATCTAAGTTAGCATTACGAACTTCATTGTGAGTAGAATAAACGGTTAAACTTAAATTCTACCAAAAAAACTAATGAATATTTTGAAATATGTGAGCAATCATAAAGTGCTATCAAAAATGGAGGAACCTCTACAGAAACAAAAACTAAAATTCAAAACGAAATCATAATGTGTATCACCTTGCTTTCTTTTTGTCTGAAGATCCTTTTCTTTCTTCTAACTCTTTTTTCAAACCCCTTTTTTTTCAGATTATGTCAGCTCTTCGATTTCCGTATTAGCATTTTCAAATGTTGCCATCAGAAGGAAACCGAGGAAAGAATTCACATGATTGGAAGATGTTTAATGAAAAGTTAGCATAGGAAGTTGATGCAGTGAAAAATTCGAGCTTGCTTTTCTGATTTAGTTACAGTAATTTGTAGACAAACTTTGTGACTCATTGAGAACTGATTGTTGTGAAGTGGGAAACACACCCAATAATTACATATGAAGTGGGAAATACATTTCAAGCAGCAACGTACATACATATATTGAAGAACGCGAGAATTTGATGCTCATCGCACGTGAAAGAATAAGAACGCTAGAGAGAACGTGTGAATGAGCGCGAGAAAACGAGAGAGAAAGAGAGAGAGAGAGAGAGAGAGAGAGAGAGAGGTGTAAGGGAGAGAGAGAGAGAGAGAGAGAGAGAGAGAGAGAGAGAGAGAGAGAGAGAGAGAGAGAGAGAGAGAGAGAGAGAGAGGTGTAAGGGAAAGATGACGAATGAGAGATATTGAGATAGGGAGGGGAATTAAACAAATTGTTAAAAGGGAATCTAAAACTGAAATCAAACCACACAACCGCAGATATTCGTATCATATAAAAGTCCTATAAGTCATGAGCAACTCACGAGTTACACTTTTTTTTGTAACAACGCCAGTCGGATAACACTCGTTGTTGGTCTGCTGGCAGACTCATAAGAGGGTAGAGTTCTTGCTATGGAAGGTAGATTTCAAATACTTGCACTATTTTATGAAACACGGTATTTGTTTGCACAAAAAGTTTTTTCATATGGTTTCCCTGTGAGGTTGGAGTTCATTTCAAAATATAAAGAAAGATTCAAGACTTTGTTTTTTTTGCCACTCAACACGTATCACAAATTTACTCACCTAATTGTAATTTTCAATCCAACAAAAGATGATTTGAAAAGAACTTTTTGTCAACATGGGACGTATGATGCCAGAACGTCTAAAACTTTAAAAAAACAAGTTGATAGATACCGCTCAGTAAACAGTCGATAACATTAGAGACGATTGAAAACGATAAAGGGCCAAATCCAAACAAAACTATGTATGTAGGCGCATGATTTGCAGTCATTCTCTGAGGTAGGGCCATGATTTGCAGTCATTCTCTGAGGTAGGGCCATGATTTGCAGTCATTCTCTGAGGTAGGGCCATGATTTGCAGTCATTCTCTGAGGTAGGGCCATGATTTGCAGTCATTCTCTGAGGTAGGGCCATGATTTGCAGTCATTCTCTGAGGTAGGGCCATGATTTGCAGTCATTCTCTGAGGTAGGGCCATGATTTGCAGTCATTCTCTGAGGTAGGGCCATGATTTGCAGTCATTCTCTGAGGTAGGGCCATGATTTGCAGTCATTCTCTGAGGTAGGGCCATGATTTGCAGTCATTCTCTGAGGTAGGGCCATGATTTGCAGTCATTCTCTGAGGTAGGGCCATGATTTGCAGTCATTCTCTGAGGTAGGGCCATGATTTGCAGTCATTCTCTGAGGTAGGGCCACCACAAACGCGCAAGTTTGAAGAAACAATCAAAAATTTTTTTTTTTAAACTGGCTTATTCTTTTTTTCCATTGAACTTCTAAATCAGAAAAAAAATTGTCGAGTGCTAACTCCTTGTTGACTTGGAAGATCTCTCCCATATTCAAATGTAAATTCTTAGTTATAAAGTGCATATAATGGGAAAAATCTTTTGTCAAAAATTGAGACACTTTTTTTCTGTGACGTACTGTCACGTCACGAAAGGCGTTTAGCTGACATAAAGGTCTTCAGCCAGAACTTACGATTATTTTCCCTACAGCAAAGTACATCTGTCTGCTTTTCTGTAGTGAGGACGATGTTTTTTGAGTGTTGCGGATCTTCTTGGTATGAAAGAGAAATGGGCATTTTAAAGGTATAGGAATGATCGAAAAAACCAGGAAAGGAAACAGGGAAAAGGAGAGAGCAAGCGAGAGAAAATCACATGGAGAGAAAAATAGGCAGCTAGAGAGAGAAAGACAAGGAGAGATAGAGATAAATATAGAGAGAAATATACATAAAATAAGAGAGAGAGATAGAAAGAGAAATAGAGAGAACCACACTGAAATTCGGAAAATGTTTGAGAAGATCGGAAGGTCCTTAGAATCGCATGCAAATGTAATCAGAAGCGAGCTTTAACTGAAGATGCGAAGAATAAGAGAGGGCATCAGAAACAGAAGAGACAAAGGATGAGGATTGGAAGTTTCGGAGCAGTAAAGAGAGGAAAGAAATAGAGGTGATAGTGAAGTAGACAAGGAGAGAAGAGAAAAGAAGGAGAGAAGAGAAAGAAATAGAGGTGATAGTGAAGTAGACAAGGAGAGAAGAGAAAAGAAGGAGAGAAGAGAAAGAAATAGAGGTGATAGTGAAGTAGACAAGGAGAGAAGAGAAAAGAAAGAGAGAAGAGAAAGAAATAGAGGTGATAGTGAAGTAGACAAGGAGAGAAGAGAAAAGAAGGAGAGAAGAGAAAGAAATAGAGGTGATAGTGAAGTAGACAAGGAGAGAAGAGAAAAGAAGCGAAAGACAGTTTGAGAGGATGAAAGCGTAGAAATACTTTTTGAGTTGGAGTGTTACTGTATCGCTGAGAACTACTCACATTAAATGAAAAAAGTGCATTTCTCTGGAAGACCGGAACATATGAGAGAAAAAAAGTAAAGTCAACGATAGGAAATTGGCACTGTGAGTCATGAGAGAAAAGTTTATTTCGAATAAATCAGAAGTTTATGGATCTACATGGTGCTAGAAATCATGATAAATGAAATTTTTCGGATAAAAAAGTAGGAAAAATAACTCTAGTTTAATGATACGACTGACTAAATTCTTATACCATCAATATTACGACCGTTTGCCAGAGGCTTTGCTGTTGCGAGCGACTATAACAATATTGGTATGACGTAGTTCTTTTCAGCGACCCGTTCCCGGTTTTTTTCTATCTAAACTAAAATGAAGGTCATGGATAACGTTATGTTCATGGAAGAAGTCAATGAAAGGGTCCTAATCGGCGTCAAAACTACTATAATCACCACCTTTGCAAAAAAATTTAGAGATTCTTAATCCCTTGACCCCTCTGTTATTGATTGGTCTTTCCTCGCTACATCTTCGAGAAATATCTGAATTGGTCTAGTTTTATACTTTGGATTCAAGTTTACGCTGAACCATCTTATTCCGTTCTTGTAAACAGTCTTTTTGTTTTCGATAATTTCTCTGAGTCCCATATCTTGTCTCTCTCTTTTATCTCCCCTGTCTTTCTCTCTCCTTCCCCATCTGTTTCTCTGCACTCGGTCTCGGTGTCGTTGTAAATAAATTCTTCGATATGGTTTTCAGTTTTTTTCTTGACACGGCATGCATTTTTCATATGCATAGAGTACAATGAATGCAAAAAAAGACATCTTCGGTGGATAAAAGAACTTAGTGAATACATTTGAGAGTTCCATTCTTTCGGACACTATCAACGCATTCATGAGCAGCCTCATCTCTCAACGATTGGGTTCTTTTTTCTCCAAGTTTTACCAGTTTCCGGAACAGATCGGAAAAACAAGCTTGTAGTTTAATAAGTTTACCCATATGAAATACTGAATAAGGCGAAAGTGTATAAACCGGTTTCATGAAAAACGCAAGCTTCCAAAATTTTTTCGGATCTTTTTCTGATTAACGTTGCTGAAATTTATCTGAACATACTTCCAGTATGAATGTAATCTTCAATTGAAAAAATACAAGAAAATAAAATAAACCAAATTTTCTAATTACTTGAGCAATCAGGAAACATAATGAAATAACGGTTACTGCTCTTAACATCGACTGCTAGTTAACATTCGCTGCTAGTTCGTCAAGTGGAGCAATAATATTGCTAAAGCCACCCGTGTGTATTTTTATTGAGTCACTGTAGATGTGATCCTCTGGTGACAAACGGACTCGTATGAATATACAATTAAAACGGAGTTATTCAAAATTTTACTACTGGTCATGTGATTGAAGCCCTTGTGAGTTGGTCCGGGAGCTCTCAGGTCGTATAAAGGCTCACATACTAACTGGCTCAAAACAGGAACCAGAAAAAAATCAGCTCTTTTTCCCAATTTGTGCTCGTGCTAAACCTTTTTTTTCGCTATAAACAAACTCATTCTTTATGTAAAAATTGTACAGCTGGTTACCGGACAGTCCAACGGACTTCAGACTCGATGCGAGAAAAATTCGCATACCGCATAAATTCGCATACCTCAAGATACACATCTCACATCTCATTTTCAAAGATGGCGATGTTCTATCTTTACAGCTTGACATATTTGGTGTCTATTTGGTGACAAACATTAGGTACGTTTCGAGCGCGAGCTGAGTCGATCTGCAGATTTTAAATGACACCGTCAATTTCGTTAACTTTTGATCAAATTTAAAACCAATTTCAAATATTTTTCACTCGTGAAATGGTGCGTTCTTATCTTAGTCGGGGCGCAATATTGTCGCTCGGTAGCGCTGAACACCCCCTTCGAAAATCTCTCGTTGGATGGGAATCGCCCGTCAGACCGTGTATCGAACTATCAAACATTGTAAACTCACTAACCGTCCGCGATTTCTTTTTCCATTTCAGAAGTGGGACGACCACAGTATCACAAAGATCGTCAAGCAACAGAGGCAGAAGCATCAGAAAAATGGCTGCCCAACTGGATACGTCATACGGTACGATGTGGATTGTTGTTCGAAGTCATACAATTACCAGAATTTTCATGGTCTGACTTCTAAGCAGCAGGAAGGACAAAGCGATGATTGCCCTGCTCTCCTTGCTCGGACCGCAACTGGAGAGCATTTCATGACCTTCTTTACCGATGAGAAGACGTTTCCCGTAGAGAGGAGGTACAAAAAACAAAGTTTTGGGGTGCTTGCTCAGTCCTTTGAAGAA
Organism: Allodiplogaster pararmata; assembly: GCA_964056735.1. Taxonomy (NCBI): domain Eukaryota; kingdom Metazoa; phylum Nematoda; class Chromadorea; order Rhabditida; family Diplogasteridae; genus Allodiplogaster; species Allodiplogaster pararmata. The sequence goes on along the minus strand of OZ057404.1, from coordinate 29,229,730 downwards.
GCTGATGCTCCCGGCCAAACAGTCCCACATGCTTCTCATCCGGAACCTATCATGGTTTTGGCTGGCATCTGCTCCACGGATCGAACTCCCTCCTTTACGTTAGAAAAGAGGCCAAAAAATATACGCAAGTTTACATCTCGGAGATCCTCGAACATTATGTGAAGCTTTGGGCCCAGACGCACTTCAGGACACGGAATTTGAAATTCAACCAGGATGGCGCACCTGCTCATATTGCCAAGAAGACACAAGATTGGATATCACAAAAAAATGGCCTGCTAAAATTTCAGATTTGAATCCAATGGACTACTCCGTCTGGTTCATCCTGGAGAGTGAAGCTTGCACTAAAACCCAACTTTATCCGATCTCAAGAATCTGCTTGAGCGAGCATGGGACCGAATTACCCAGGAAGTTTTGCGGTCCGCAGTGTCTGTCTACCCCCGTCGTCTGGAGGCTGTAATTTGCCAAATAGGAGGTCATTTCGAGTAGATGTTATAAAATATTATCATATGACAGATAATAGAAAAATTGGTGGAGGAAAAAATTGAATTTCGCTCACATGGAAGGAAAAGATGCGGTAAAATCCGTGTCACCAATTATGTTGATCACCCTGTACAGCACATCCTTCTTCACGGCGAAACAATTTCATATAACCGAAGTCATCTATATACCATGAAGAAAAATACGATAGTCAGCTGTTGGAGTGACTTCAGTACGATTCGAATAACGTATTCGAATAAGCTGAGTGAAAGTGCAAGTTTAAAAATTTAAGGTATGGTAGTTTGTAGATCAGAAAATGATGATGACATGTCGCGGCACGAAAACGATTGGAGTTCATGTACCAAGCTATGGGCAAAAAGCCACTTGCCGTGTACATTATATGAAGCGTTTTTGAGAAGCTGCATACACGAACTCGACCCTTTAGACCTCACTTGACACTACAAAAAGAGCTCGCTTAAATATACGTTCGGTAAGAACCAACTTTATGGCAAAAATTAGGTTTCTTGGACGGCTTACTCACTCAGAACAAGTTACTTTGAAACTCATAGGAGCATAATTTGAGATAAGACTTATCCTAGTTATGATAAGTCAAGATAATTATTAGGATTAAAATATAGTCTTGAAAAAGTACGTATGTAAAATGGTAACAAGATTTGGGGTACTGTAAGATGCACATTTCAAGATCTTAAAATATAAATAAAATCAATTTTTCTTCATCTCTACACATTAAGACAACTCGATTCTGATCTTCGGAACAATAATTTCATTCAAAACCCTGCTCTAGAAATTTTTTTGTCAGATGGGAAGTTAAGTTTAATTTTATAAGGCCTTCATCTTGAAACAAAGTGTAAGTATGAAGTACGCTTCCGTACGAACATTGAATGAGGGTTTAATACAGATCAAACTTTGAGTTCGGTCCCTATGAGTGAAATTCAGTGTTAAAGTGAGCCGATAAAGCGGATGAAAGCTACTGTAGGAGTAGAGGTGAGGCTACTGTAGGAGTAGAGGTGAGGCTACTGTAGGAGTAGAGGTGAGGCTACTGTAGGAGTAGAAGTGAGGCTACTGTAGGAGTAGAGGTGAGGCTACTGTAGGAGTAGAGGTGAGGCTATGATGAGTCAAGGAAATGCTCATTGAGAATCGCGGTACTCAAGAGAATTGGAAGCGGACAATTGTATTGCAACGACTCCACAAAGACGTCCTTCGGATAGGAAATGAAGCGTAATGATTGAAACGAAGCAACTGAGAGCTTTATATACAGTTTAGCTTTGCAATAAAGATTACGGTACCTGTAATAATGTAGACGATGAAAAACTGTAGTCATCTATAAAAGTAATAGAGAGCTGGGAGCAGAAAGGAAGTTACACTTTCCTGTTCCAACTGTCAAAAATTCAAGGCGTTTCTGCTTTGCAGAAAGTATTTCTCTGCAGAGAATGTCAGAGGAGTGCCTACTTCTGTGGCTTAACCACTCCATGCTCGAACAGAATGACTCTTCTACATATCATCGAAGGCTGTTCGTTCTGAGAGTGAAATAACAATCTCAGAACTCGTTTATGGTGAGCCATGTCCTAAACATTCAAGAAGGAGCAACGAATATCTCAATACTCTCCGTTGTTGAATCGAGGAATGTGAAAATTTTTGATGTATATTTTTCTAAATAAAAAACCTTGTTTATTTACAGTGAATTCTTTGCTTAAATGGAAGGCTGTCGATAACTTTTCACGGACTAGACCTTAGATTTTTCTTCCGGACGTTATTCTAACTTCAGCTCTGACAAGTTTTTTTAATAGCTATATTTAATCGTCTTCATGTTCTCTCCCGGTTTTACATATTTAGGTGATGACATAACTAGATTTAAAAAAAGGTAAGCTGAGCTCCCTGGATTTGGTAAGAGGTTATCAAGGTTCTTTCATCTTGTTATTGTCTATTTTTAATTTCATTTTGAGTTGTGCCGCATCCTCGACCTTTCAATTACAATTAACTCTACCCCATACACATAGTTTTCCTCAACAAATTTGATGGAAGGTGTATTCATTAAAAAAAAGAAACCGCCTCCTACTTCTTCTTCTGACGAAGATGAAAACAAATTGAAAAGTTCTCTCATCTCTGCAAAACTTATTTCCTACACAAGTTATTGTTTAAAAAAATCAAATTGCATTCTATAAACTAATGTTTTTCTCAATTGCAAGAATTTTAGACTAGTAATCAGAAAGCTCTCACGGCGTAGATTGAGATCCTATGCTAACCGGCAACAGATCGGTTGGTCCACTTTTCCAACACAACCAATCAGCATAGTTGAGCTCGGTCTCTAGCAGGCAGGATACAAACACATTCAGACCGTACCACCGAACCATTTTCAACCAAGAACAGGACTAATATAGGTACTCTTTGAAATTGTATGAATAATGGCTCTTAAGGTCAAAGGCTTACATTAAAAAGCGAATTCAAATGAACAAAATGGCTGATGAAAAAAGTTTAATAATCGAACTAATTGGTTAAAATATGTGATCGAATGTATTAAATATAATTTTTTTCAAAGAAAACTCTTTAAAAAGGCGGCTTTCTCACTCAAACAAGTTTCAATTCCTCTTCAGATAAACAGTTTCTAAAACTCGGGTTCTAAAACAGAACGCTGCAAGATAGAATACCATAAACCGCTCGTTGACAGAACAAGCAAAATATGTGTTACAGTACGGGAGATAATTTGTATGAGAGCCGAGCTCTGGTGGAATTCAAAGAGGTTTGGTTGGAATTTATAGAAAATCTCCTCTGCAGCAAATCTCTAACCTCTGCGCGAAACAAGCATGTAGTTAAACAGAGACAACTTTCTTTCAAGTAAATAGTTTTACTAGCAAAACAGATTTAATGCAAGATTTGGGAGGAAGAAACTCACAAATTTAAAATATGGAAAGTCACAGGAATTAGGATGCAAAATTGAATAGAATCGTGGTGAAAGACGGCAAAGAAAAGACCAGATCGGTGAGAGAGCGAGGAAAAGAATAACAGAGATAAGAAGGACCGATTATAAAGACGATTTAGAAAACAAAAAGAAGTGAGAGTTTGAGACGAGAGGAAAAAGAGAGAGAAAAAACATAGAGAGATAAAGAGAGATTAAGATAAGTAAAAGGAATACTGCGAGATTGATGACATCAAAGATGGCGATTTTGCCTAGATGATGGTCAAAACTAGAGCAAAAACTGAAAAAATTTGACCGTGAAGAGACGAAACAAAGGAACTGTTTACAACCAAAGACATTGAACTCGAATCAAAGTATTAAATTTTGAGTTTTACACGCAGGACCAACCTTGAACGATATTGCCAGCTCCGCAGTACAACTTCGCAGTATAGCAACTTTCACTTTCCATCATCATGGTGGCTTTTCCGTGTGTAGTGAACACAACAAATCGAGTTTGATGAAAAAATTATTATTGCCACACCAGAAATAGAGTTTGAATTTTAGCATCAGAAACAATCCTAAACGATGAATGCCTTAAATTCATGTTTAAAAAATTTTGTTTCTCCCCGTAGTGTACGAGTCTGAGTTCGAGGATTCCGATCTATCCTTTTGGATTCTTTTTAGTAGCTAACAATCAGCATTATTCAAGATAAAAGTGAACTTTTGAATAAAATATATACACAAGGTGTGTTTTCTGAAACTTGGTAAAACGATCATTTCATACGAAACTCTCAGAAAAAACGATCAGAAATCGTTTCAAGATTTTGACGATCAAATATGTATGTATGCGTGTCGATCAAATATGTATGTATGCGTGTCGATCAAATATGTATGTATGCGTGTCGATCAAATATGTATGTATGCGTGTCGATCAAATATGTATGTATGCGTGTCGATCAAATATGTATGTATGCGTGTCGATCAAATATGTATGTATGCGTGTCGATCAAATATGTATGTATGCGTGTCGATCAAATATGTATGTATGCGTGTCGATCAAATATGTATGTATGCGTGTCGATCAAATATGTATGTATGCGTGTCGATCAAATATGTATGTATGCGTGTCGATCAAATATGTATGTATGCGTGTCGATCAAATATGTATGTATGCGTGTCGATCAAATATGTATGTATGCGTGTTACAGAAAATCGGTTTGTGACCAGAACAAATCACCCAATTTTTCAGAGAATTTTAACTGAGCCTCCTCAGCCTTTCAGCAGCCTTTGCTCCTTTCTCGTATACAAATGCTTCATATACAGAAATAGTACCGGACAGAATTAATGCATATTTCGTTTTTCCACTATGATTTTTTCGATGCTGAAGAATCAGGCTGAATCTCTCATAAGATTCCCAGCACGGAATCATACTGTATGACAGTTTTTTTATTATCTACTTTACTATTCGTTTTCAAGGGATACACAATTTTCGAAATTTGGACGTTTCAAGTTTTTTGGGTAATAAGTATTCAACCTTTTTTATTCGCATTGAAGATCTTTAGTTTACAGCGAGTTTTGAATAAAGTAGGTGTAATAATAATAATAATTTATCTACATTTTTCAATGCAAAAATGTGACGATAAGCACAGAATTAAGAAATCATTCACGAAACGAATTCAGCGAGACGTTGGGGGATAGCTCAACCCGATAGCTCAACCGAACTTTCTGTTGTCAACAGCAAGAGTGGACACCAACGAAAATTGACCGTCTTATTCCCATTTCCCCTTCCTATTTCATGATTCCACATAAGCGATGGCCTTACAAGCTATCCTATGGTAATAAAGAACTACAAAGTATTTCTGCAAAAAAAAACGAGAAAACCAAAACATCCAATTCTTTTAATGGTAATTTACGATAAAACCCGTTTTATCAAGATAAGCATTAATTTTGACCTCAATATTTATACAACATGAACATAAACTCGTAATCAAACCTCAAAATTATTCTAACATCGATATAAAAATGGTCTATTTAAGATTGGAAAGAATTTTTCCTTTCTTCAGCTGTGTTTTAAATGATGTCAGTGAATTAGCATTGATCAACTCACAAGGTAATCTCTTAAACCATCGACAGATTCTAAGTCCATAAGAATTGTGTCTTGATGTATTCCGTGTCCCTTCCAAAAAAATTCCATGGGTATTAGTTCTCGCCGGAGTTGTTTCTTTGAAAAAAATTTTCTTTTTGATAATGGAATTTCCGTGATATATCTTATAGCCCATAATCAAATCGAGAAAAGTCTTCTTTCTGCGATAGGAATGAGACCAAGGCGCGCGAGGCGGTCGGAGTCGGAAGCGATTGTGGATAGCTAGGATCAGGAAAACATCTGTAATAGACAATGCGAGTAAATTTCATCAATTTTTATTCAATTCAATTTAAACGCTTTATCAAGATCAACTAGCCACATCGGGAATAAAACATCATCGATTATGGGATCTGAGCGTTGAGCGGAGGTTGAGCGAGGCAAGCAGTAGCGATCGAAGTTCTACTCTTCCTCTTCTGTCGCTCATCATGGCGCTACGATCCCGGAGCGCCAAATTTTCTCGGGAAAGGACTCTCACAGACGAGGGAAGAGACGGTGCGGGGAGCAACCGCTTGCGGAGGGCGACGAATGAAAGAATTTCATCAATACTTTCTCAAAATCTTTACTATCTTTAGCTTAGTATGGATTCCAGACATTTGACGCATAATCTAAATGGGGCATAACGCATAATCTAAATGGGGCATAATCTAAATGGGGCATAACGCATAATCTAAATGGGGCATAATCTAAATGGGGCATAACGCATAATCTAAATGGGGCATAATCTAAATGGGGCATAACGTATTTGAAAAAAACAAACAACATTTGACAAGAATTCCGGGGTCATTAACAGAGATTGCGCGTAGAAAGGAGTACATAGCTCTAGTTGCCTTATTTACACGATCTACGATATTGACATGTCTGCGGAGGGAAGGGACAATGTGTATGCCCAGTTCACTAACTGGGAGACTGATTTGATAGAGAGGCTATCAATAGAGTAGGAGAAAGAAAAGTCGCGTGCACCGATGTGAAGAGGCAGAGATTTACTCGGCGAAAGAGACAATTGATTCTCCCTGCACCAAACTGATACTGGATCTATAGCTGATTGTAATTTACGAGTCCGTTACCCATACGAATCCTTATTATAAGTGATAAAAATCTTCAAGTCATCCGCATAGGCTTGGCCACGAGTATTGGGAAAATCTTTAAGGATATATTCAGTTGCGAAGATCGTAGCTGGTTATAAAAAAGGCACGAAGCAGGTCGAACTCGCCAAGCAGAATCGCTCAAAGCTCCATATCTCGGATCATCAAGCGTTTTCACGACCGGGTTAGCATTTTTTGTACCTGCGAAACATCGAAAATTACTTGAAAATTGCAGGGAATATTGATTGTGAAGAAGAACCCCGGTAGACCCCGCGGAACCTCAAAGAACATGGACCGCAACACCTTGAGCGTGTCAAGCGAGAATCTAAAACGCGATTCTACTGACATAAATATTTTTAACTTCTTCTCCCTATGAGCCTGGCTCTTAAACCATCCAACGTCACTTACAAGATGCTGTACTGCATGGCAGGCGACCAGAAAATGAGCCCCTATTAAGTATGAAGAACAGCAAAATCCGAGTGGAGGTGGCCGTGTCCCCTCCGGAGCCGTCTGGATTGGGCTGGAGTGATTATTCGAAATATAATTAGTTCGGAAGTGATGGTTAAAGATGGGTGAGACGCCCTGCATGCACCCGCTTTCAGCCCCAGTACCAACTGCACATAATGAAACATGGCGGTGGGTCCATCATGATCTGGGGTTGCTTTTCCGCAAGCAGGATGGGTCCACTCAAGCTAATTTTTGGCAATCTTGATCGCTACGGTTATGAAGAAAATCTGTAAACCATCATGCGCCCCTGGGCCCTCACAAAAGTTGGTCGCGCCTTCGTGTTTCAACAAGACAATGACCCCAAACATCGTTCTGAACAAGTTCAGGAGTGGTTCCGTCATCGACACGTAGATGTTTCGGATTGGCCGAGCCAGTATCCCGATATCAACATCATTGAACACATTTGGGAAAAGTTGGGACGAAGATTGAAAACGAACAGAGCCGCCAACGCTCAGGAAAAATTTAACCAGCTCGAAGAGGAGTGGAAGTATATTCCGCAGTTCACAATCGACTAATTGATCAATTCTATGCCTCGAAGGTGTCAGGCAGTAATTGACGCAAAAGGCTATGTCACCAAGTTTTGAGTGAATGATTATATGTATATCTTCGAATCAGGTAATAGAATGCACCTCATTGCTTTCAGCACTTTTCTCTTTTTCAAAAATGAGGAGAAAATCATTGTTCATTTTTTAAAGTAAAAATTTATTTTATGTGCTCAGAATAAAATTTGAAAAATTTAAGCACAATTTGTCGACTTTGAAAAAAATTACGTTAAAAAACGAAAATTGTATTATTTCTGTCCGGTACTGTATATACATATGTACATGTAGTTAATATATTTTGCATGCAATAAAAGGTTGTAAATATGTATACGTTTCATGGATGAATTTTATGTCTTTTATTAGAGTGTTAAGATACGATTCAGGAGAATAAGCAATATTTCGTCAACAAAATTTTTAGGAGAGAAAAAATAGAACTGTTTTTTTTCTCATGTGCGAGTCATTACCATAGTTGTAAGACAGTTAGAAAAGATGAAGAGGAGAAAAAGTACCCACATATGTACATAAAAATACACAAACTTTCTCATTCAGACATAAACAAGAAATCTCTCTAAACCCCTCAAATAGTCCCAGAAAAACTTCTGCACAGCGTTTATTATTCCATGTCATTAAGAAGGTTCAGACGTCAGTGTCTTTCAAACTCGAGTCATTAATTGACGCGTAAGAAGTTAGAAGAACAAAAACAATGGCTAGTCACGCTTCTTGATGGGTAATTTGAGAACAGAAATATCCATCTCAAGCTTATATGTATGTATTTCAGTTGATTACCATAATTTTGAAACACTTCATGAATTCGTTTTTTTTGTATTTCCGGAGGGCAACGCCATAATTAAATGTTCCGCGTTCTAGTTCGTGACTCAACATCGGAATACTTTGAGTTTCAATGGGTGAATTAGAGATTCCTTGTGTTTTTTGTCAGGCGGGAATGCCAGTTCCGAGTAAACTACATGTACATTAATGAAAAAAAGATAAGATATAATTTTTGAAAAAATTTTCTTCATATCATCTTATCTCTTTAAAACTTTCGTCCCGATCTTGAACGAATGATCTGAGAACAATCTTCGAGATAATTGATATACAATTGACTAAAAAAGGGAAGGCGAAACAACAAAAAAAATTTTTTTTTCTTCTAAAAATTGGTTTCATTCCGATATAAACCACAGCTGAACCCTGCAAACTACGGAAACAAAGTAGAGACTAGTTGAAAAGTTCAAATTAACAGATGAAAAAGTAAATGATTATTACTTGTAGTTGAAACAAAATGAAGAAGCGGCTTTTCAAGCGATAAACAAGTAAGCTCTTGTTGGCGAATAGCTTGAATAAGCTCTGGATGCTCTGAAAGTTGATAAAATAGAATTGCATCGAAAGGGAGGGGGTCGTTTACAAATTATACATAGAAGCTCTAATTTCAGGGGAAAAGACAAGTTAATAGAAATCAGTCGAACTATTTTTTGAATTGGTATAGAAGGGAAATTAGAACACGAATATACATCTTATTCCAAGAAAGAACACGCCTTTTCACCTTTTCTCTTGAGTACGAGTCCTGATTCAAATGCCGACCTAATATGGTCAAACAAATGGCTACTTCCTCGAAGACTACTGCTTGGGGAAACGGGGGGTTGATATAAGACATGCGAGCACAAACGTCTTTTTTGACCCCTCACACTACGACTGCGTCACCAAATCAATCAACCGAGAGCCGAGGAGAAAAACTAAAAAGGAGAACGCAGAAACTACTCAGAGAAGTGCTGGTGATCTCGCACTAGTAAGGGCAAAATATAAAAAGAACTGACAAGGCGGGATAAACACGCGAAGCAAAAACTAATTTATTGTAAATTCGACTTTAAAAGCTTCACAGTTGTTAGACGAGAGAATGGTTTGCTGAAAACTGTTTGAAAAAACCAAGAAAGTATGTATCGTAAAATAAAACATTATGGCAATGTTAATTGTTGAATGTGTTGAAAGTTTTTCCAAAACTTTCTGCTTTTCATACAATCAAATATGCTGAAAAAATTAGATACTTGTACCAAGTTTAGGGACTTCCAACAACGAATTGTGTCATTCTGTTCGTATATTTTTCCTAGCAGGTGCAAATTTAACCAAAAGGTCAATTCAGTTAATTTATTCCGTGCACATAACGACATAAAAATGCAATAAAATACGCAATAGACAGTTTTTTAAAAGCATGGACTAGTAATACGAAGAACTATTATGAGTGCTGCTGGAGATTCGCCTTCTACATCATGAATTGAATTAATGAATTAGACAGGAGAAAAAAAACAAGCTTCAATAGTAAAAAGTTATCGGATAAAAATCACAATACTTAGCGGATATCAACTATTAAGTCTTCAACACTAGAAATCGATAATAAGACGTGTAATGAAAATATCTTTTAGTTCTTAGCAAACTGAGAGGGATTTTTAACAAATACCAGTTCTTCTGGAAGTTAGTTCCGTACCGCTATGAATTTTGGCACAAAAGTAGACATTCTGGCGGGATTTAGAAGAAGAAGGCGAATTCGAAGAGAGTGAGCTTGTAGCGTGGTATAATTGAGCGGAGAAACTTCATACTGATAAGAAAAATCAAGGCAACATAGGTTGTGAAGACACTTGCGCAAGAAGCATGAATCTCTTAGTGCTCGGCACTGTTCTAGCGACTCAGTATTGAGAAGCGCGAGTATTTGCGGATACGTCAAGCTTGGATGTCCATATCTTGACAATATTGTTCTTGTGAAATTCCTCTGAAAGTATTCTTATTGATTATTGAGATATCGCGTTTCCGTAAAATGTTCTAATATGGGTTGACCATTCACTCTGAGGGCTAGCATCGGCAGTTAATACGACCTAGTCTTGAATGGATTCATTAAAAGATTCGCTGTTGAAATGCCTTAAAAATATTATCGATTTGTGTATAAGAAGAAAAATCTTGACTTATAATAATTCCTAAGCCTTCAACATAGTCTGTCTTAGAAAAAAGGACAATGATGAGATGTGGCTTACTTGCGTAAGTGTAGTACTGCGCACTTAGATGATGACAAGGTCATGTTCCAATGAAAGTACATTCGAAAATGTTATTTACAGCGATTTTCAAGTTATTAGACCGAGAGAAACAAACAGTCTAACACCGTCGGCAAATGAATTTTATGGTTTCCGAAAATGGTTTTTTTGATATCGTCAATTAATAGTAGAACCAACAGAGTACCAATAAATGAACCCTGAGGAACAACGCTGATGTTAGTACCCTCAATATACACGGACTGTTTATGACTTTCTAGAACGGATGATATAAATATGAAAACAGATCCTCTCTACTAATTAACTGCGTTTTGTAAATGAGAAAGCGGTGGTTGACACTATTAAAAGCTTTCGAAACTTCAAGGGAGATATCATCAACATCAATACCTCGACTGAGAGAATGAATAAAAAAGAATGAGTCTCAGCAAATGAAATAATCGTGGAACGATTCGGTCGGAATCCAGCTTGAAAAAGAGATAGCAGCGCACATTGTTCCTGTAAAAGGGAGATAACCATGTCTTTTTTCGATAACTTTAGAGAAAAAGAATGTCAAATAAATATGGCTATAATTCTCGACTAATTTTCTTGAGACTTGGATGGTGGCTTTATGATGGTGTAATGTAGTTCGCGAATTAGTTTCACGCTTTGACTTGGAATGTCGAACACAAACAGAGTTTTTAGATGCCGATATTTATTTCACAAGGAGCACCAAATAACAACTTCAACGCAGAGAAGCACAACGATTCTCCAATCGATTACTCCAGGCCCGTAGCGGGCTAAACAGCTCCTTTTAGACACTCGAGTCACCCTACGAGCTCGTAGAACCCGTAGAACAACTGGAGCTGTAACGGACGCAGCCCCTAGAGACTCACGCCGCTACTGTCTTCTCACAAAATCACCACAAAACCAATCCAAACGACTTGCTCCCAGAGCAACACAACACTCGACTCACTCAGAACTCCACTACTCAATTAGTAGAGAAACTGTATATAGAAAAAACGAGCAACCTATATAGACCGGGTTTACACAAACTCTTTTCGCAGCGAGGAAAGAGTAGTTAAGTGAATAAAATCATGTTTTTACACGCTTTCATTCTTCTTAGAACTTTGGTCAATCGTTTTAACACTTTTGATAGTTTTTGTTTACTATAATACTAACATTTAATATTAACAATCATAATTAACAGATAATTAACGTCCGACCGTGACATCCCCGGCCCCTCAGAATCGACGTCCACGGCGATTGTCGATCGACGTCCACGGCGATCCACGGCGATTGTACGGGCTGTAGAAGTGGCCTGACTGCGCTCCTCGCCCGCGGTAGCCTCCAGTCGCTCTTCGGTCTTCGTTGAAGAAACTATTCCTCGTCTTCGGTCCCGCTTCTTCTTTCTTTCCTCTCGTGTCTTCCTTGCTCTCGTCTTCCTTGCGCTCTCTCATGGGGCTCGAGTTGATCTGCCACCCCGTGTACTCCGCCATAGCCACGATGAAGCGCCACAGGTCTGCGACTTTGAACTCCTCCTTTTTTGGCTTGAGTCCGTTGATGTAGAGTATGGGGTGCAGACCTTGCTTCGCCTCCAGCTTCACACATTTACCTCCCCCGATGTTTCCTTCTAGAGCTTCGAGCGCGTGCTCTACTCCTTCATATTCCTCCTTCTTCAGCTCCAAGTATGGCATCGATGGGCAGATCACTAGCGGGGCTTCGCCGATCTTCTCTTTAACTCGCTGGCAAGCTGTCTGGAGCATCCATACCTCCGGCTGCCATTCGCTCCCCTCTGCCCATGGCATCATCGCTATCACTCCTGTGAGATCTTCTTTGTTCTCGCTCTCCAATTTTCTTAGTCCTTCTTCCATCGCTCCAGGTTCATCAGTTGGGATGACTCTGATTCCTTGGTACTTTTTCAGGAAAGTGCATGCCGTGGTGGACGTCAACACAACGATGCTCGGTTGTCTGCAATTAGCCACCATTCTTTTTCGCCCTCTTCTTTTCTCTGTTTCTACTCTCTCGTTGGATAAACCTGGTCTCACGACTTTCAATTGATCAAATGGGATCCTCAACTCTTTTTGTCCATTTATCTCTTTAAGCGCTGCTGAGTTTTTACTCACTTCTATCACTCGGTATGGTCCCTCCCACTCGCTAATCAATTTTGGGAATGCACTGTTTCTTCTCTCTGTCGGAACGTTCACAAAAACTCTATTGCCGATTTCCGGTAGTTTTTTTCTGTCCACATGATTCCTCTCATCATATTCCTTTTTCATCCTTTCTCTTTCGCCTTTGGCTTTCTCTCTTACTTCTTCCCATATTATTTTCAAATTTCCTATCAGAGTTCTCTTGTAGTCATCCAATTCCTCATATTTCGACTCTTTCAATTTACCCAATTTTTCTCCAAACGGTTTCGGGTCTCTCCCGTACATTATAAAATATGGACTTTCTCCTGTTGTCGCATGAGGAGTTATGTTGTACGCGCAGACCGCGAATGGCACCGTTTCATCCCATTTCTCTATCTCTTTAACCTTTTTCTGCAGTAGCCGTATGATTGTTTGGTTGAATCTCTCGGTTAACCCATTTTCTCTCGGGTTGTATCCTTTAGTGAGAATGTGGTCTACTTCCAATAACTTTGTAATCTCTGAAATTACTCTGTTCACGAACTCTGTTCCTTGATCAGTTAGAATCGTCTTTGGAAGCCACCCCATTTCAGCTACCCATTTCGATACGAACGCCATTGCTACCGATCTTGCACTCTTATCTTCTAGAGGAATCGCTGCACCGTACTTGCTGAACGAATCGATTATTGTGAGCAAGTATCTGTTTCCTGACTCTGCCGTGCCTATTTCCAGCAAATCCATTCCTACAATTTCCAATGGTTCTGACGTTTCAATTGGCTTCAGCGGGGGTATCATCTTTTCGACCGGGTTGAATAGTGCGCACTCTTTACATTTTCTCACGTACTCTTCAACGCTTCTTTTCATGTTTTCCCAGTAGAACTCTTTAAGCTTTTTCACCGTTTTTGCGATTCCCCAATGTCCTCCTAGTTTTCCGTCGTGGGTTTCCTTGATAGTCTCCTCTCTCAACTTTTCTGGCACATACCACCTTTTTCCTCCTTTTGAACATTCCGCTACTAGTAACTCTTCAGGTGAGAGCGACCACCTTATTCCCTTTTCTCTTATCATTCCTCCTACCGTTTCCTTCAGTCTTACAATCCACTGCTTCGCAAACTCATCTTGCTCGGTCGCTCTTTTCCATTTTTCTTTCACATTTTCCAACCCTACTCGATTCATGACTCTTTCGATCTCGGTCTTTTCATCTCTTTCTTCGCTTTCCATTCTTTCGATCAACTCACATCTGCTTAATGCATCCGCCACCTTGTTCGCGCTTCCTTTTACGTATTCTATTATCACGTCGTAACACTGTAGCTCTAATGCCCATCTCATCACTCTCGCCGAAATATTTGTGCTATTGAATAGGGCTCTGAGTGGTTGGTGGTCTGTTCGCACGTGAACCCTCGTTCCTAGGTAGAAACTCTTGAACTTTCGCAGCGCAAACATGACTGCTAAGGCTTCTGAGTCTGTCACGTGGTAGTTGCGCTCGGCCGGGGAACACACCTTTGACGCGAAATAGATTGGGTGCAGGTACCCATCTTCACCTTCTTGGCAAAGGACTGCTCCTACTGCGATTTTGCTTGCATCACAATAAATTGTGAATGGTCTCTCCCCGCTTCTCGCTGCTTCTATGTCTGGTTGCGCTAGTATGGGTGTGCTTGCCAGTCTCTCTTTCATTTCAACAAACGCTCTTTCTTCCTTATCTCCCCATTCCCACATTTTTTTCTCTGACGTCAGCTTAGTCAGTGGCGAAATTTTTTCAGCAAACCCATAGATGAACTTCCGATAATATGACGCCATTCCAATGAACTGTCGCAATTCTTTCACGTTTCGAGGAGCTTTTTGAGAAACAATCTTTTCTACCTTCGCCTTATCAACTCTCAAACCCTCCTTTTCTACTACATGCCCCAGGTATTCTACCTTATCCTGGGCCAACACACTCTTCTGGGCCTTAATTTTCAGGTTGTGCTTTCTGAAAGCTTCGAAGACTTTCCTCATTTCTTTTTCATGATTTTCTTCATCTTCTGTGGCGATCATGACATCATCTAAGTAGACTTTCACTGAGTCTCCCAGAATCCCTTGCAACACCTTGTTCATCAGTCTTTGAAAAACTGCTGGAGAAGTGGCTAATCCAAACGGCATGACATTGTATTCGTAGAGGCCGCCCATAGTCGCAAAGGCCGATTTCTCTTTTGCTTCTTCTGCTAGTGGGACTTGCCAGTAACCCGCCACTAAGTCAATGGTAGAAAACCATTTCTTTCCTTTCAGAGATTGTAGTGTTTGGTCAATCGATGGTAACGGGAAAACATCCTTCTTCGTGATCTCATTTAGCTTCCGATAGTCTACGCACAGCCGGAGGGTATTGTCTTTTTTTTTTGCAATTACCAACGGAGATGACCATGGTGAGCTGCTATCTCGAATAACCCCATTTTTGAGCATCTCTCCCAGCTTGTTTCTTACTTCCTTTTGAAGTCCTAGCGGCACTGGTCGGGCTTTTTGACTAATCGGTGCATGCATACCGGTGTCTATGTTATGCTCCACCAGTGAGGTTCGACCCATTTCCTCATCACTTAGCGCAAACACGTCTTGGTATTCCTTCACCAGTTCTCTACATTTATCAATTTTCATCTCTGCCCGCTCTTCTATGACTTTCAATACTTCTCGACCTCTTTCTTCGTTTCTGTAATTCTGTTCGACTCCGGTTCTCTCCACCATCTGAACGCTTTTCCACAGTGGCTCACTCCATTCTCCTACACTCTCATTTTTCCTTAATACTAGCGGTTCTCGAGTCTCGTTTGCCACTCTTACTTTCCATTCACCGTTTTTCTCTTGTATCAATCCAGAGTCAATACCATCTTTTTCGGCCCACAACATCATTATATCGCTGTCTGTATCTGGCTCATTCACACTAACTTCCGCTTCTTCTCCCGGAGAAATGCATATTCTTTTGTTCACTTTAGCGGTTTTGACCTTTTGCTCTCGTTCTCTCCATTTTTCCCATGTTTCGCAAGCGTTTTGACCGAGTAAAATGAAGTTTTCTTCCGACTCGACGATGAACGCGCCTATTTTTGTCTCTTGGACTCCCTCCAATTTTAGCGTTATCTCTGTTTTGGCGATCACTGGAATTTCTCTGCCCACTGCATCAACAAATTTTTCGCTGGAACTCATTCTCTCAGGTTTTTCTCTACTTTCACTTTCGATTCTCTCCATCACCTGATCCGGTATAATCGTGCTTTCTGCTCCCGAGTCAATTAGTACTGTGCAATTCACCGTATTCACCTTTGCCTGGGTTTTCCAAAGGGTTCCAAAATAAGAAACGCTTTCTACCTTTCTTCTCTCCTCTTCTTTTTTTTCTGGCTCTTTTGAGTTTATCATTCTCGCTCCCATTCTCTGATTTGGACAATAGTAACTGAGGTGTCCTTCTCTCTGGCATTTATAGCACTTCACTCCGTTTCTTCCGTCCCTCTCTTCTCTTATTTCTCCCGGCCTTCTCTGATTCTCATTATTGGAATTTCTCGACACAAAGGGAGTAGCGTTTGGGTTTAGCGGATTCGTGACATTACCCGCTGCGCCTCTCTGCTCAAAACTTCTTCTGGAGTTCCCATTGTTCACCGGTGTTTCCTCTCTCCTTCCGTAATTCATTCTCCTCTGCTCACCCCATCTCTCTCTTGGCCTACCCGAATCATATCTTGGGCGCTCTCTTCTCTTTTCCAACGTTTCGAGCCTTATTGCTTCTTCTCTCACTTTCTCGTACTCTTCTCCTTTTTTCGCCTTGTCCAGGACTTCGAAAAGCGCTCGTTGATGTTCAAAACTTGACAGCGCATTCACTAACTTTCCCGCTAGAATCTCAGAACAAGGTGCGTCACTATATGCTCTTCGCGCCAGTGATTCCAAATGTGTGCAAAAGTTTATGACCGACTCCGAATCTTGCTTTCTTATTCTATCAAGTTGCCTTTGTGCATCATATTTCAGTACTGTTTCGTCGCCTTTGTATCTCTCTTCCATCTTTCTCACAATACCGATGTAGTCACCAAATTTAATCGAATTCGGCAAGGTTTCATAAACTTTCTCCGCTTCTCCAACTAGATGAGAAGTCATCAGTCCAATCAGTTTCTCTTCACTCACACACTCAGCATACTTTCTTTCCAATTTGTCTATGAACTGTCTGAACGCCTTAACTCCTCCTTTACCTGAGAACTCCGGGACCACGGGCATAGCAAGTGAGGTAAAAATGGTCTTCAGTTCCCCATCATTTCTATCGTCCAGCCTTGTTTCTCTCGGTCTCTCGCTTTCTTTCCTTTCAACATTACCTCCTCTCATTTCAACGCGTTCATAAACCCGCTGCTCTGCTTCGCTTTCACTCCCCTCTGACCTTTTCCGCACTCTCTGTCCAATTGTATGCGACTGACTTCTGCTTTCGTTCTCCTCTTTCCTTTTCTCTGGCATCAGCTCTCGGGCTTGCGGTCCTTTCGCTCTTCTCTCGTTTCTCGGTGAGCTCTGCAATCTTTCGGTAAACACTTCCTCTCCATGTTCGCGTCCCCATAAAATTTGACTTTCTTGTTCTTCGCTTACTTTCTTGAAACTTTCGGTATTGAAACCTTTCAGTCTGACGTCTTGCGCACTCTGTAGGTCTTCTCTGAGCCGTTCCATGGCCCCTTTCATTTCTCCCATGATGAGGCCGACTAGATCGGTTTGGTCTCCCTCCTTCACTTTTTCTCGCAAGTCCTGCAGTGTTGCGATCATCTCTTTTTCCATTCTTTCAGCAATTTTATTTTTTTCAGAAACAATCATTCGAGCTTTTTGGACAATTTCTCTCGATCCTTCTAACATTTGTTTTTTTGAAAATCGACAATTGTTGATTTCAAGCTCTTGCGTTTTCAAAATTTCTTCCATCTCCTGTATAAGTCTGACCTGATGCTGTTCCTGTCCTCTTTCGTCCAGCTCCATATCTTTCATTTCTTTCTCGATGCTCATTTGCTTTTCAGAAACTGCAACAATTTGTTAGATTGCACAATTTACTGAGTAAGCACCGGTTCGGCCCCCATGTAATGTAGTTCGCGAATTAGTTTCACGCTTTGACTTGGAATGTCGAACACAAACAGAGTTTTTAGATGCCGATATTTATTTCACAAGGAGCACCAAATAACAACTTCAACGCAGAGAAGCACAACGATTCTCCAATCGATTACTCCAGGCCCGTAGCGGGCTAAACAGCTCCTTTTAGACACTCGAGTCACCCTACGAGCTCGTAGAACCCGTAGAACAACTGGAGCTGTAACGGACGCAGCCCCTAGAGACTCACGCCGCTACTGTCTTCTCACAAAATCACCACAAAACCAATCCAAACGACTTGCTCCCAGAGCAACACAACACTCGACTCACTCAGAACTCCACTACTCAATTAGTAGAGAAACTGTATATAGAAAAAACGAGCAACCTATATAGACCGGGTTTACACAAACTCTTTTCGCAGCGAGGAAAGAGTAGTTAAGTGAATAAAATCATGTTTTTACACGCTTTCATTCTTCTTAGAACTTTGGTCAATCGTTTTAACACTTTTGATAGTTTTTGTTTACTATAATACTAACATTTAATATTAACAATCATAATTAACAGATAATTAACGTCCGACCGTGACAATGGCAAGATTCCACAAATCAGGTACTCTACCAGTGACCAAACAATTATTGAACAAAATGAGGAGAGGATTGAAAAACGTAAACTTGCATTTGTTTATGAAGGTCACTGTTTAAACACGGCTACAACACATGTAATATTTACTGCCTACCGTAACCCTCACCTGCTCATGTAATATTTACTGATCATATGATAGTTTTGTTCTTTTTGTTTATTCTATGTATTTTCTATGTATTTTCTATGTATTTTCCAATCTGTTTCGATCGCTCAATTTGAGCTTTTAAGTAGACAATTCTGTCTAGAACCATTTTAAGAAAAAATGCTTTTTGAAAAAGTGCAAGAGTTAGAATGGCTTTTTCAATAAAAAAAAATTATTTAAAAAAGCTTTTTTGTTTTTCTATTAGGCTGGCCCGAAAGTTTTCTAAAATTTTCAGTGTTTTTTCTGAACGTTTTATCTTTATTCATTAAAAAGCTCAGTCAACAATATAATCATAATTGTTAGTCACAACATTCATCTATCGAATATGGAGGGTTTCGATTCCTTTCTTCCAGAACTCCACCGGGCGCGAATCAAAGAAGTCGTCCAATGCCCTTTTCAGTTCTTCGAAGTTCGCGAACTTTTTGTCTTTAAGGACAGCCTTCAGAGGGCGGAAGAGATGATAATCAGAGGGTGTGAGGTCAGGAGAGTAGGGTGGGTGGGGAAGGGTTTCCCATGCCAGCTCCTCTAGCTTCTTCTGGGTGGCCTTGACCACATGTGGTCTGGCGTTGTCGTGCAGGAGGATGACTTTTGTATTTCTCCTGCGCTTCTCTCGAACTGCTTGGACCAGGCACCCAGTTGAATCATGTATACCGAAGCTGAAACAGTGTTGCCTTGCTGGATGTTGTCGTTGTAGATCATACCTAGCGCATTCCAAAAGCAGCATAGGAGAATCTTCCTCTGATGGTAGTCGGGTTTGGGTTGGATTGGCGGCTTTTCGCCAAGCCAGACGGCATGGTGAGCATCTTTGTGGTAGAGGACCCATGGTTCGTCTTCAGTCACAATATCTTGCAGAAGGTCCTTCCTATTCGGCCGAGAGAGTAGCGATTGGCAGATGGTCAGACAGGTTCCCTTCTGAGCGTCGGCATCATCTTCCAATGCATATGGACGGCCTTCCCTGTCTTCATCTTCAAGATCCATTTGTCCTTGCTCAAAGCGATTGAACCAGCGACATTTCGTCCATTCTTTCCCGAAGTCTTCGCAGAAGACTTCGCCGTGATATTCCGGGCTACTTCGGTTGCAGAGGCGTGGCGTGCCCACTTATAGTAGAGCAAGAGTCGAAGTTGAGGTCGAGTTAAATCTTCGATTAATGGATGCCTTTCGCATAGCCGGGGATATTTATACCCTCCTCAGAGAAGGTTCTAGAACACTCTCGAACCTTCCAGGCCCCACTCGGTTATTCGATGTTTTTTTCAATTAAAAATATAAAAAAAAATTCTAGAAAACTTACAAAACTTTCGGGACAGCCTAATAGAAGAACATAAGTTTTGAGACAGAATGTACTTTTTTCGTAGAAGAGGAGATTTCAAGCTTTCATCTGAGTCTCTTGGAACATGGAACTCACTCCTTTTTTTGTTAAATTTTTCACTCACTCCTTTCAATAAATTTTCGTGCTAGGTCCTCCCGTCGACTTGGAAAAGAAAAAAAAACTGTACAGACTGAACGATGAGGTGAGCGGGAGACATCCCGCCGCGGACCAAAACTGGGTAGTATAGCTCGTCAAAGGAGGGCGATGCCGGACCGGCCTGGGCATGCCACCGGACAAAACATCAGCCGATACTCCGCTATACTTTTCAATGGCGAGTCGAGGCGCCAGTAAAATAACCTCTTGCCCTTCTCCGGTTAACGAATGGGTCTCGCCAAGAGGATCGCCGACTGCGGTGCGAGTGTGGACGGAGAAACCCTCTCCGGACTCAAAAGGATCCTCACCACCAACCTATCCCAAAAGGACTCCCCTCGACAGGACCTATGGGCAAGTCAACAACAACAACATGAGGTGAGAGATTATGAAATCTTACCGGAGATTTTATGAAATGCACATTCATATATCTTTATTCACATATTTTTTTTTAATTTAAAAAACTTCCTATTATTTTTATACAAATTAGCTCAACATATTGGAAATCACGAGAACCGAAAAAACGACATCAAACTATGTATTTTAATGTCGCACTATGTTTCAAAGCGTTCATGTTGTCTGATACGATTGTAAATTGATTTCACACGAATAACTTGAGGTTTATCAGAAAGACTCTAGAGAAAAAATTTATTTTACTTCAAAACAATGCGTACACAAAATCTACTCCCGGATTCTGAATGATTTCATTCTCGAGAGAGGCAGGTTTTTTTCCAGATATTGTGATTATGTTACAGCTAATAAACATTATCAATAGAAAGTACTGTTTTTAAGGAAAATAAGTGTGTCGATTAAAGTGTCGATGACTGTATTATTTGAGGAGCCTGTGAATGTCTTTTATGCCATGAGATCCTTTATTTCAGAAATTTGCTTAACTTTAATGATTTATATTGAATTTTTAGTGAGGACTATTAACGCATGAGGATGTTGAAGCTCTGAACATCACTTCGAGCCCTTTACACAATATATCGATTTTGTTATTCCGCTTTGTTCGTCAAGTTCAGGTGTTTCCCTAGTCACTCTCAATTTTGACTTCGAGTTTGATCAGTTGCCCGCTAATCCCACCGACGGGTTTCAACTAACAAAACGAGTTAAACTTCCTCGCTCGACTGTTTTGTTAGCTAAATTTGCACGTTCCGAGTGACCCACTACATAGAACATTGAACCGGCTAAAGACCGTTGTACTCGTCATGGCTTCCCCCGTCGTCTCTCTTTTTCCTCACCTGAAGATGTAGACGAAACCGACCAACCCTCAAATATGCTTACGCTCTCTTTCTCTCTCATTCAAACGAGGCCAGGCAGGCACCCAGGAACTTGACGAGGCGAGGCCACCAGTAGGCAAACATGTAAAAACAGTAAAAAAGTAATGATCTGTTCAAGGTCTAAAAAGTTCTTCGATATGATCAAACTATCTTTCTGACAAAAAAAAAACTAATTCACGAAAATTAAACCTGGATGTTTTTTGTCACTGATAACGATCAAATAATTCGATGTTAAGTCAATCAGTTAAGAGAGAAGGCCGCGTTGTTGAAAATCGTTCATTTGACTTGCACCGAACTGGTTCTCCCATGAAGCGGAGTGAAATCCAGTTGTCTCAATCTAATCTCTGGTAACAAAACTGATATTACTCGTATGTCAGAAAATCGAGACTTTCGAGGTATTCATAAGTTTGTTTTGAGAAAGAAGAAATTTTCCATTCGTATTCTATTTTCATCTTAAAACTTTTATGTTTTTGAAGAAGCTGAGTTTTGGCAAATGGTTGAATTTTTGATTTTTTAAATCTATATCTGAGAATTAGCAACAAATTGAGTTCATTCAGAACCATTAGAACCTTTCTGATAATGAAATATGTTCGGAAACATTGGACAGAAATTGAATAGAATATTTATTTTCTAGTTGAATTATCGGATCGAAACCAAGTTGAATTATCGGATCGAAACCAAGTTGAATTATCGGATCGAAACCAAGTTGAATTATTGGATCGAAACCAAGTTGAATTATCGGATCGAAACCAAGTTGAATTATCGGATCGAAAACAAGTTGAAATTTCGGGTAAAAAACCAACAAGATAACTAATACATATTAGACGAAATACCGCCATGTAATTCCTATTTATACATATGTCAAAAACCTTGCTTTTTCGACAGAAAAAAATATTTCTGGAATTAAGCTGTTAAGTTAAGCTACAACTGGTAGTTTTGAAGAGAAAGATGAATCCTGAGAGTCCTCGACTATTCACAGTTTTTGAGAAATACTTATTTAACAAAACGTTGTTTGGTTAGCTAGTTTATGGTTGCTAGAGTTCAACTTTAAGGATAAATACAGTTTGGCTCGGAGAATAAACACAAAAGTTATCGAATATATTAACACACAGAATATAATGTGTTTCTCACCACTTGTTACGAGTGTTAAACATCAGGTAAACATATTATTGACAACTCAACCAAGTTAAGTGTGACATCTAAAATACTTCCCGTCAGAGTCTGGATGCACAACTCAATGCATCGTACCAGCTTTTTCTCCATCTTATCCTTTCCTGAGAACTATCCTCCGGAAAATAACAAGCCTTAAGCTTAATCCAAAAATAAAAGGTTTTCAAACCATTAATAGAAAAATTTTCACTTTTTGAGAGTTTGGATTGTTTGCGAGTAAGAAAGAATCACAATAAAACTTCGGTTGCGTAATCACTAAAGTTTCTTTTTTTCATTTTAGAAAAGGAAAATATTTTGCCAGTCAGTCGATAACAACTATAGCACTTTTTTAGTAGATTGTGTTACTCTATTCAAACAGAATCACAATATTGTTAGCCAACATTATTCCTGCTGTACATATACATATATCTAGGTCTTTGTTATGTTTTCAGCAATGATTTCATCAATTTGTATCCTAAAACTCGAGCTCTAAATAACAGGTCCGACTAAAAATTCTCATTTATTTTTTCAAGCACACATCACGCTAAAAGGCTTTTGAATACCTTTTATTCAAAAATAGAAGAAATTAAAAAAGGGTAAATGATCATCCATGTCAAACTGTTCTGTGAATAAGAACTGTCGACCGTGGCGCTTTCTCTTCTCAACTTCGTGGCTGCTGGAGACTCTGCAGAATCGATTATTGAATGATTTAAAAGGCAGCATTCAACTATTAATTGACAATGGAGAGAGAAAAATACAGCAGGGGCTCATCGAATGATCCATAATGCATCTGTCGGTTAGTGAAGAGATGGGATCAAAGAGAACGTTTCAAATCAGAACTTTGACGTCTAATCTTCTCCATCATAATATGACCAATTCTCAATTTAACAGTTTAAAAGCATTGACATTAGTTCAAAATCGAAATTACCAGCATACTTTGGAGATCAAATCAAGTTCTTCGACTTGTTCCAAAAAGCTTTTATTTTTAGTTATGGTCGCAAAGAGAGTCTTGAAAATAAAAAAAACTGGAGAAAAAGTGAGAAATATGAAAATCGGAAACAGTGGGTAAAAGACATACATACATATACACAGGAGTAGAAAGTAAGGAATGTTCTGAGAGTATTATAACATATGACGTGGAACGCGATAGAGTGGGCCCGAGTGGGGCAATAGAATTTTGATGTCTCCGATTTCGCTGAAAATTCTAGCAAAGGATATTTCAAGTATGGCGAGAACGATATTCTTTTTGATTTTTCCTGATTTTAGCTCTTGGAAAAGCCTTCCCTAGCCCCAATACCTCAAAGTCGGTGGGAAGGTGTAAACTCACTCAGCCCTACTACCGTGATTGCCGGAATCACGACGTTCTGGGTGAGGCTAAAATTGGGCCCCCTTTGGACGAGTCCACTTCCGGCAGTGGTTCTATCCGCCAGTTGGCCAGGCGGAGAGGGGTTAGTCCAGGCCACACGAGTCGAGGCGTCTTTTCGATTAATCTTCTGCTTTTCTACGGTCAAGGATTAGCAGGAACTCCCGACAAACACGTTCCGCGATGCCAGGCTGGATTGACCATCCACTCAACAGGCCGATCGCATGAATACCCTTGTTGTAAACCATGGCTTCAAGTTCTTCAAGATATATCACCAAAGCTAGGGCGTCCCCCGGAAGCGACGCGGTCTTACCTTGTCCGCTAGGACCGTCAAATATGCGAGGACAGGCAGCTACCCATGGGCGGGGTATGTCTGCGCGGCGTACAGCCCAAATTCGCCTTGTCACATTGAATGTTGGAACACTGACGGGACGCAGTAGAGAGCTGGCCGCAATGCTAGAAGCAAGAAGGGTTGACATTGCTGCTGTACAGGAAACGAAATGGAGAGGAAGCAAGTCGAAGCCGATAGGAGACGGATACAAGCTGATATACCAAGGCACGTCATCAACAAGAAATGGTGTTGGCATTATCCTCTCCTCGAAAATTGCTGATGATGTAACCGAAGTCATTCGCTCTACAGATCGAGTCATGGCCGTCCGAATTTCTTCGTCCAACAATCACTTCCTTGTCGTCTCAGCATATGCACCTCAACAAGGATGTAGCGACGCTGATAAAGAGGACTTCTACGACTCTCTAGAGGAAGTTATCAAACTCCGAGAGTCTCATGAAGACATCTTAATCGGCGGAGATTTTAACGCTCACATCGGTTCAGATCGACAAGGTCGGGAGAGAGAACATGGAGGACATGGAATCGGAACGATCAATGCTGAGGGTCAACGGCTACTTGACTTCTGTGCTCGATGCGATCTAGCAGTCGTGAACTCCTTTTTCAAAAAGAGACGATCTCACGGACTCACATACGAGAGCGGAAGAAATCAGAGTCAAATTGACTTTTGGTTAATCCTGAGAGCAAAGCTGCGGAACGCGAAAGATGCAAAGGTCATTCCATCAGACCATGTTGCATCTCAGCACCACCCTCTCTTTATGGACTACAGCGTATTGAAGTCGAAGAAACAGCCTTCTCGTAATCCTGAATGCACACGTGTCAAATGGTGGCGCTCGACTGGGAAAGCAGAACGTCTCTCTCTCATGCACATCATCCATCGCAATCTACTCCCTCCTGCACTCTACAAGCAGTTTCCAGAGGACATAAATGAACATTGGAAGCTTCTTGAAGACAGCATCAGAGCACCCGCCGCAAGCATCCTCGGAAAGACGAAACCCGGAAAGCCAAGAATAGAGAAAGACACCTGGTTTTTCACCTCCGAAGTTCAGGATGCGATCAAGGCGAAAAAGAATGCCTACAAGAGATGGAGGACGTCAAATGAGGCTGACGACCGCGCTGCATACAGCTCAGCCAAGAAAGCCGCCAAAAGAGCTGTCGCAGTTCCAAAAGCCTCCTACTTCCGCGATCTCTATGAGAAGATGAACCAACCAGGAGGCGATAAAGCCATCTATCGGCTTGCCAAGGCTCGACACCGCAACACCTTGGACATCCAGAGAGCATCCACGATAAGGGACAAACAAGGGAAGCTCGTCACTGACCCTTTAAAAGTCAGAAACAGGTGGCGCGAACATTTCGAAGAAATGAGCGGCCAAGAGTTTGAGCACCCTCCCATCCCTACTTCCCACGCCATACAAGGACCCGTGCCAACCATCACGGCCGAGGAAGTGAAGAAGGCACTCTCTAAGATGAAGACTGGGAAAGCGGCTGGACCGGACGACATAGCCACCGAAGCCTGGAAACTTGCGGGTGATGTTGGACTAGCACATCTCGTGCACCTGTTCAACACCATCGTAAAGCAAGGCCAAATTCCACATATCTGGCGCTACTCCACGACCGTTCCAGTCTTCAAAGGAAAAGGCGATGCCAGAGTGTGCAGCAACTACCGTCCAATACGCCTTCTCAACCACACTATGAAGATATTTGAGAGGATACTGGATTCACGCATACGAGATATCGTCGATATTCCAGCTCAGCAATGCGGGTTTGTGAACGGAAGAGGCACAACAGATGCAATATTTGCACTCCGTTTACTCGTCGAGAAGCACGCAGAGAAAAGATCACCTCTCCATCTGACCTACCTCGATTTGGAAAAGGCGTTCGACAGAGTCCCCCATGATCTTATTTCATATGCATTGCGCGATCATCAGGTTCCTGAAGAGTACATTCGATGGACAATGGCGATTTACGATGATTCAAAGAGTACTGTCAGAACTCCGGTCGGCATCACAGAGCCATTCGCAGTAAACGTTGGAGTGCACCAAGGGAGTGCTTTGTCTCCCCTTCTCTTCATTTTGGTTATGGATACCGTCACGCGTCCTCTACTGACTCCGGCTCCGTCAACCATCGCATACGCCGACGACATTCTCCTTGCTGCTCCTACACGTGCCGAAATCGAGAAACGCACCCAAGAATGGAATGACGCTCTTAGTAGGCATGGCTTACGCCTCAACATCAAGAAGACCGAGTACCAGGAAATCGGAGTGCAAACGACGGGAACTGTTCACATCAGCGGTGAACCGCTCCCGAAGACCTCCGAATTCAAGTACCTTGGTTCTGTCATCTCCTCAGACACGTCAACAAATGCAGCGGCACGCCAAAGAGTAAATGCAGCTTGGATGAAATGGAGAGAAGCTGCAGGTGTCCTCTGTGATAGGAATATCACAGCTGGCATACGCGGAAAGATGTATAAAACAGCAATCCGTCCCGTGCTTCTCTATTCGACGGAGACCTGGCCTACAACGCGTATAACCGAGAACATTATCCACACGAATGAGATGAAAATGTTACGCTGGACACTAGGACTGACTCGCCTAGATTGTGTGCGTAACACGATTGTGAGAGGGAGACTCGGCGTTGCCCCAATACAAGACAAGATGCGAGAAGGGAGAGTTAGATGGTATGGACACGTGATGCGAAGAGACGCGACCAACATCGCAAGACACGCCCTTGACATGGAAGTACCAGGCAAACGCCCTCGAGGCAAACCGAAGACAAGATATATGGATACGCTCAACCAAGACCTGCGCCTTGCAAGACTCCACTCGGAAGACGCAACGGACAGATGTTTCTGGAGAGCTAGAAGCCGTACAGCGGACCCTACTCCGACCTCGGCCGGCGCGGGACAACGCTAAGAAGAAGAAGAAGCTCTTGGAAAAGCATGAGAGAATTAAAAAGAGCTTGTTTTGCCGAAAGTACATGAGAGTGCCGCACTGTTCTAAGAGGCATATGTCGCTCAGATTGATAGCTAGATCCACCAAATACCGACTCGATTTAGTCGAATGATGTATATTCGAGTACGTTTGTTTAATTCTTAGCTTATTCAACTTTAACGGTTTTCGCGCGAACAAATATCAAAACAGAAATTTCATGAAAAGATGAAAAAAAAAAGAAGATTTTTCTCGGAGTAAAGGAAAAAGATCCGGGATTCCATTCAGTATGTTGTAGCCCTGAGTTTTTTCTACAACTTTCGTGAAAATCAATCTTTAAACAACTTAGGCAATCTTGAGTAACATCGCTTTGAGTTCGTATATCTATAAGTGGGGGTTTATCTAAAGATTTCGAAATAGAGCTAGGAGTCTAAAACCAAAAGAATCATACTTGCTATCCACTTTTGATTCCAAAATGGAAACAAACTAGATTCTAGGACGTCGGGAACCCTGTCAAATAGGTACCTCGTTTTCAAAACTAACTTTTGAAAAAAACTTGTTGGGGTTTTGAAATAACTCAACGCGTTTTTCGAACTGGAAGATGATGGAATTCAACTAGTATTTCGGAATTTTCTGAACTTAGATATACAGGAAGATTCAAGTTTGTAAGTTTTATTATCGAATAGTTATGCCAGTTTAAAAGAACCTGAAAACGGTTTTTTGGTCGGAACTCATCATGTTTTGATTTGAGCAAAAAGTGATCAAATACGAAAATGTTTTTGGTTGTATGGGGCATGACATAAACAAAGTTCCAGAAAAGCCAGTCAACTTTGAAGCGAGTTATGGCCACTTCAAAAAAAGATTCTAAAACCCTTAAAATCGACTTTTTACTAAAAACATTTTTTCATTATCATCAGGTTAACTAGAAAATTCGGATAATGTAAAAACCTCGGGGATAAACCTAATTTGAAAAGAGTTATTACGGTTAGTTCAAACACAAAAAACTTCATTGGTGGTCCTAAAATACTTTTTTCCAGGTTTGAACTAAATCTTTTCAGAGTAGTTTTATCTTCGAGGTCATAACAATATCAAATTTGTCTAGTTAAGCAGATGAAAAAGAAAATTTTTTTCTGAAAAAAAGTATATTTAAAGGGTTTTAGGGTCTTTTTTCGAAGTGGACATAACTCGCTTCAAAATTGACGAGCATTTGTGAAATTTGTTTATGTTAGGCCCCATACAACGATAAACATTTTTGTAGTTAATTAGTTTTTGCTCAAATCAAAACATGATGAGTTCCGACTAAAAAATCACGTTCAGATTTTTTTTTAAACTGGCATAACTAATCGATAATCAAACATAAAATTTTAAACTCTTCCTGTATATCTAAGTTTAGAAAATTCCAACACATTAGCCAATTTTCATCTTTCAATTCGAAAAACGCGTGGAGTTATTTCAAAATTTAAACAAGTTTTTTTCAAAAGTTAGTTTTGAAAACGAGGTACCTATTTTACAGGGTTTCCGACGTTCTATAATCAAGTTTTTTATCATTTTCGAATCAGGAGTGGATAGCAAGTAGGATTTCTTTAGTTTTAGACTCCTAGCTCTATTGCGAAATCTTTAGACATACCCCCTATAGTAATATACGAACTCAAAGCGATGTATCTCGAATTTGCCTAAGTTGTTTAAAAAATTATTTTCACGAAAGTTGTAGAAAAAACTCAGGGCTACAACATACTTACTGGAATCCCGGAACTTTTCCTGTACTCCGAGAAAAATCATTTTTCTCATGTTTTTATGAAATTTCTGTTTTGATATTTATTCTCGCGAAAACCGTTAAAGTTGAATAAGCTAAGAATCAAACAAAGGTACTCGAAGATACATCATTCGACTACATCGAGTCATTATTTGGTGGATCTAGCTATCAATCTGAGTGACATATGCCTCTTAGAACAGTGCGGCACCCTCATGTACTTTCGGCGAAACAAGCTTTTTTCAACCCTCTCATGCTTTTCGGAGAGCTGGAATCAGGAAAAATCATGTTGACCATCGTTCTCGCCATGCTTGAAATACCCTTTGGTGAAGTTTTCAGCGAAATCGGAGACATAAAATTTCTATTGCACAATGTATTCAGACCTAGGTCCACTCGTCATATGTAGCTTTTGTAAACTTGGCCTTTATAGTTTGGTCAACTGCTAAAGATTGAACACTGTGCAAAAAAAACGCTTGAAGACTATCAAGAAATGCTAATTCTCACACTTCAAAAGATCAGCGACTTGCTCAAGACCAATTATGGAAAATGAAAAAGGTATCAAATGAATTTGTTTTCAGGGCGGAATAGAACTCAGTCCTGTCTTTCTCTCATTGAGAGCGTGTTACGTACTATCGTGCTGTCAAAAACTGGTATAACATGCGATGATGAGCAGCTTTCTTACCTGGAGAGGGTTGGTTAAAAAAGTCGAAGTCGGCAGCTGCGGGTGCATTGCAAAGAGGAGTGCGGCAGCAGCATATTGAGAACTTCATAGAATATCGATTACTTTTTATTTATTTCGAAAGTGCTTGATAAGTTTCTGTAGTCTTATTAATTCTGTTTCTTTTACTCTCTCATTATTTTTCTTTTTGTCTCCATCTTTAATTTTCTCTCTCTCTCTCTTACCCTCCCTTTCTCTTTCTTTTTTCTCTCTGTTCATCTTTATCTCGAATGCTTCGAATACTCAAAGTTGAAAGTAATTATTTTTTTACTTTAAAAAAATACATATTGTTGTATTTTCACAGTTTTTTTTTTTAGTAAGCTAACCCCATCGTGAGTGTTTCGAATATTCACAGATTTTCGAATGTGGATCTTGGGAACTTTGAAGAACAATACGATTTTGTGTTCACCGAGCAAGGTTCAACTGTTCAACTGCAAGGTTAAAAAAACTTCTGACATTCCCCGTCATGCCCTGGTAGTTCCTTGTTTGCGTGCAGACGTGGGGTCCCTTATCCAAGGCCATGAAGCAAAGCTGCCGATCACCGCCAGTATACGCGCAGCGAGATGACACACCCTCTCGACCGTAGCCATCTAAAACATTCGAGTTTGGCTCACGCAATTTCAATTACATCTTGCTTCTTAAATATTGAAAATTATATGTAAACATAACTTTTTTGAGAACTGATATGTATAACGTTTAACAATTAACTTCTTAATTTATAGAACTCCAAAATCATATGTTACTTTTTTAAGCTTCAACAATTGTGTCGAACTTTTGAAACTCTAACAATCATTTCAAACTTTATCAATTCTGACAATTATCTCTTTTACTATGTATACGTATTTTTTCTTAGTAATACATATTCATCAAGAGAATGCGAATGGATTGTACCAAACTGGATCAAAATTTGAATGTCATAAAAACAAATGAAATTACGAGAAATAACACTGACCAGTTTCGTTCGCATTATAGAGGATGACTTTCATGCACCAATTGGCCGCGCACATTCGCGAGTCCTTCACCGACACGAAACCAGAGTTCAAAGAAGCCTGCAAAGAGGAAGAACTCAAAACTGTTCTCTTTCAAAGGATTCATTCTTGATGTCATGCGACTCAAAACTGTTCTCTTTCAAAGGATTCATTCTTGATGTCATGCGACTCAAAACTGTTCTCTTTCAAAGGATTCATTCTTGATGTCATGCGACTCAAAACTGTTCTCTTTCAAAGGATTCATTCTTGATGTCATGCGACTCAAAACTGTTCTCTTTCAAAGGATTCATTCTTGATGTCATGCGACTCAAAACTGTTCTCTTTCAAAGGATTCATTCTTGATGTCATGCGACTCAAAACTGTTCTCTTTCAAAGGATTCATTCTTGATGTCATGCGACTCAAAACTGTTCTCTTTCAAAGGATTCATTCTTGATGTCATGCGACTCAAAACTGTTCTCTTTCAAAGGATTCATTCTTGATGTCATGCGACTCAAAACTGTTCTCTTTCAAAGGATTCATTCTTGATGTCATGCGACTCAAAACTGTTCTCTTTCAAAGGATTCATTCTTGATGTCATGCGACTCAAAACTGTTCTCTTTCAAAGGATTCATTCTTGATGTCATGCGACTCAAAACTGTTCTCTTTCAAAGGATTCATTCTTGATGTCATGCGACTCAAAACTGTTCTCTTTCAAAGGATTCATTCTTGATGTCATGCGACTCAAAACTGTTCTCTTTCAAAGGATTCATTCTTGATGTCATGCGACTCAAAACTGTTCTCTTTCAAAGGATTCATTCTTGATGTCATGCGACTCAAAACTGTTCTCTTTCAAAGGATTCATTCTTGATGTCATGCGACTCAAAACTGTTCTCTTTCAAAGGATTCATTCTTGATGTCATGCGACTCAAAACTGTTCTCTTTCAAAGGATTCATTCTTGATGTCATGCGACTCAAAACTGTTCTCTTTCAAAGGATTCATTCTTGATGTCATGCGACTCAAAACTGTTCTCTTTCAAAGGATTCATTCTTGATGTCATGCGACTCAAAACTGTTCTCTTTCAAAGGATTCATTCTTGATGTCATGCGACTCAAAACTGTTCTCTTTCAAAGGATTCATTCTTGATGTCATGCGACTCAAAACTGTTCTCTTTCAAAGGATTCATTCTTGATGTCATGCGACTCAAAACTGTTCTCTTTCAAAGGATTCATTCTTGATGTCATGCGACTCAAAACTGTTCTCTTTCAAAGGATTCATTCTTGATGTCATGCGACTCAAAACTGTTCTCTTTCAAAGGATTCATTCTTGATGTCATGCGACTCAAAACTGTTCTCTTTCAAAGGATTCATTCTTGATGTCATGCGACTCAAAACTGTTCTCTTTCAAAGGATTCATTCTTGATGTCATGCGACTCAAAACTGTTCTCTTTCAAAGGATTCATTCTTGATGTCATGCGACTCAAAACTGTTCTCTTTCAAAGGATTCATTCTTGATGTCATGCGACTCAAAACTGTTCTCTTTCAAAGGATTCATTCTTGATGTCATGCGACAAAAAGCACCATTATTTTAGACAAGAGCAGAACTAATTCTTCTTCTTGAGTACCCGGTTCTTTTCAGGAGGTTGAGTGTACTAAATTTTTATGTCAAAAAAGCTTTCAAGTATCAATTTCAATTCAATTCAATTCAATTTCAATTCATTTATTCCATGCAAGAACAACAACTTGTAATACAATTATGAATGGTAGTTCCAATTAGCATGGACGCGTAGGATAGGGAGACAAAGAAAAAAAAACAATCATTCATTCAAAAGTGCTGAATGGCATTCAACTAATCCAAATATCATCTAAGAAAAAAAATTATATGAAATAGCGTCTATAGTTATTTATAATCAGAAGATTGTGTCCTATACATATGTATGTAAATACAAATAATCGTCAATCTGTTACACTCGGACAAGGAAGCACAACTTCAAATGGAATTTTTTTTAGTCTTGTCGCAAAACTTGAAGAACTTTCGATTACAACGATATCTTCCGGAAGGGAGTTCCATATTGCTATTGATCTAGAGACAAACGTAGACAACCTAGCCGGGTAAACGATAGGCAGACGAATTCTGAGAGAGTGCGCTTGTCTTGTATTATACTTGGGGGGAGATAAAATGTATAGAAAGGAAAAATCGAGAGAGCATTTGTTATGTAAACATTTGTGCAAAAAACATAGATCTCTGAATGCTCGACGATATTCTAATGACTCAGTTTTGAGCAGTTTCAATCTCTGAGAATAAGGCAGGCTTACATTACCACATCTATATAACAGCCTTCTAGTAAAATTACGTTGTACATATTCTAAATCGTTGATGAGGTATTTCGTGGTAGGGGACCAAATTTCAGTCCCTTATTCGAGAATCGGTCTAACGTATACATTAAAAGCAAGCATGAGCATTTCGCATGATTTGGTCTTGAAAGCCTTCAGAACAAGGTTTGCAGTAGAAGAGGCTTTTTTACAAATCTTGTCAATATGAGAATTGAAACGTAAATCGTGAGTTAACAAAATCCCTAAATCTTTAACCTGGTTGGTAACAATCAATGGAATATGGTTGATAGAGTAGGGGTGAAACACCGATTGCTTGCCTATATGAAGAACAGTACATTTAGAAGTTGATAGAGTAAGGTTCCACTGAGTGCACCACTCAAATATATTGTTGACTGCTGTTTGTAAGTCATCTGAATATAAGGGTACTTGAGCTAGCAGCTTAACATCATCGGCAAAAATACTGAAGCGAATAG
This sequence comes from Allodiplogaster pararmata, assembly GCA_964056735.1. Lineage (NCBI taxonomy): Eukaryota > Metazoa > Nematoda > Chromadorea > Rhabditida > Diplogasteridae > Allodiplogaster > Allodiplogaster pararmata. The sequence goes on along the minus strand of OZ057404.1, from coordinate 29,196,339 downwards.
TAGCAGGGATAACTTTCTTGATGTCGTCAATGAACAGTAAAAACAACAACGGGCCTATTGAAGAACCTTGAGGAACACCACTTAAAACTGAAGCTGGTACTGAGTTGATACCATCGATGATCACTGATTGTTTACGGGAGTTGAGGAAAGAAGAGATAAATTTAAGTGCTGGCCCTACAATACCAAGTGAATTCAATTTAAACAATAGAAATCGAATATCTACAGAATCAAAAGCTTTTGAGATGTCTAGGAAAATTACATCAATATCAATACTTGAACTCAGAGAGTGGGTTATGAAGGAATATGATTCGGCTAAAGAAGTGATTGTCGATCGATTAGGTCGAAAACCGGCTTGAAAAGGGGAGAGCAATGAACGCTCTTCAAGATACTTTGAAATAGAATTAACAATAACTTTTTCCATTACTTTAGAAATCGAGCAGGTTAAAGAAATGGGTCTGTAATTTGATAAGATAGGAGGTCCTTTGTTTTTGAGCAGAGGCTTTACAATAGCAAACTTCCACATATCGGGTACGATTCCAGTCATTAAACAGTTGTTGAATAAAATACGCAGAGGTTTCAACAACGCAAATTTACATTTTTTGATAAAAATGTTCGGAATGGAATCGGGTGAGGTATTACATTTATTCTCTAACTTAGAAACAGCCTCGATTATCATTTGATCATCAATTATTTCAAGAGAAAAGTGTTGATCGAAGGGAGCTAAAATAGGGACAGGAAGAACATTCTGAGACGGTTCAGAGAAAGTTGATGAGAACTGAGAAGAAAACATTTCAGCTTTTATGGAAGGGTCCGTCACTACCGTTCCACTACTGTCATACAAAACATAGGAATCGTTTTGAGATTTAATACGATTTGTACAATACGAGAAAAACTGTTTACGGTTGCCTTTAACAATCAGAGAAGATTCCTTAGATGTTTCAAAATCATAAAGCTCAGAAGAAAAATTTCTTGATAGATTTTTACAATATTCGGAGTAAGGAGCAGTAATTGAAACTTTCTGAAGCTTATTGAATAAGCGTTGAATACGCGCTGGATATCTATAGGAGGACGAATTAGGAACAACAGTTGGCACAAAGCGATCGATAAGGTCACATAGTAGATCAACGATATAGTTGTAAGCTTGATTAGGGTCAAGAGATGATAATGCCAAGGTCCAATCATGACAGTAAATAAAGTACTCAATCATATGCCAGTTTGCCTCAGAATAAAGTTTTATAGGCTTGATTATGTCATCGAATACTTTGGAGGTAATACAATCGAATCAAATAGAATTATGATCGCACTGGGATGTGAAGGGAGCAATAACACTAGAAGAAGAGATAATCGGATGATTGCATAAAAGAAGATCAAGAATGTTCTGACTTCGAGTCGGCATCAGAATGTACTGAGTGAAATGGTTATCACAACAGTAATTAAGAAATTGAGTAGAAGAATAGCCCTTAGAACACGTCAACTTGTCCCAATCAATACAAGGCAAATTCAAATCACCAACGATTATGAGAGGGACATTGGGAATGGTATTTAAAGAGAAGTATGCTAATAACTCATTCATGATATTGTCTGGGGCACTGGGAGATCGATAAACACACATTAATCTAACCCGAGAAAAATATGAATTTTTGTCACTACATTGTAACTCAACTGTAATAGGTTCACATTCTGAAACTGACATCGACGAAGTTGCTACTGGACTGAGTCTAGATTGCACTAAAATTGCTACTCCGCCACCTCTGTTACTGATATTAGAGTTTCTATCAGAACGAAAAACAGAATATGGTTTATTTGAATGTAAAATGACATCAGGTTCACTATCGTGTAACCAAGTTTCTGAAAAGCAAATAGCATTGTATTGCGTTAAAGATAATAAATGATTAAGATCGTACAATTTATTCCGTATAGAGCGACAATTACTATAGTAAAAACTAAAATTTCCTCTAATACTATGTTGGCTATTCCAAATATCAGAAGAAGTAAACAGGCTATCGCCATCAGCACTACTGACCTATTTCTGTACATCGTTTGCGTCCATCCTTTTTCCTCTTGTCACCGTCACGTTTTGAAGAGAACCATTAGCCTCAGCGTCTGTCTTCGGAGTGTATAGAGGACGCGGATGAGAGAATCGAATGAGCCTTGTTCCTTGTACCCCCCACTCCATCAATCCAGCTTTGTCGTTTCTTTCTTTAGCGAGTTTCTTGCAGTCCTTCTCGAGTTGGAGTCCTTCTTTGGTAAGGTCTTCTCTCGCGTACGCGTGAGGAAATATGCGAAGTACTTCAGGACGACGGACTCGTAGTTTTCGAAGTACTTCTGTTCGGAGAGATGGCGATGGAAAATGAATCTTAAGAATTCTTCTCTTGTTCTCTTCATTTCCGAAGCGTCGATGAGTGATAGAACCTTGGTTGAATGCATTAGTGAGAGAAGGTATATTGAGTTCACTAACGAGAGAATCAAGAAGTTTTCCATCATGTTGATCCGTGGCGTCTTTTCTTATCTCCTCCGGAATGCCGACCAAAACGATGTTGTGAGCCTTCTCTTCCAGAATGACCTTGTCTTCCTGAAGGACTCTCCTGACCGCGTCATAGGCGAGAAGTTCAGGCTGCGATATGAAAGAGGAAGTCATCAAAGAGTTGGATGGAGGGGCCGGGGTTTGGGTTGTGAGCTTAGAGAGAAGAGGAATGAGAGAAGATAATGTCGTCATCATTGAGGTTACTGCATTCAGAAGTTGGGAGATTTGGTCGCTTTGACGGTTGACAGCTTGGATCAGAATTTGTACATCAGATGAGGGTTGAGAAACTGACGAGGGAACAGACATATCTGTTTGTTTGGAATTGGTTTGAGAAAAGGACTGGCTCAACAATTGATATAGAAAGAATCAACATTCTTCGAATACTAAAAAACTGCTTAAAACACCGAACGAGAGTACTGGAGAGAAATGAGTACAGTACCGATGTTTTTCGTCGATAAGGTAAATTGCTGAAATGCGTGTTAACGGTGGACTTTCGAAACAATCACTTATCGATTGAGTTTTTTTAAAGAGTTGAATAAAGAGTTCAAGGATGTTCATAAAAAAGTTGATCAATTTGTAAATTTTTTGAATAAGAAAATGATAAATTTTTATGCTAAACAAACTTATTATCAAGTTTTTGATTCATTAGAGTAAAATTGTTTTAGTAATTATTTAACTAATTAGTTTAACTTTGGAATTAGAAAAACAAATCGACTTTTTTCCGAAATGAGTTTCGAAATCGAACAAATGAAAATTGTGGTTTAGTGTCAATACATCAATTTTTTTAAAGAAGAGGAGTTTAGAGTTTTTTCATATCAAGGAACCTTAATTCATAAAAATATCTTGGTTGGTTTTTATTTGAATTCCACTTCTCCTATTCAGAAACTCAGGCACTAGCAGAAAATTGAGGCGGAATCATCGGAACGATGTCAACTTTTCTGTACTTGCCTCGAGTTCATAAGAACTACCTACCCACTTCATCTATGACGGACATTGAAGGGTTCATTATCAGTCTATCACACGCTTGGCTAGGTTAGATCCCGCCCCGCGCATCAAGTTCCGTCAGATTGGCAGATTATTCATTAAAATTGCTTTTCATTCATGTAAAAAAAAACTCAGGCACTAGCAAAAAATAGTAGCTTAGGTTTCTTGAAGCGTTTAACTTTTAGAATGAACGATCCAAGAAAATGTATACCTTCATTCTGCCTTCGAATCCGTGATAGCAGTCGATCAGAGCATCTGAGACGGGAAGAGCAGGGATGAGAGCGACGAGGAAAAGTGCGGAGAAACTACTGGAGAACCTCATTCTGCCTCTCATTCGTTTCACACTCTGAAACCTCTTCTTTTGATCTAAACTCTGTAACGAAAAGTTTTTGTATTTTGGGAGGAAAGGTTTTACATACACACAGAAAATTTGTTCTGGCAAAAAGCGAGGTCAGATCGACAAAATCAAAAAGCGAGGTCAGATCGACAAAATCAAAAAGCGAGGTCAGATCGACAAAATCAAAAAGCGAGGTCAGATCGACAAAATCAAAAAGCGAGGTCAGATCGACAAAATCAAAAAGCGAGGTCAGATCGACAAAATCAAAAAGCGAGGTCAGATCGACAAAATCAAAAAGCGAGGTCAGATCGACAAAATCAAAAAGCGAGGTCAGATCGACAAAATCAAAAAGCGAGGTCAGATCGACAAAATCAAAAAGCGAGGTCAGATCGACAAAATCAAAAAGCGAGGTCAGATCGACAAAATCAAAAAGCGAGGTCAGATCGACAAAATCAAAAAAAAAACTTAAGAGTTTCGCTACATTGATTAGAACGCACGAATCCATGTCTTTAACAAATACAGAAGAATGTATACAAACGTGAAAAGCTTGTAGTTCAAAGGATAGTGCACAAATACTGCAACTTGTCAGTAACATGCTATTTCAAAGAAGTTGAGCAAGACAGTTTATTGTAAAAAAAAATTGAATTGTTGAGTTCAGCAATTATATAACACATATACGGATTCAACAATGATTCCAAACGGTTTGTGGACAACAAAAAGAGCTAGTAAAAAATTTGGGAACAAATAAAAACTGCCATACATTCGTCTTATTTTTTTCGGAATAAAACGTCATATTTACAGAGTGCAGCAAAAGTCCAGGTGGACAGTATTTTTTTTCGATAAAAACTTAACGGATTGAGCAAATCAAACAAAATTTTCATCAAAGTTTATTCAAATAGTTTGGGATATAATTGCTTTTTCAAATTTCAAACAGCACTCCTTTCTCCTTGACACAGGCGCGGAGTCGCTTGTGGAAGGCACCCACCGTGGTGGACAGGTATGCGACGTCAAGATCATCCCACGCCTTCTGTAGGGCGCGCTTCAAACTTTCCAAATTCTTGTTTGGTTAAGCACAGGCCTTGCTCTCAAGGACCGACCACACAGAGAAGTCCAGAGGATTCAAATCAGGTGAGTACGGAGGCCATTCGGCGGATGTGATCATGGAGGGGAAATTGCTCTTGCACCAGTCTTGCACCACTTTAGCCTTGTGGGCGGGCGCAGAGTCCTGCTGGAACGTCCATTTGCGTCCCGCGAAGTGAGCCTGGCTCCAGGGAAGTACTTCCTTCATGAGAATGTCGTTCAGGTAGTTATTGGCATTCACTTTGACTCCCTGCTCGACGAAAACGAGTGGAGTCTTGCCAGTCGCGCAAATCCCGGCCCAGACCATGACAGAAGCAGGATGGCCCTTTCTCGAGACGGAACGGCCACTCTTATTGGCACCTTTGACCGATTTCGACCAAATCCGCTCGTTCTGGTGGTTGAAGGACTGCTCAATATTGAACAACTTCTCATCGGTGAAGAGAATATCCAAACAATCCACCGGCTTAAACCGCTTTGACAGTTCACGACATCTCCGAAGACGGGTCGCCTTTATCTGGTCCGTCAATGCGTGAGTCTTCTGCAGCTTGATGGGGCGAAGTCCCATGCGAGATTTGACGATCCTACGAACAGCTCTATCCGAGATATTCAGCTCCTTTGAGACTTTTCTGAGACTCCGCTTGGGGTTATAACGAACCTTGTCTCGGATGCTTCTCACGTTGAAGGAAGTGATCGCGGTCACTGGTCTGCCGCTCCTGGGACGGTCATTCGTCGTACCAGTCTCACGAAAGCGACGTATTGTGTTTTCAATTGTCCTGCGGGAGAATCCAGCGGTTCTGGACTGGCTCAAGCGCAGAATGTAGCCTCGGTCCATATCAGAGAGCATTACCAGAAAACGAAAAGAGTTCTCATTCTGATTTTTCCAGGTTATGTTAGCAACATCATTAATAAAATACACATGGAAAATCACATGACCGCTACACCAAACAAAAAAGATGCAAAGTGGCAAAGTTGTCCACCTGGACTTTTGCTGCACCCTGTAGAAATAACGTCTCTTGGTCCATTGAAGAATGTATTTTTATTTGGGGAGACATCACTTTGCTTTTGAAACGAAATAATAACTTCTGGCCTATTTTCGAGAAATATATTCATCTAAATATTTTTTTGATTCTACTCGTTCGACTAATTTCTTCGGAACATGTCTCAAGATATCGCAAAAGTTTTTGTAAATATCAAGAATGATTAGCTGTTTATGGTCTGTCATTTGGCCGAATGTCTTCAGAAAGTTTGCAATTCTTCTATTGTTTTTTTATTCCTTTCGACTGCTATGTTATGTTACTCTTCTCGGGTTATGTTACTCTTCTCGGGAAGACTGAAGAAAAATCATTCAGCGACTAAACACAATTTGTTCGAAAGGAAAAAAATGAATCAAAAGGGAAAGAGACACAGACCAAAGTTTTAACATTCACGCCGCAAAGCACTAGAGCTTAAGATTTATCTTGATAAGAAAATTCGACAATGTTCCTCACCTCTCTTCCGAAATGCCCATGCTAGCATCCTTCCCTCTTTTATCCCATCTCTCTCTCTCTCTCTCTCTCTCTCTCTCTCTCTCTCTCTCTCTCTCTCTCTCTCTCACTCTATCACCTTCTCACTCACGTTCCTCTTGCTTGCTCTTTCAATTTTTTTCTGTTTTTTCTTTTCTTTTTCATCTTAGAAATAAAAGCCTTAAAGTAGGTCTTTTTTACTTCGCTTGCTTTTGAATCTCAAAAAACATCCAAATTACGAAACTTTCACCGGAAAACTGAATCATTAAGACAATAATTGACCAAGAAAGTTTTTTTGGCTCGACAATTAAAACAATTGCAACTTCCGAGAAACATTCATCTTTTTAATCATTATAAACCTAGTGAACTTGTCGAAGACCTGGCTGATTTTTCAGATCAATTCAAGAGAATAGATAACCCCCTGAGTACAGCGGGTAAATTGTGACTAGCCGACTCACTCTGTTAAAAAAACTAACAACATTTAGAATTGAATGGCTTTTGATTACTCTTTCGAAACAATGACTCGGAATATTGGACGGGTGTAGGTATGTACCTATTAGAAACTTAACTTTAAAAAATTACTTCAGAGAAATACAAATACAGTTTAATTAAACCCTAGTCATGAAAGAGTGAGCTTAAAGGGGTCGAAAAACTTTTTTTTTGGTGAGAAAAGATTTTAACCATCGAATTTGAGCTGAGAGAGTTGTGACTTGTTGCTGGATGCATGTGAACTTCTTCGAGATGTTCGGTGGAAATATTAGAAGGCCATTCGAATGCGCGACAAAGAACAGGGTCATTATCGAAAGAAGATGTTCGGTCTCTGCGCCGCACACAATTACCGCCTTTTTGTTTTGTTTCTCTCTATAATGCGATGTTTATAATCTCTCTCTCTTTCTCTCGTTCTTTCTCACTCTCTATCTTTCTTTTTCAAACTCTATTTGTTTTGTTGAACCCTTCGCTCTTTTCTCCCTCACTTTTTATCTTTCTGTCATGAACTCTCGCTTCCACTAAGCCTTATTCTCCAGCGTCAGTGTCTTAATCATTACTTCTTTTTACTTGTTCATTATCGTTCTTTTTTATGTTAGTTTTTTTCTCACTTCTCTAATTTTCTTCGACAACAACTATCAAATCATTGGAATCGTATGTTCCTTCCAAGATTCTGATTTTTCTACGAAGGCTGTTTTTTTGTTTTGTTTTATTCAAAGCTCAAATTGTTTTGTTTTATTCAAAGCAAAATCATCATCCTTTTGGCCTGCTTTCGTTTATCCATTGACTATTTTCTCTCCCTCCCTCTTTTTTCTCGTTCGCTCTCTCTCTCTCTCTCTCTCTCTCTCTTTCTCTTGTTATTTACCTTTCTCTCTTTCTCTTCGCTCTCTCTTTCCTTCTCCCTCTTTACCTCCCTGTCTATTTTACCTCTACCTCTCTCTTTATTTCTCTCCCACTCTCTCTCTCTTCACCCTTTTCTCTCTCTTTCTTTCTCTGTGTATTACCTGATTATGGGCATTCATCTTTGATACCTGATTCCTGCTTGACGTGAAATCTGCAACCTCCAATGGCAATTTTTGGGAAAAATGCCCGTCGCTCCCAGTCCAATGTTCCTTCTCACAAAACTCATATAAACACACAAAAAAATTCAGTAATCCAACTTGAGTATGCCGACTATGAGATGAGGCCTGTGAGCAGATACATATCTTTGTGATGCTAAAACGTCAAAACGCCAAAATATTGAAATAATCTCGAAAAAAAATTCTAATTTAAAAGTCAACCAAGTAAAACCAAGTTTAGGCCTTCCCTAAAATCTACGTTAATTTCCTTGAAAAAAACATGGATTTTTGAAGCATCAAAACTTTAAAAAAATTACGATTGAAGGTTACTTTACGCAGCATCGAGCGCTTGGAGCAGAATGCGAATAATTGTCCCCTTCATTTCAATCAATAATTGTCCCCTTCATTTCAATCAATAATTGTCCCCTTCATTTCAATCACATCAGAATCCAAGCAGCTCAAAGGAAATTTTTTTCCAACAACCTCTTGAAAATTTTCTTTACAACTCAATACTGCAATCTGAAGAAATTTGATCCACGGCTTTAAGAAATATGACAATTTTTTTGAGCTTCTATGTAAGCATTCTGATGAAGAAAAAAATCGCAAGCGATGTTTATCCGAAACCGTCATTTGATACTCTAACCCAACGAACACTGTTGACGTTCATGTACACATCAAATGGAACATGTGTTTGTTGCAGCATCAAAAACGCGGACTTGGTTCATGAAAATTATGCAGCATCAAAAACGCGGACTTGGTTCATGAAAATTTTCTTCAACATGCCTTTGATAAACTGTTTTTCATCGAAAAAAAGTGAGAACTAGAAATTGAAAAGGAATTTTAAGAAAAAGGAACCTGCACGCAGAAGAATTTATGAAAAGAACCTGAAAAAGATTTTAATTTTGAACAGAAATTCATCCTTAATCATCAGAGAGTTATACGTAGATTGAGAAAAGTAGAACATGAAATATAAAAAAAATAAAAAATAAAAGGTAAACAAATTGAGATCCCCAGAAGCTCTGAAGTACATGTTCATAGGCAGTTTGACGGACAAGAAACATCGTATTTCGAAAAAGGCAAGTTGAAATAACGGTAGACAAGTTTAAAAAATAGGGAGGGTAAAAGGGATCTAAATTTGAGAAGAGATATCTTTAAATTCTAAGTTACACAGTTTAAAGGCAGTGATACCTGGTTAAGATGAGAAATGATTGAGCTATCGCACAGAAAAAAGCTAGTCCACCGAGCGGAATCGAACCCAAACCATCTCGACTCAAACCGGGAGCGCGTTTTACAATTCTCGGTTTGAGGAGAGAAATATAGTAAGATGATAA
>OZ057404.1:29067037-29182037 GCA_964056735.1 Allodiplogaster pararmata | reverse complement strand
GGTAAGCCCCAAGACCCCGAAAACACACATAAGCCTATCCGTCAACTGTGATCGAACTAAACTACCTCTTTCTTACTAGAAGCGAGAGCATCATAAATATGCTGTGCGATGCCACTTTACAGAAAAGAGTGGTCTGAGTCAAATCTTGCTTAATGAATACCTTTTTAGCCTCCAATAATGGTTCAACAATAACTTCTCTACCGAACAACACGGTTTCAAAACTACTTTCCAGAAAAACCAGAGAATGTTTTTTCTCATTCTGTTACGTCCTGATTAAAAAAGCAGGAGACTTACCGCTGCAGTCTGTAGATTTCTCAAACCTGAAGCAACCTCAATTCAGATCTATTCTTGTTTCCCAGATCAAGAAGCCACTGGAACACTTTTTAAAAATACTGAAATGTTCTGCAATGAAATCATCGCATTTGAATTAATTTTATTTTAACGATGAAATTTCATAAAGTTAAAGCACGAGAGAGAGAGAAAGGCAGAGAGAAAAGGAAAGGTAGGACTTGGAAAAAAAAGAGAAAAACTTAACGGGAAAACATAGAGACGGTGAAAGAGTAAGGGGTTTTAACTTCCAAGTTAGATGAACCGAATCCCGAAAGATGGAAAAGAGAGTCGACCGCTTTAGGTATACGAACGAAAAACTTAAAATCTATGAAGAGAAAATCATAAGAATTCTTGACTTGTGAAAATATGGCTCATGAACATACTTTGGGAACAAAGAATATGAAGTCTCCATAACCTATTTTTGCATTTCTTTTGTTTCCAGCTTCTCGACTTGACTCTCTCTTCATTATTTGGTTCCTCCCACTTTCTTCTCAGTTTAACTCCTTTATTTTATTTATCTCTGTCTGTATCTCGTTTTCTCTCTCACTTTTTCCCATCTCCTATTCTCTCTCTCTCTCTCGCTCTCTCTCTCTCTCTCTCTCTCTCTCTCTGTCTCTACTTAGTTGCTTCTTATCTAATGCCCGTTTTTCAGCGTATTTTTTGCTGTCAACTTGACTCAAAAAGCCAGCAGTGTTTAAACGACATCATCAATCTCTTCTTATACTTATTGTGTTTTTTTTATATTGCAATGTGTTTTTCTCTCTAATTCTCTAATAATGCATGCTGTTTTTGGAGGCAACCAAAAATCTCGGAGGCAACTAAAGTTCGGCGACTTGGGTGAGGGGTGTGGATGATGAGTATGCATGAGTGACAATGGGGATATTGGCCAGCCTACTGACGTCTCTGGAGCGAGTTGCGCATATCATCAAACTAGTCTCCTCTTCTTTTCTCTGTTTCTTTCTCACTCTTTTTTCAGTCTCTCTCTCGATCTTTCTCTATCTACATATCTCTCTTTCCCTCGCACGAACCCTCTATCTCACACAGTAATGTCCACTCTCATTCTCTTGTTTTACATTAGACTATTCTTTTTTCTCAATGTTTTTTCTTCTGAAAGTTTCTCCGCCACTTACTATTTCGAGTTGACTCCCGTACTCTAAAACCACATATTTTTTACTGTTAAATTTTCTATTTTTTTGACGTTTCTCTGTATACTTGTACTTCTGAATTTCACTCAAGTTCTCTAACTTTGGAATTTTACTCATTCTGTCATTTTTTGGACGGCTTGAAACCTGCTCTTTATTAATTCTAGGGCTCTTTAGCGTGACTGCGTGACTTGAACTTTGGATCAAGTAATACTCAGAAGACAGGGAAAATTTTGAACGAATTCTGAACATATTGGAATTTGTGTGAATGAAAAAGTTGAAGTCTTTGCTGAAAATTTTATAGTTGAAGAGAATTCCAGACTTCAGGTGTGTTCGTACTACTGTAGCAAATAGTTGAAGAGAAATTTATAGTTGAAGAGAATTCCAGACTTCAAGTGTGTTCGTACGACTGTAGCAAATACACTTACCAGAAACAGTTGAAGTCTTTGCTAAAAACTTCATAGTTGAAGAGAATTCCAGACTTCAGGTGTGTTCGTACTACTGTAGCGAATAGTTGAAGAGAAATTTATAGTTGAAGAGAATTCCAGACTTCAGGTGTAATCGTACTACTGTAGCAAATACACTTTCCAGAAACAGTTGAAGTCTTTGCTAAAAACTTTATAGTTGAAGAGAATTCCAGACTTCACACGCATGGATAAAACATTTTGAGCTTAACTCATATCAATAAATGTCAATTAAAAATGGATAAAGGCAAAAAAAAAATTAAACTCATATAAGAAAAAAGATGAGAGAATACGTTTTAAAAGTTTAAAAAAATCCGAAAACAATGCTATTTCTTGTGAGGACAAATACTGAACAACGAAAATTGGCAAGCGGTTTTACATAAACAAAAAAAATTGACCAGCGTAATTCTAAAGGCCGATGAATCGAATGACGCAACCGGCTGCTTTCTTCTGAGAAAAAAGACCGAAAATCAAAGAAGAAAAAATAGTGAAAGAGAAAAGATACAGAGAAAGACATAAAGAGAAAAAATATAGAAGATAGGAAGAATAAATATAGCGAGAGGCGAATGTGTATAGAAGGCGTTTATAGCACTAAAAGGCGTTTATAGCACTAAAAGGCGTTTATAGCACTAAAAGGCTAATCAGTGTGCCTCATTCATTACATCCATTACCTCTCAAATTATTGTCATCCACTAGCATGGAGAGTAAAATATTAGGGCGATTTGTAATTTTTGATTGATGCCGAACATTATACCTCAAGTTCAGTTTACTAGAGGCGAGAATGGGTCAGCCGCTGAAAAAATTAGATAGTTCTGTGATCATATAATATGTTGAAAAGGATAGGAAAAAACGAACTCACCATCTTGAGGTAGTCAAACTGAAAAAAAATCATATAATATTGGACTAGGTCTTTTGAAAGTGCTTGTAAATTAGTTTTTTACTATTTTTAAACATCGACAGCCTTCTTTTTTTCAGCAAAGAGCTGCCGAAATCTTTTAAATCCAATTTTTCTGACCTGGGACGTTTTAACGTACTTTTTGAAAACCGAACCTGTATATATGTACTGTACTTTAGTTTGTTTGTTTACATCCAAGTTCACCGTATCTAGCACTAATGTCTCACACTAAAATCAACATAGAAAATCTCTAACTACCTAAATTCTCACGGCATATTCCAATCCTCTCTCGCGATTCTCTCACCAGAAGATCGTATCCGCGTTGTAGTCTAAATCTACTTTTCTTTATCCCCCTAGACCCGATTCCCTTTTTCAATTTCTGTCGTCCTTCTCTGAACCAATATATCTCCAATCCACGCTACAGACCCCTGTAGCGTGGATTGCAAATTTTTTGTTCCATTTAGTTTCCACTTGACTGTCTGTGTCCGACTGTTCGTGGGAACGATACATATTGTATAAAAGATTGATTCTCAATCGCTGAGGGATAGTGTGTGTGAGAGAGAGATAGAGAGGGAGAAAGAAAGGTATTAAGAGGGAAAGAGTAGAGGGAGATAGAGAGAGAGGATGAGATAGATAAAGAGAGGAAGATGAAACAGGGATGAAAAAAGAGAGAGAGAAGAGAGAGAGATAGAGAAAAAGGGGAGGCGAACCAGAACGAAGCTCTCATGAGTAAATGAAAGATGTATATATGAAAAGAGCAACGTAGGGACTGATGAACTGCTATGCGCAGATGTACCACATTTGAATAGAAACTGTTGTTGCCTATGACGTATGAGCTTGTTCGATATCGATGAGACATAGAAAGAGAGGAAGACAGAAATAGAAAGAAGGAGAGAGAAAAAGGAGAAAGAGAGAGAAAAAAGGGAGACAGAGAGCGAGTAAGAGAGAGAAAGTGAGAGAGGTTGAGCGATAGAAATAGAGAAAGCGATAGAGCAATAAAGAGCAAGCAATTGAAGATAATGAGAAACAAGAGCTTTGACGATTCACCACGAAAAATCTGTGATTTTCTAATTGTTTGCAGGAGCGAATCTCAAACACACTGAAAATAGAAACCAATGAAGAAGTCCCACAGCTATGATTTACTGTAGTTTCTTTGATGCGACACAATTGCATGGTATTCGCTTTCGCTAGCTCTCTTACTTCTGATTTTCTCCATCATATCCATCAGCATTTCAGCTTCCTTTTTTTTTAGTTCTGGCTATAGAGTGCGAGTCCGCGGGTTCATTTTAAAGTCTTTTGTCTTGTTGAGAGTAGACTGAATATTTTATGTCGAAATTTTTTATGATACAATTCGTACTGAAAAAAAGGTTGAGAAGATGAATAGTTCCAGTGTTATATGTAAAACCAACAGTTTAGGTAGCAACATGAACGGGCGTGAACTACCGGAGTAGAGCTAGGAATCTCTTCTCCTGTACAACTGGTGAGGTCTACGGAGAAGATCCTCAAAGCGAACTCCAACGTCGCGGAACTACACTTAGTGGATTATGATCATAGAAACCCACTTATACTCTTTTCCACCGCTGTCGCACCCAATTTGTATTTCATACTTTGCCTTCGCATTTCGTCGAATCGATTCCGGTGGAAAAGGCAAAAAGTTTTATAATATTGAAATCTTAAGGCCTTTCTTTTGTTTACTCATAAAAAACGCTCACGAAGTATTTATAAAAAACAATTAAGAAACATTAGTAAACAAAAAAACCATATTAGCGGTACGATCGACCTTTTCTAACCGACAATTTTTTTTGTGGTGTAGCTGTATGAACTAATATTGCCGAACAAAAGCTCCGAGGGTTATTTTTTTTAACTAAAAAGGGCTCAATCACTACAGTCTGGGAACTTTCCATTTGTACAATTTATCATCGAAGAATTGGGCACTCTTTTCTAAATCAGAACGGAGTTATACTTATTATAACCTCATTGAACATATATTATAAGACGAGTCATGTCATAAGAAAGCGAATAACAAAAACCAATGATTCCTGTCTCGATAAAGATAAAAATTACTATTAGCACTACACTCCACATTTTGAATGATAACATTTCTTTTCTTTCTGAAAGATTGTTTGAAAAACGGCCAAACTACTGAAAAAAAATAACTGATTAATTACTTGATAACATTTAGCATCACCAGTAGTGTTATTTTGACATTGAAATTGAATGGCCGTAGTTATTTCGACAATGCAATTTCGTGTCTAACACTAACAACACAAATACCGGAAACAATTCGCCTATAGCAGACTTTTGTGGATCAATTTCTGAATATAGCAAATAACTCTTTCACTATAAATTATATTTTTAAAATGTACTCTGTGTGATGTGGAGGCGTCTGTGAGCGATTTTTATCGATTGATTTTCAAAGGTCCAATATAAAAGTTATCGTAGAGGTCGTCGATTATAATATTTTTAAAGGTCAATTAAAGGTCATTTATCGACTTTTCTTGAAATTCAAAACATTTTTTCTTTATTTTTAAATTTGTTTATTTATTTGTTTTTTTTTCAAATTAATTTTTTAAAACACGTGAACAAATAAAGAAAATTTTAAAAATTGAAATTTAATTTTAGAAGAAAAATTGAAAAAAAAATGATAAATGACCTTCAAAATACCTTTAGAAATCATATAATCGATGAACTTTACGATAACCTTTATATTTGACCTCTAAGAACCAATCGATAAAAATTGGTCACAGAAGCATCCACATCACACAGTACTCTGGTTATACCAATCATGTCGTATAATCCGATTGCTTCTACCCCCGAACATAAAAATACCCGTTTAGAAACACTTACCGGTCAATACCTGGACTTGCCTGATATCCGCGATCCATTTAATTTAAATTACCTCTTCGATCAAAAAAGGTTGTTAATTAGGTTTTTAAACAAAAGAGGTAATATCAATAGGTTGATAATCTACAACCCGTCACATAATTTGATAATCAGTAATTATTGAATTATCCGGTTTTTTACTCATGAAAGAAGCAATGTTGGAGCTTTTATGTTCAAGGCAATTACGATAATATTTCCAAACCCCCCTGGTTTTTAGCGGGTTCCTTTCGCATGGGTATCAGGGACTGAAGAGAAGAGTAATCTTCTGCCCGCCGAATATTGGGACTCTAATATCATTTATGTCGCAAGGATTAACACCCTTCTCTTATTTCAAGACAAGGGATAAGAGAGACCATTCAAAGTACCATCACATCATATGGGCCTCATTCAAAGAACCATCACGCCAGGGAGGTCTCATTCAATTTAATCATCACATCAGGGAGACTCCATTCTAGGAAACATCACGTGAGAAAGGCCCCATTCCATCAGGGAGGCCCCATTCGAGGTACTCACATCAGGGAGGCCCCAATCAAGGTGCCGTACTGCTTGACATGCATCAAGCCTTCCTGCAGGTAGCGCTCGATTCGTTCGCGCGCTTCCACTCGCTTTGATTCCGGCATCGCCCTAAAATCGGGAAGGGGATTTTAAGCCGATTAGGAAAGGATTATATATATAAAAAGGGATTAGGAAAGGGATTAGGAAAGGATTATATATATAAGCCCCTTCGTGTCACAGGGATTAATTTTATGTTCCAAGAAAAGGAAAATTTTCTCGACGTTATAAAATGATGTCGTTGAAATAGATACTTTGAAGAGAACTTCAAAAAAGTGAGCATCACGTTATTGATGATCTCTAGATAGCGTTTTAGCATTATACCACAAGTCAGATAGCATCATACCATATCCCATAAGATAGCATTATACCATCATTCTTATGCAATGGTTCGAGACCGCTTGCATGGAAAGCGCGCTAAACCATGACACTTTTTCCTCCATAGTTCAATGTTTAAATCTTATACTTAGGATAGTGTTTCAAAAATACAATTCTTCTAATATGTTGTATACTGTAAGTTCCTTTCCGAATATGTTTACCCTCACCTCTCCAGAGGACATCAGACGAGTCTTGAAAGTCCAGTGAAGGTGATCCTAAGCTAAATGCTGACACACCTTATGTTTCTCTCAGAGATCAGAAATTTATTCACCGACCTACGTCCAAGTAATCAAAATTGACGCAGCCGACGTTTTATAGTAGAAATGGACACCCGAACCATCAGTGATGTCAACAATTCATTCATTCATTTCAAAAATTCAATGTTGACTCCGTAGAACTGATGAACCAGCCCGCTGATATCGCTACCGTTTAGCCTTGGGCATGCGTGTAATGACTCGATCGATGCCAGAAGATGTTTTGTGTGTTCTTTCATAAGTTTTTGTCCGGTTTCATTTTGTTGGTGATAGTGGCGTGAACCAGTAGTCGATTTGTACGTCTTGAACTGACGAGCCAATTCCGAATTGCTGATGCCATTCATATAGCCACGATTGATAGCCACTCCCCCAAGTTTTGACTGATTTTTATACTTCTGGTCTGTCCATTCCACAGACAAAAAATCAGCCAAAAGCGATTATACAAAAAAAGAAAAAAAACAAACTCTCCTAAAAGTGTGGAAAACATTTTTTTCCAAACTCTTCCTAGATAATTGAGTGCGCTAGTTAGGTTGTAGATGGAATGTTGTCACAAAAATTCAGATACCCATACAAAAATTCGGACAAATGGCGGTTTCATATCTTCAACGTTCACAATTCTTAAAAAAAAGGTGATTGTTGGAATACTTTTGAACGGTACTGTAGCTATTATTTATTGCATGTTCTACGCAGGTTTTCTTCAATAAGCTAACAACGACAACTATATTCACAGAATGTTTGTCTCTGTGCTCGTCTGTCTATCTGAGAGTGTCTGTCTGTGAGTATTTGTAGGCGCTTTTCTGTAAGTTTTTGTCTGTCTTTGTCTGTCTTTTCTTTGTTTGCAGTTCTTTTTCTGCTATAGCTTGTTTGTAATTCTTAGCCTGACTTTGTCTGAGCGCTCTCACCGTATGTCCGAGATGACGGACGCTGCAAAGGCTGCGTCTCCATCTAACATGACATCTGCCGCTGAAATGATTAACATATCCCGATCAAAAATAATTTTCAAATTATTGAGACATGAAGGCTGAATTTAGGAAAACTTTATCAAAATTTCTTTTCACGAAAGTTTAAAAACAAATATCAGAAATTTTACTTCTAAATAATAAAAAAAACACTGCAATTT
The DNA here is from genome assembly GCA_964056735.1 of Allodiplogaster pararmata. Classification (NCBI taxonomy): domain Eukaryota; kingdom Metazoa; phylum Nematoda; class Chromadorea; order Rhabditida; family Diplogasteridae; genus Allodiplogaster; species Allodiplogaster pararmata. The sequence goes on along the minus strand of OZ057404.1, from coordinate 29,174,019 downwards.
TGAAGAATATTTGTTGAAAAGATGAAGAATGAGCGGAGCACCAACCTACTCGAGGAAGATGATGCAAAGAATGAGCAGAGCACCAACCTCCTCGAGAAAGATGATGCAAAGAATGAGCGGAGCACCAACCTACTCGAGGAAGATGATGGAAAGAATGAGCGGAGCACCAACCTACTCGAGGAAGATGATGCAAAGAATGAGCGGAGCACCAACCTACTCGAGGAAGATGATGCAAAGAATGAGCGGAGCACCAACCTACTCGAGGAAGATGATGCAAAGAATGAGCGGAGCACCAACCTACTCGAGGAAGATGATGCAAAGAATGAGCAGAGCACCAACCTCCTCGAGAAAGATGATGCAAAGAATGAGCGGAGCACCAACCTACTCGAGGAAGATGATGGAAAGAATGAGCGGAGCACCAACCTACTCGAGGAAGATGATGCAAAGAATGAGCGGAGCACCAACCTACTCGAGGAAGATGATGCAAAGAATGAGCGGAGCACCAACCTACTCGAGGAAGATGATGCAAAGAATGAGCGGAGCACCAACCTACTCGAGGAAGATGATGCAAAGAATGAGCGGAGCACCAACCTACTCGAGGAAGATGATGCAAAGAATGAGCGGAGCACCAACCTACTCGAGGAAGATGATGCAAAGAATGAGCGGAGCACCAACCTACTCGAGGAAGATGATGCAAAGAATGAGCGGAGCACCAACCTACTCGAGGAAGATGATGCAAAGAATGAGCGGAGCACCAACCTACTCGAGGAAGATGATGCAAAGAATGAGCGGAGCACCAACCTACTCGAGGAAGATGATGCAAAGAATGAGCGGAGCACCAACCTACTCGAGGAAGATGATGCAAAGAATGAGCGGAGCACCAACCTACTCGAGGAAGATGATGCAAAGAATGAGCGGAGCACCAACCTACTCGAGGAAGATGATGCAAAGAATGAGCGGAGCACCAACCTACTCGAGGAAGATGATGCAAAGAATGAGCGGAGCACCAACCTACTCGAGGAAGATGATGCAAAGAATGAGCGGAGCACCAACCTACTCGAGGAAGATGATGCAAAGAATGAGCGGAGCACCAACCTACTCGAGGAAGATGATGCAAAGAATGAGCGGAGCACCAACCTACTCGAGGAAGATGATGCAAAGAATGAGCGGAGCACCAACCTACTCGAGGAAGATGATGCAAAGAATGAGCGGAGCACCAACCTACTCGAGGAAGATGATGCAAAGAATGAGCGGAGCACCAACCTACTCGAGGAAGATGATGGAAAGAATGAGCGGAGCACCAACCTACTCGAGGAAGATGATGCAAAGAATGAGCGGAGCACCAACCTACTCGAGGAAGATGATGCAAAGAATGAGCGGAGCACCAACCTACTCGAGGAAGATGATGCAAAGAATGAGCGGAGCACCAACCTACTCGAGGAAGATGATGCAAAGAATGAGCGGAGCACCAACCTACTCGAGGAAGATGATGCAAAGAATGAGCGGAGCACCAACCTACTCGAGGAAGATGATGCAAAGAATGAGCGGAGCACCAACCTACTCGAGGAAGATGATGCAAAGAATGAGCGGAGCACCAACCTACTCGAGGAAGATGATGCAAAGAATGAGCGGAGCACCAACCTACTCGAGGAAGATGATGCAAAGAATGAGCGGAGCACCAACCTACTCGAGGAAGATGATGCAAAGAATGAGCGGAGCACCAACCTACTCGAGGAAGATGATGCATTCTGCGGTCGGCATAGTAATCATTTCTGCAGACAATCCATCATTCAACAACCGTTACGAAAATGCTCAACAAATACATAAATATGCAGAAAGATGGATAAAATCGGAGATAATTAGCAAGAGGGAGATAATAAGTTGTAAAAAAGGGGAGAAAGAGAGGGAAAATGTTAAAAATCTACGGTAGTTCCCTTTTGGAAGCCCAAACACATGCCTTTTTCTAAATAGTCTTTTCAAGCCCAGAAAACTGTTAGAAAATTTCCTTCTATGCTTTCGAAATATCTTTTTAGTAATTCATTGGCCAGCTTCACTGGAAGTTACATTGTCCCCACTGTTTTCCGAGAATGACTTACCCGGATTCCACCCTCCAGTTCTCGTCTGAGATGTCTCCACTGAAGGTCTCCCTTGACATTTTCGATGCACGACAAGGTCCCAATCTGATAATTTCATATACAATATGGTCGTAACAGACACAGAGAGAGAAAGAGGGCGAGACGAAAAGAGAGAAACAGAGAGAGGGAGAGAGAGAGAGAGAAAGCGAGAGATAAAGAAAGAAAAAGAGAGAAAGATAGAGAAATAAATCACAGAGACTAAGATAGGAAGTGAGAGAGCGAGAGAACAAAAAAGTTGAGCTCAAAAATAATGAATTAAGCTCAAAAATAATGAAAACATGCATTTATTAAAAGTAGTGCCCACGATATTTCTTGCACAGTCACACGGGAAAATTTACTAAGATAAGAATAACAATAACTATGAAAATACAACGGCACTAAAATGCCCAAATTATTGAGTACCTAATCAGTCTTTCACAAAACAGAATTTTTCACGGATGATCAGAAAATGAACCCCAAACCGAACTCTCTGATCTCACCTTTTCTCTTTTTCCCTGTCTTTCCCAATGAAAGGATTCATCCACTCCATATTGGAGTACAATTCCCAGGAGGACTTGTCACGGTTACCTGAAAAATAACGGTTCATAAAAGAGATCAGAACTTATATGTATTACAAATTTATTCAACTGAACAATGTCATTGTAATTTACAATGGCCCAAAAGTTCAGTTGAATTCAAGAGCCGCCAAATAAGCCCAAAATTTGGTCACTGGTAACTGAATAAAATTTGTAAAAAACTATCCCAAATAGCCAGAATAGTTTCTTTATCCGAATTCACCAGAAATATAAACAACTTACGCCAGTACTTTTTCAAACGCTACCTTGTACCTTTTTCGCACTCTAACTCTCTTCTGTGTTCTAACTCTCTCCCTACTCTCTAACTCTCTTCTGTGTTCTAACTCTCTCCCTACTTTCTAACTCTCTTCTGTTTCTCACTCTCTCCCTACTCTCTAACTCTCTTCTGTGTTCTAACTCTCTCCCTACTCTCTTCTGTGTTCTAACTCTCTCCCTAATCTCTAACTCTCTTCTGTGTTTTAACTCTCTCCCTACTCTCTTCTGTGTTCTAACTCTCTCCCTAATCTCTAACTCTCTTCTGTGTTTTAACTCTCTCCCTACTCTCTTCTGTGTTCTAACTCTCTCCCTAATCTCTAACTCTCTTCTGTTTCTAACTCTCTCCCTACTCTCTTCTGTGTTCTAACTCTCTCCCTAATCTCTAACTCTCTTCTGTGTTTTAACTCTCTCCCTACTCTCTTCTGTGTTCTAACTCTCTCCCTAATCTCTAACTCTCTTCTGTGTTTTAACTCTCTCCCTACTCTATTCTGTGTTCTAACTCTCTCCCTAATCTCTAACTCTCTTCTGTGTTCTAACTCTCTCCCTACTCTCTTCTGTGTTCTAACTCTCTCCCTAATCTCTAACTCTCTTCTGTGTTTTAACTCTCTCCCTACTCTCTTCTGTGTTCTAACTCTCTCCCTAATCTCTAACTCTCTTCTGTGTTTTAACTCTCTCCCTACTCTCTTCTGTGTTCTAACTCTCTTCTGTGTTCTAACTCTCTCCCTACTCTCTTCTATGTTCTAACTCTCTCCCTAATCTCTAACTCTCTTCTGTGTTTTAACTCTCTCCCTACTCTCTTCTGTGTTCTAACTCTCTCCCTACTCTCTTCTGTTTTCTAACTCTCTCCCTAATCTCTAACTCTCTTCTGTTTCTAACTCTCTCCCTACTCTCTTCTGTGTTCTATCTCTCTCCTTAATCTCTAACTCTCTTCTGTTTCTAACTCTCTCCCTACTCTCTTCTGTGTTCTAACTCTCTCCCTAATCTCTAACTCTCTTCTGTGTTTTAACTCTCTCCCTACTCTCTTCTGTGTTCTAACTCTCTCCCTAATCTCTAACTCTCTTCTGTTTCTAACTCTCTCCCTACTCTCTTCTGTGTTCTAACTCTCTCCTTAATCTCTAACTCTCTCCCTACTCTCTTCTGTGTTCTAACTCTCTCCCTAATCTCTAACTCTCTTCTGTTTCTAACTCTCTCCCTACTCTCTGCCTTCTATCCTCTCACTCGAATTATAAAGATGTTGGAAGGAAAATAAAACTACCTTGACAAATAGCCCGCCTCTCTCTGACATAGTGATCTCTTAGAGCTTTCCACTGCTTCGCAATCTTGTTTAAGTCACCTCAAAAAAGAAATATGTCAACTTTTGGCAGTGATGCTCTAACTTCATTTCAAAAGCATTCAAAGAAACATCTTACAAATAAATGATTCATTCACATCGGTTCAAGCGAGCCTTTTCAAAACTTTGACCGAGAACAATAAAGAAGCTCACGAATTTAGGGTCGCGCAAGCTCATAAACCTCTGTTTGCCAGTAGATCGGTATTCATTCTCTCATGATTCATACTTCACCTCGAGGCCTAATCTCGCATACCTCACATCAAGGAGTGCCTGAGCGCGGTTGAGTAGCTTGAACAGGGGTTTTTCAGTGTGAAAGAAAAAGGGACAGACGCCCGCCAAAGGCGGGAAATTTTTTTTCACATAAGGATCCCCCCTTACGATTTGGAAAAACTGAGGCCCGCCGAAGGCGGAAAATTTTTTTTTCACATAAGGGTCCCGCCTTGAGGGTTGAAAAAGCTTTTTTTTTCTCACATAAGGGTCCCCCCTAAAGATTTGGAACACGGAGGCCCGCCGACAGAAGATCTGTCATGACTAAATAACCCCTGAGCTTGAATTATTTGTTCATGCAAGTTAAAAGCTCCTCATGAGCAAACGGCTAATTTTGAGAGGCCGAAAGCATGTGATGAAAAAGCGATGATTTCATACAAATAATACTTGTTTAACCAGTTTTATTATCGATGGCGTAAATTTTTTGCAGAGACGTTACCCGAACTGCTGGTTAGCCCAACGCTCTGACTGTATTAGCACTGGACCAATATCAGAAAACCATGTTCTCACCCGGGTACTTCATGTTAATAATGATGATAGACCAGGCTCGATTCCGACAATCTGCTTGCCTGTACTGCGGATCCCTCGAATCGTATAAGCACCTCTACAATTTCACAAACTTATTAACCGATTTTTGACTAAAAAATATGATTTCAGTCTATTTTTGTTTTTGTCCTGGCTCAAAAAATTTTGAACCATCGAATTGAATCGAATCTCGTTGAGTGCAAGAATAAGCCTTTTTCTTGACTTCTGATGCCTCAGTTAATCAAAGTTTTAAACTAAGTATAGTTTTAAGCGATGTCTCAAAACGCCCACTCGAAATCAAATACCCCTCTAGAAAGTTTAATTCGCTTAGAAATTTCAGCGTTTCCGGGGTGTTTGTCGTTGATTAACCCCATGTAATTTGATCAAGACACTCCACGCCAAGTTTTCGTTTTGACAGAATCTTTTTGAGAGAACTTTTTTAATATACCTTGATGATGAGCGACAAAGGAATCTACCTAATACAAATTTCAATCGTATGCTTCCTTGCGACTATTGTGCGAAAGGGCCCGAGTTCGAATTCCACTCCGGAGAGAACCGCCCTAACCGAGGGGGTTAAGAAATGTTGGTAGTGCTCTTGCACGAATCTGACTCTCCCCACTGCGGCTAAACACACTAGCAGTGACCCAGCGGGCAACCACTGGTTCTACCAGGATATGTCTGTTCCCCATCTCAGGGGAGCGCGCAGCTTGCCGCGAGGCGGGAACAAGCGCGAGGAAGATTATTTCATTCTTATTCGTATACTCACCTGTAGCTGGACTTCGGATATCAAATGCGAAGAGAAGTTGATGTCCGAAATCGAAGGAATCGCTGTAGACTGCAATTTCTCAGAAAATTTTTTAAGTGGTTTTTCTAACCACACACAAAATATACCTATGCAATCTAAAAAAAGAAGCTTTTTATACGTTCTCGGTTCGTATTTCATTCATTATATAATCTCTATCGGATGCTTTCAGTCTCTTTCCATTATTTGATCACGCTGCTTCTTTTCACTTGCCAAAAAAGTTTGGATGAGGATGACTCAGAGAATTAGAGAGCGGAAAGACCAAGGGATTGTGTAATAATGATAGAAGGTATTGAAAAACGCATGTTTTCAACTTGCATAGAGTTTCGCTCTGTGTGGGTAAGATAAACGGGAAACGGTCTGCGCCACTAGTCTATTCGATACCGTTAGAGCCATTCTCGACTGCTCCACACTCAGCTGCGCTACATCCTATACCGCCGGAGCCAATCGTTCCAGAGATGTTTGCGCAAAAGGCAGTTGAGCCAAAGATGTTTGCGCAAAAGGCAGTTAAGCCAAAGATGTTTGCGCCACACCCATACGCGCCAACGAAATTTTTTATTGGCCACTTTGTAATTATTTCCTGATTTGATATAACTTGTCGGTTTTTCAACACAAAAATGACAGCAGTTGCTTTGGAAAATAAAGTAAAAACAATGAATGATACAAAGTATTTCCGAATTCTTATGTAGTTCACGTGATATGAATTACTAATAATTTTCGCTTTTAAAATGTTGTGCACCTCATACTAATTATCAAATCTTCTCTTTTTTCATTCTTTGATTATATATAATATAGAGAGCCGTGAATAATATGTATGATGCTTTCTCGACAAAATAAGCTACGCATGCCTCACACATACGACGTTTATAAGTTCCAACCAACACCGAAATTTGCAGCTCTCTCGATTGGAATCCCTCCTTTATATTAAATTTCGTGTATTTCATGTGTGTTTGAATTTTTAAAACCATATTCATGTCATTAATTATTTTCATAAACATTTTACCCCATTACTTCTCTCTAACTCCGATGTACACCGTCGCGATTGTATGTATTTAATGCGATACAACGTACACTTTATGGAAAAAACTTTCTTGAAATTTTCAGTGTGTAAACACCACAATTATCCAAGTCATGGTAACCTCCTTCATTATATTTATTTATTTGATTTCGTGAGTCATGAGCTGAGTATGATGGAGTCTGATTCTTGTTTTTGGTCAGCCTCATTCTGTCAAATAAAATGGTCATGTGAAATTTTTATGAAATTGATTAATACATTGAAAAAAATTAAGCATAAATAATACAGAAGAATCAGAACAGCCAAATGGGTTCGTTCAGACAGAGATTTAAATCCCATTGCCCAGTATATCTCTTTTCAAGCTTCCTTAATTCTCAAGTGAAAACCATCTGTGATGTTTGAATAATCGTTGTAACAAATTTGTCTTTTTTCCTTGTAAAAAAAGATTTTTTCTCGAAAAAAACTCGATCTGTTATTGACTTTGTAACTTAATGGGAAATTTCTTAAAAATTGAGAAGCAAATGAAGTTTTTCCTGCGATGTGAGCCGTAGAGGAAGGAAAAATCAAATCTGCAGTATTATATACTTTTTTCATTCAATTTTTTTTTGATAATGATGTTGGCGCAAAAGATATCTGTCTGCAATAATAATAGAAGGTGTAATAATAATAGAAGACATTGAACGACGCATGTTTTTAACTTGGATAGAGTTGCACTCTGTCAAGGGTAAGAGAAACGGGTCTCTGTCCGCTGCGCCACTAAACATATGCGCCACTAGTCTTTTCCATATCGTGAGAGCCATACCATCCGAAAAAGTCCGTACACCTGACAATGCTTTTTTTCAAGAAACAGTTATTTTCTTTACCTTCTAAAAAGATCGTGCCTAAATTATTTGCTCAGGACTAATATGAATAAATAAATTTTTAAAAAACCCCTTCCTTTTTACTTTAAACCCCGACCCCTAACACCGCCCCTTAGAAGAAAGTTCATGTTTTTTTACGTTGTTTTTGTTCAGGTCTCTTAAAATAATTGATGTGCTTGGAATAAATAAAAGAATGGAATGAATATAGGCACCACTTAGTTCGGAGAAAATTACGAAGATGGTAGTAGGGTTAATGAATTTTCGCGCATTAGGATAAGGCGCAAACGGGCAAAGCGCAAATAGGTGTGGTGCTAGCGATGTGACACTACCAATTAAGGCGCGATTAGTAGTGGCGCAACCGTCTTCGGCGCAGCAGACAGAGACCAAAGAGAGAAAAAAAAAACCAGTTTTTGACCTACAAGCTTCTCTTGCATATACAGCCCCACCCATATTTCCCGCTTACAAGAGATTACCCACCAGCAATCGGGAATAATGTAGACTCTGAGAGCGATCCGTCATGTGAGGATCCAGAAACTCTAGCTGCTTGTAGTACTGCCATGAAGAGGGCTCCCCAGACTCTTTGCACTTCTTTTTCTCCTTACCGTACCTTCAAACCTACCATAATCATGGCATCTTCGAAACCTACCTTATTTTGGTTAATTTCCCTTATTTTCCTCACCGTACCTTCGATTCATGCCGGAATGCCGGCAAAAAATCTTTTACTTCTCAGCGTATCTTCGGTGAACTCTCTCGAACTTCAATACATATTATATTGTTGTCTATTCACCAGTTTTTCCATCCCCCTTCTCTCTCATCTCTTCCATCTCTTCTTCCTCTTTCATGTCTCATCTATGAGAGTACACCAACTTATCCCTCAGTTGCTTCCATCTGCCGGAGAGCAATTGTCGGTCTCCTCTGTAGTTGAGATAGGAGGCCAGACGATGCCAAACCTCAAAATTGCTCTTCAAATATCTACAATCAAAACACGAATTCCCATCAACAGAGTAACACATAAGTAGACGAATTTTTAATGAAAAAAAGGAAACGGGAATACGGGTGAGCTAATCATGTGGATAAAGGTTGAATATCAACTCGGGTGAGCTAATCATGTGGATAAAGGTTGAATATCAACTCGGGTGAGCTAATCATGTGGATAAAGGTTGAATATCAACTCGGGTGAGCTAATCATGTGGATAAAGGTTGAATATCAACTCGGGTGAGCTAATCATGTGTATAAAGGTTGAATATCAACTCGGGTGAGCTAATCATGTGAATAAAGGTTGAATATCAACTCGGGTGAGCTAATCATGTGGATAAAGGTTGAATATCAACTCGGGTGAGCTAATCATGTAGATAAAGGTTGAATATCAACACGGGTGAGCTAATCATGTGGATAAAGGTTGAATATCAACTCGGGTGAGCTACTCATGTGGATAAAGGTTGAATATCAACTCGGGTGAGCTAATCATGTGGATAAAGGTTGAATATCAACTCGGGTGAGCTAATCATGTGGATAAAGGTTGAATATCAACTCGGGTGAGCTAATCATGTGGATAAAGGTTGAATATCAACTCGGGTGAGCTAATCATGTGGATAAAGGTTGAATATCAACTCGGGTGAGCTAATCATGTGGAGAAAGGTTGAATATCAACTCGGGTGAGCTAATCATGTGGATAAAGGTTGAATATCAACTCGGGTGAGCTAATCATTTGGATAAAGGTTGAATATCAACTCGGTAAAATCTTCTTGAACATTTCCAACTGATTTTCGAAATAGTTCTTTGATTACATTAAAACTCTTCGCCTCATAATAGCTCATCTTAAGTTTTAAAGTAAATAACTAGCGGGACTCAGGTTCTAACCAGAAAGTGGCGCTCACTGCTTTTTTTCAATTCATTTGCTAATTATAAGTACGGAAAGTGTTCTTCGAGGTTTTCTAGTCGGAATTTAAAGTCTTTCAAAATTTCTGGGCCAAGAACATCTGGATACATAGGGTTCGAGTGCCTTTCAAAAGTCAACAATATTTAAATTGAGAGCTTACTGAGAAAGCAAACGTAGGTCACTCAAGCAATGTTGAGAATTTTAAAACGCGACCATCTAAGCGCGAAAGTCTAATGGAGCGTCAGAATTCAACTTTAAACTTGGCAAAGTAATCTCTGCAAAGTGAAAAAAATTTCTACTTCTCCAACTTTATGCTATAGTTTACCACTCTCTCGCACCGCTCGTTGTTCACGTCGTGGTTTTAGAGTGATGGAGCGTTCAACGGGATCACTTTGCAGAGATCACTTTGCAAAGTGAAAAGTTGAATTCAAACGCTCCATAAGAAGATTTCCCTAATCCGAACTTTTCCTCTAGCTCACTTATCATCATTACAGACTCCCCGACTTGAAGAGTGGTCGAATCAAGAAATTTTTTCAACAAATGAAATTGAAATTTGTTGAGGTATGATATATCATCTCACTGCGAGCTCAGAAGCGAGTTCGGTCCTCCCGCAATCAACGATGTTTGTTCTCGAGTTTCTGAACCATCCGTTGGTTTTTCGGATTATGAACAACTGGTGTTCTTCTCGTGATGCCTCTCTCACCTTGTTCTTGACTTGAGTGCTTCTGTAGTTGCGATCGCTCTGGTCGTATAAACAGGAGAATGACTTCACGGCCGCTATCAAAGTGGTGTTGAATGACGGCTCAAGATCATCGCTCGATCTAGGAACATTCGTTTTTTTTCAACGAGACTCAAAAAAGGGCTAAGAGAAGCATTTAGTTCATGCAAAATGTAGATCTAAATTCTACGAAAAAAACGGGAAAGGTGAAAAGGACTAAGAATTAGGAGACGAAACGCTAAGAAAAACATAGCGTAATTACGGTATGTGAAGGCTGGAATACAAAACAGAACAGATTTTTAGTATTTAGTCAAACATTATTTTAGTATTTAGTCAAACATTATTTTAGTATTTAGTCAAACATTATTTTAGTATTTAGTCAAACATTATTTATTCCAAAAGCTGACTTCAGCATCACCTTCACGGTCATCATCCACTGTTTAAAGAGCACGGCTCACGGTTTCGACATAGTTTGTGCTCCATGTAGGGTTATGGTAAAACCAAAGTTTGAAAATAATTAACCTCGAGAATCTACCAGAAACCACTCGATCGGCGTAGAAACTGCTCATGGATACATCTTCATTTTGCCTGAAGATGAAAATTTTTGCCGTGTTCACGAGCTGGAATTAGAATTGGAAAAACAAATAAAAAAAAACTTTTGAGAAAAGTTTCGAAATTTTTATGAAAAGAAATTTCCTTTTTGTTTCATTTTAAATCAAGAAGACACATAATCTAAAAGTGGTTAAGTTTTGAAAGGTGGGTTGATCGTTTTAGAAAACCACTCGAGAATTGAATAAAATATTTTTTACCGTGAAAGATTTTTTCTGAAATTTAATTGGCCGGGCACAACTAGCCGAGAAACCGAAGAAATTTCTCTTCTTTTGAAATTAAAATTTTAAAAAAAATCAAATTCACAGTTAAAATATGTCTTGATTTTTCTGAAGGTCTGCACAATTTTAATTGGGGGGCGCGCTTTACTTTCGGGGGGGGGGGGTCTTTTCGGTGCGTTCAAAGAATATTTTTTTTAATACAAAAAATGTAAAGGGGGACTGAGCTATGGCTTATGAAAAGTTGTATTTATGTGGAGGAATGAAGATTTTTTCTTCAAACTTCAGCTTTTGAAACTCTGATACATTCAGTCTGAGTGAGGGAGAGGGTCGGTAAGTCGGTCGCCCTAGAAAATTATTTTGCCAGTGTGCAGTTTACCTATGCTTTGAATAACTCTTTGAGCATATACGGAGTGACCTCAACGAGAGAAAAAACTATTTTGTTGAAATTTTTTATACCTGAATTTCAAAAGAGAAATTGAAAACGAATAACTAGAAAACAGTTTCTACCACCTAAGCCTAAGCCGTAACAGTTTCGTAAGCAAAAACTTCATCTGAGCCTAAGCGAAATTGGAGATTAAAAATTTCTCTGTCCCAATTGCGTAGCGGCCATTCTAGTTTCCTTAACAGTTACCTCCATCGTATAGGGGCCAATGAATCCCCCCTCTGCCCACTGTGTATGATAGAGCCGCATACTTCGAGACATATTTTTTCGTGTCGCTGTAACCCTACTTCACTTAGCCCTATCGACTTTTGGTATAGGCCGCACTCGGTTGTTGATTTCATGTTCAATCAAAATCTCTCAAAAAAAAGTGAAAGAGAAAAAAAACAAAGGAAAGTAATAAAAAAAAAGAGGAGAGAAAGAGAGTGTGGGCTTATAACGCTGGAGGGTCGAGAGCTTCAACGACTTCCTCCAGTGTCTCGCGAAGGAAGATCTACCCGTTGGGCAAGACAACAACAACAAGCATAGACAAATGCTACTAAGCTGCATAACAGCCACAATGAATTAATAGAGAAGAAATGGATCATTTATCACTTGTGAAATTTTACAGTACGCGCTACCCCCTTCTTAATTCTTAGCTGCCCTAAAACACGGCTGGCTCTTTTAAATTCTTTTTTCTTACTTGTTCTCTCTCTTTTCTTTTCAAGTTATCTTTATAAATTTTGAGGAAAGGAAAGGGGGAGGGGGAGGGAGGTCAGGGGTTAAATAGTGACCGGGTCGGTCCCGTCGGCGGATACATGTACACACACTATTGACAAGAAACTCCCTCTCCTTTCTTACCCTTTTCCTTCATCCCCTCTTATTTTTTTCTTCAAAACTTTGAGCGGCGGATACATGTAAACCCAAATTGGGCGGCTCCATGTAACCCCTGAGGGGGGTTTACCTAAGCAGGGAAGGGAGGGGGGGGGGCTAAGGAAGCAGAGGGGAGCGAATGACCTAAGCAGATGGGGGGGGGGGCTAAAGTAGATTAGAGCCAACTTTTTCCTAAGCCTAAGCGTTTTTCAATGTAAAAATAATTGTCTGATGTGAATAAAAAAATTTGCAAAAATTACTCATCAGAGCGAATCCGAACTCTCACAAAGCTACTCACAGTCGAGCACTCTCATCATCATAGTGATGAACGAAATACTACTCATGAACGTAACAACGTAACAGCCAGCGGAGGCCGTGTTTTAGGGCAGCTAAGAATTGAGAATGGAGGCAGCACGTACTGTAAAATTTCACAAGTTCATTTATCTTGAGAAGAATCGTTGGTTGTTTGGTACTTGTCCAGATCGATGTGGGCTCCGCTCCTCTCCCCCCTCGAAGGGCGGAGTCACGGATTTATGAAAAAATTTTTTAATACGGTCTCTTTAGCCTAAGCCCGAACGTTAGCCCGTACGTCCTCGTGAGCGTAAACCAGGCCTAAGCGTATTTTAATGTAAACATAACAGAGAGAGAGGGATTAGAGAGGAAAATGAGAGAGAACAGGAGCAACATCGTGCAGCAAAGTCCAAGGGAGAGGAGCCTAGGTTGAACTACAAGTGCCGTTTTTTTCCTGTTAGATTAACCTGTCCAACGAAGCACTGCTTTCCTCCATCAAGTCGTCTTCCTCTTCTGCCAAGTACTTCGGATATTCATCTTCTTCAGAGAGATACTTGGAAATCGGAGGTCTCAACATCTAAGAAAAAACACGCTCTAATAGCTAAAAACTCAATGAAATAAAATTTAGAGATGAATTATAGTTTTTAATATATACCCGTATATGTAAAGTATTTGTAGAAATCTTACATCACATACTTGAACATAACTGGAAACGAAGCGAATGAGTTTATCGACAATGAAACAAAAATGTGACAAGACGAGTCTAGATGAATAGCAAAGACATCAAACTTCGTAGGATAATACGATTTACAGCAACAACGCTTCAAAATTTTATATTGCAGTACTGCAATCAGTGAACAAAAATTCAAGTATTTAGTGTGACCGTACCTACTTCACTTAAATCTCGGCTCAGGTAGCGCCAGTCTGCACACACAAAAAAAAATCGTATTAATAGTCATACTTGCGAAAGCATGAAAATGGAACTATAGACTTTAAAAGTATTCCAAATCGTTCCGCACACAAGTGTTACTATTCATACTTTGAAAGTATGAACAGTAATAAAATGAAAGTATGCCAGTCTACACAATGAAAGTATGCTAAATATACTCAATTTTTTATAATTATATTTTTATTTTTTTATATTTTAATTGTTTTTTTTATACTTACAAAAATATTGTTTTCTTTGTTTGTGACTTTCGGGAAGGGCCTTCTTTCCCGAGAGGCGTTCCCGAACGTTCCCTTATTCAAAAGCGCTTCACAATCAAAGTTTTTTCCCGATCCCTTTCTTCCAGAATGGCTCGGTTTAATGATTACCACGATAAGATTTTGTTGTGCTTTTCCCGTATGGAGTAATCGAGATAATAACTGTATGTAGAGCAACCTAAGTCAACCAGGTTTGCAGATTGGATAAGTGCCAATAAAAGGAAGAGAGCCACCAAGGCATACTTTCCAAAGTATCCCATTCATTCATTGATTTTATGCCCTTTCTAGCATACTTTAATACTAACGCACAGGAATACTTTCAAATTGTTACTATTCATAAATCAGATGTATGCCTTTTTAGCATACTTTCCCAAACTCATCCTTTTTTCTGTGTGCGCCTGCTAACTGGCACTAACAAAACTGAGATACCAATTAAGAGTTATTTTTGTGGTTGAATCTGAAGCAGCACCGGCACAGGTGAATTAGGCTCAATCAGCCGCGACATTAATCTCTAAACGATGAGATCATCGGCGCGATGACCTCATACCATTCAAATTAGGCGAAAATTTTGAAAGATGATGTCACCTTGACTAAATTTTCTTTGGAAATAAAAGGTCCTGCACGAAATTCCATTCTTAGAACTTACGTGCGTAATTCAATTTCAATCTAGTTAGTAGAGCAAAATTACAAACCAGTCAAGTTTCATTACATTTTCTTACAAGCATACCCAGTGACAGAGTCAATGTCTGCGCTCTGCTCTTTTCTTATTACACGGACTCGATACTTCATGTTCAACCAAAAACGTTAAATGCTTTTTTAAAGTACGGAAACAAATTAGATTGCGATTAGTTAGTATTTTAAGATTCATTTGGAGAGAAAGACGGCATTTGAAATCTCATCTTCTCGCACTTTAAGATATTATTTCGCGTGCTCTCTCAAGATCATCTCGTACCTCACTGATCCAACATTTTTGGGCCAAGAAGGTGCGAGAGCCATGATCTCATCGTGAAATATTTCAGTTATAATAACACTGACTCGATGAACTCATTCATCGAGCAATGATGTCATATTTACAGATACATCAAACGATCGCTTAACTTTTTTTGAGAGATTAATGTCGCGGCAGGCTTTTCAAGCGTGTTTTAACGAAGGTTTCAGCAAGGTAGGAAGTTCTAAACTGGGTGGTAGAAGTTTAGAATCAGTTTTCAACAAAATAACGTAAAAACAAGTCAAAAAATTATAATTATAAATTTTACTTGAACTCCACTTGATGGTGAGTCCTTTCATCCAGCCGCGACATTAATCTCTAAACGATGAGATCATCGGCGCGATGACCTCATACCATTCAAATTAGGCGAAATATTTGAAAGATGATGTCACCTTGACTAACTTTTTTTTGGAAATAAAAGGTCCTGCACGAATTTCCATTCTTAGAACTTACGCGCGTAATTCAATTTCAATCTAGTTAGTAGAGCACCCCCCGTCAGACGACCACTTTCGATAGACAAGGCCAGCCCGCAAAATTTTGATTAGGATGCGCAGGCACGCACGCGAGACGCACTCGAGACGTAGACGCATCCGCTCTTTCCCATCTCTCTCTAACTCGCTCTTTTCTTCTGTCTCTCTACCTCTCTCTTTTCCTCTCTCTACATCGCTCTCTGCCAATGTTACTCTCTCTCATCCACTTTTTCTTATTCTTACCCTTTCTCTCTCAATGCTTTCTCTCTCAATGCATCGCTCTCTCAATGCTTTCTCTCTCAATGCCCAATGCATTGCGAATCGCAAACAAAAAAGTGAAAAACGGCCCTTATCGATTTTTCTTTAAACATTTAAAAAGCGCGTTCGCACGCGCGCGCGCGTCGCCTTTTACAATTATTTTCAAATCCGCCGCCTTTTTAGCTACTTTAAGGCGGGACCGTTTGAAGTAATAAAAAATGCTTTTTTAAAGTACGGAAACAAAATAGATTGCGATTAGTTAGTATTTTAAGATTCATTTGGAGAGAAAGACGGCATTTGAAATCTCATCTTCTCGTACTTTAAGATATTATTTCGCGTGCTCTCGCAAGATCATCTCGTACCTTACTGATCCAACATTTTTGGGCCAAGAAGGTGCGAGAGCCATGATCTCATCGTGAAAGATTTCGGTTATAATAACACTGACTCGATGATCTCATTCATCGAGCAATGATGTCATCTTTACAGATACATCGCACGATCGCTTAACTTTTTTTTGAGAGGTTGAAAAAACATCGTTTAGAGATTAATGTCGCGGCAGGTAGTGCCATCAGGAATTGCTAACTCGTGCGAATGAGCCGGTCGGTACGTTTTTGTCGCAACTAGATGGATCGAACATCTCCATGCTACAGGGCATTCCCAACTAGATGGATCGAACATCTCCATGCTACAGGGCATTCCCAACTAGATGGATCGAACATCTCCATGCTACAGGGCATTCCCAACTAGATGGATCGAACATCTCCATGCTACAGGGCATTCCCAACTAGATGGATCGAACATCTCCATGCTACAGGGCATTCCCAACTAGATGGATCGAACATCTCCATGCTACAGGGCATTCCCAACTAGATGGATCGAACATCTCCATGCTACAGGGCATTCCCAACTAGATGGATCGAACATCTCCATGCTACAGGGCATTCCCAACTAGATGGATCGAACATCTCCATGCTACAGGGCATTCCCCGGAAGCGACGAAGATTGGCCCTGCCTCACCAACGTGAATAAATGCGCGGACAACTGGCCGACAGACAAAAGTCCGATTCTGAGAGGAAAAAAGAGATAGAGAGACTGTTACAGAAAAGAGTGAGAGAAGTTGGAGGAGTAAGGGAAAAAGAGATATTGAGAGTGAGGAAGCGAGAGAGAAATAGAGAGAGAAATAGAGAGCGAGAGAGAGAGAGAGATAGAAAGGAAGAGAGAGAGAGAGAGAAAGAGAGTGCAAGAGGGGTGTGAGGAGATTCAGAAAATTGAAAAAAAGGAGAAAAAACAACAGCAAGGTTGGAAAAGATCTTAGACTTAAATAGAAAGAGTTAAACAATTAAATTGAAGTTCGATCTTCATATCAGCTGTCACTTTCATCTTCAAACAGTTTTTCTATCGTAGACAACTTTGATTCCAATTAAACCAGATTTTTTGTCTCAGCTATGAATCTGTGATTTGAGGCTGATTTTCTGGTTTGCTACATCAGTTGTTGTTCTTTTTACTTCTTCCGCTCACTTATTTCCGAATTCAACAACGACTTCTTTTCCGATGCGTCGGAATCTTTACGAGGAGTTGCTGTGGAAGCGAAGCATTTGTACAAGGTCTTTGAATGATGTCGAGGAACGGGCTTTCTGAACATGGTCCATGATCGAAGTCAATCAGAAAATGGACCGTGTTTTACCCTGTAAGAGAATGTTCAACGAGGAACACTAGGTAGATATTAAAATATTCCAAGGTTTTCTTAATCTTCTTTTCAAGATGTACCCAATTTCTTATTTTGACTCTACTCAAAGTCAGAACGGCAGCTCGAAACAAATCGGCCGTGCCCTGAAATACAATTCTTAACATTAGAGTTCGATTAAAAGGTAGCTACAAAATTTGCAAACACGCGAAGTGCTTAGTTTTCCGCGAATCATTAATCAGATGTTCTCCTTTTACATGACTAAGATTCGTGCCAACGCTGAAGTTAGCTGAAGGAAAGCGACGCTGACAGGATGCACCACAACTTTGGAATAAGAGCGTCCAACACCAGAGGCGCACTTTTCGTAATAATCCACCCTGCTCCGAGAACTATTTGCAGAAGAAATGCCTTCTCTATACGATCAGCTCGTATATTCACCGAAATTAATAGAGTTGATGAATGATATATGTTTGCCTGGATGTAATCTCCATCGTTTTACCTACAGGGTGGCGCGAAAGTACGCAGTCCGAAAGTCAAACGCTTTTGTATCGTAATCAATAATCCAATTCCTCTCAATTCAACACATTTTATTCTCAAGAAATATATATGTACAACTGGATGAAGTCAGTTTTCAATGCGGCCGCCCTTGGCGCGGATGACTTGGCAGAGACGCTTGGGGAAAGCAACAGTCGTGGCACGCAGGTAATCAACGTCGAGTTCCTCCCAAGCTTTGAGCAGGGCCTTCTTCAGAGACGCCAAATTGGGGTGGGGACGAGCCGAGGCTTTCGCCTCGAGGACCGACCATACGGAATAGTCGAGCGGATTGAGATCCGGCGAGTAGGCGGACCACTGCTTACTCGTTATGAAGGTGGGCAATTTGTTCGCACACCACTCTTGCGTCACAACGTCCTTGTGAGCGGGCGCGGAGTCCTGTTGGAAGCAGAACGGGCGGCAAGCGAAGTGCGTACGGGTCCAGGGAAGCAAGGCGCCTTCGAGAATGTCTTTGATATAGTTCTGCTTGTTGATCTTCACGCCCTGATCAACGATGACGAGCGGAGACTTGCCCGAAGCGCACACAACCGCACAGACCATCAACTGAGCTGGATGGGAGATGCGGTTGACGACTCTTCCGTTGCGATCGGCTTCCTCAGGATCTCTGGCGATAACCCACACGTTTTGGGAGTTGTAGGCCTTCTCGATCGTGAACAACTTCTCGTCTGAGAAGACTATCTCTTCGGCACCAGGTGCCTCCGTGTCGCGAAGCAAGGTCCGACTTCTCTTCACGCGCTCTGCCGTGTTCTTGGCAGACAACAAGGCACCCTTGCGAGTACGATAAGGGCGCATGCCGAGGTCATCCCTGACGATGGTCTGAGCCGACCAGCAGGATATTCCGAGCTCCTGGGACATCTTGTTAATTCTCCGTTTGGAGTTTCGGCGTATTCGCTCCCTCACTGCTTTTATCTACGCCGGCGTCCGAGCAGATCGAGGTCGGCCATTTTTTGGACGGTCCTCAAGATTTCCGAGCTCGCGGTAACATTTGATGGTATTCCAGACAAGATCTCGACGGACGACGAGGCGTTTCGCGATGTCGGAGTTGGAGTACCCGCGCTGGTGCAAATCGACGATAGCGGCACGCTGGAGATGGGGACCCGTCATTACCTTCAAATCTAAACAATCGTTGAAAAACTTCAACACGATGTTTAAAACACAATAAACTTCGAAAATCAAAAAAAAGGAATCGGTGCGTGCACGAAATAGTGCGTAGCACACTCCTAAACCTTTTTTTTCCCATTTTTTTAATTATTTTTTTTTATTTCCCGCACTAGGGAATAGTTTAAGATATGAAGGAACTTTTTCGGGAAAAATTTTGAATTTTTTCCAGTGTCCCCAAAAGTTATTGATTTTTGAAGATTGTGCTTATCGTGATAGTGGTACATATTAAAGAACAAACGCTTGATTATTTATTGCTTAAAAATTATATGATACTAACTGAATTCGTTATGGTACATTCAAAACTTTTCAATTTTCATGTTTAAAAAAAGACAAAAATTGAAATTAGACCTCACTAGAAGTTTCAAGAGATTGATAAAGGCTGAGCATACTCTGACATAGCGCATTGGTGATGCCCAAGTTGAATTGGGAACTCCCATTGACCGATATTTCAAATTTTTAAAACCGTTTTTTTATTTAAAACTTAAAAAAACGTTTTTACGAATTCTAGAAAAAATTTAGCTCGGGAAACTTCAAAAAATTTTCATATAGCACTATATTGATCATCTTAGAAAATTTCATTGCGGTCTCTAAATATAATAATAAAATATAAGAAGAAAGACAAACGTATGACTTGAGACCGTAATGAAAATATTTTGGTACGTTGTTTTTTGTCTGCCACACTAATATTCCGTAATTCCAAACTGTTTGATAAATAGAATAACTTGGAACTTTCAACGGATTTACTTTTTTTTCTATATGTTATTCTGAGCGAATCAGTCATTGTATTATGCCTCGATTCGTTTTAAAACTTGCGAAAAATTTCTCATTTCAGTTCGAGCCTCTTCATTGGTTTTCTGAGTCGTGATTTTGAAGTTCTTATGGAATCTCGGAGCTCAGGTTACAAAAAAAAATTTCCTTGTTTTTGATATAAAAAACGAACTTTCGATTTTTTTTTCATTCATTCTTCATTCTTTATTTCCATGTACATGTGCATGTTTAACGTGGAATCGAAATACAAAAACAATATAACATGGATTTTTATATATGATAAAATTAAGAAATGAAAAAAGAAGAAGGTGAAAAAGAAGAAGAAAAAAGAAGAAGAAAAAAGAAGAAGATTGCTAAAAGCAAAAATATTATTCCATTTCATGAAAAAACTAAAGTTGACATAATGGTAGAGAAAATTTCAAATTTTATCGTTTTTTTAAAGAAAAATATGGTCTTTCGAAGTTAAGCCACGTGCTAGAATAAGTATAGTGACTGCTTTATGTAGAGGCGAACTTTCGATTGCTAAAAGCAAAGATATTATTCCACTTCATCGATGACAAAACACAAGTTTATTTATTTATTTATTTAATTATTTATTTATTTATTTATTGAAATACATTTTGCAATGTAACAACAAGAGGAAGACTCTGCTGACAAAACTAAAGATAATTAAAAAAACTGAAAAAAGAGAAAAAAATACAACGAGAACGAGAATGAACGACTATTATAAACTTAAATCGATGTTTAAGACCTCTGGAACATCCAGCAATGACAAATTTATCCGAAAACTTAGAATGGTTTTATTCCTGAGAAGACTGACCGGTAATTTCATAAAAAATCGAGATGTCCGATAAGCGAAAGAGTGAAAAAGTGAGTTTCTGTTTGTGTGACCTATATGGAAAGCATAAAAGGAGGTGCGACCGTTACACTGTTTGAAAGTGTAAAATTTACAAACTGGAACGTCAGTGTAACCTTTGAGAATTTTGAAAGCCAAAAGAATATCAGCTTCTAATCTTCTTGCATAGAGAGATGTCAGGTTAAATCATATCAATCTACTTTCATAATTGCACCATTCCGTGAGTGCAACACAACGTAACTGTAGTAATTTTGTGAACACATGTTGAACATTCTCTAATTTTCTGATCAAGATTATTTAGTGGGGAGACCAAACAACGGAAGCAAAGTCTAGCACCGGCAGAACATGGGTTTTAAAGCATATAATATATGGTGCTGCTATTTTTATCGATAGTGATCTGAATAAGGCATAGACAATTTTCAATGCTCGTCTTGTTACCTGTTCAATATGGAAAACAAATGAGAGCTCATTATCAACATAAACTTCTAAATCACGAATTGGCGATTCTGAGATGATAAATGCAGTTGGAGGTGAGTTCGTAACCAAATAAGGGAATTTTAGGTTCTTTTTACCCATATGGAGAGCATCACATTTGTGTGTGGCAATTGAGAGCTGCCATTTATCACAGAATTCATTTATGAGTCTAGTCGCCTTAGTTAATTGAGCATGCGCGTGATCACAATTATGGATGTTATAAGACGTGTAAATTTTCAAATCATCTGCAAATAGTTGAGCTGTAACCATCGGCAACACGGAAAGTTTAAGTGAGAGTTCGGAGATATAGAGAGTGAATGAAAGGGGAGCAAGTACTGATCCCTGTGGGACACCGGAAGTCGTAAGAAAATCATGCGAATGTATGTTATTTACTCTGACCTTAGATGATCTCTCAGTAAGAAAGGATTCAAACCATTTCCAGAGTTCACCTCTTATACCTATGTTATCGAGAACAAATAGCAATTTTCTGTGCGAGACGGTGTCAAACGCTTTTGCGAAGTCGTAATATAAAACATCAACAGAATTTCCCTTATCTAGATCCCTGTGCCAAGAATTGGTGGACTCCAATAAATTTGTTATCACAGAACGATGTCGCCGAAAACCATGCTGGTTTTCAGGAATTAGCGAGAATCTGCTGCACCAGCGGGTCAAGTGGCCACAAACAATTCTTTCAAAAACTTTGGATGGTGCTGGACAGATAGTTATTGGTCGGTAATGCTCGGGCATTTTAGGAGCGGGTATTTTATTTATGGGGATCACAATACCTTGTTTCCACAACTCCGGAAAGGTGCCCAGTGACAATGAAATGTTAAACAAGTACGACAGGGGTTCACTTAATACCTGCGCACATTTGCGATAAATTATGGCGGGAACGTTATCATTTGGAACGAAACAGGAAGGCTTTAATTTTTGAGATGAAAAAATACATGTCGAGGCATAATCAAGCAGTTAGTTGTAGCGTGTTCAATTCTACGGGAAGATAGGTTAGGTTGTACACCATTGTCACAAATGAAAACAGAGGAGAAGAAGTCAGCTAGGGCCTTTGCCTTAGATGTTTCAGAGACCAGGAAAGTTCCGGATTGAGCTATGCAACCAATCTTCGTAAACTTTTTAAACTTAGAATTTATGAACTTATACAGGTTTTTGTTCGAGCTCAGAAGTAATTTCTCTTTCGAAATATTAAACTTTGTTATTTCTTTGCTCAATCTTTTACAAATCCTCACATACTCATCGAAAACAGGTTTACAATGAAGTTTTTCGAATAGTTCGTTTTTGTGTTTGAGCATATGGCGGATATGAGACGGATAACTCTCGAACGGCAACTTACTTCTAACAATCGGAGTGTGAGCAATGATAAGAGGATGTATAGTAGCGAGAAAACGAGCACATAAATCGTCGATGACAATGAAATCATCAAAGAGAGATGTCCAAGAAATTTTAGACAAATCTTTTATTAGCGACGAGAAATCGCATTTCGAATAGTTGAGACGCGGCTCCTGTAAATCATTCACAAAAAACAGGTCGATCGAGAATGAGACTATAGCGTGATCACAAGTAGCAGTGAGTGGGGCCGATTTTCTACAATTAAGTATCGTTTCGGGTCTTCCAATTACTGCGTCAAGTACACTATCATCATGCGTCGGAGTATTAACGAATTGATAGAAAGAAAAATCGTGAACGAGATCAACTAGAGCTTTTTCTTGACCTGTAGCAGAAGTAGGGAATTCCCAATCAACTGATAAGTTCTTTGACTGAAAACAGGTTCGATAGGACTTGGAATAGGATTTCATTATGCTGTGTACTTGTGTTAGGTGGCCTATATACTAGAATCAAACGAATAGAAGTATTTGTTTCTGGTACATTGATTTCAATAGCAAGAATATCAGAAGTAAGTTTTTCTTTAATTTCTACAACAGAAATGGGTAAGAAATCCCTGCACAAAATAGCAACTCCTCTACCACGTTTGCTAGTTCTATCAGCGCGAAAAATCTGGTAGGGTAAGCCCGCCATCAACTCAGAATCGCCAATCGAATTATCAACCAAGATTCACAAATGAGAAAAAACATCGGGTTTAAATACAGATAAATAAGTGTGCAATGCAGGTAATTTGTTTCTAATGGAACGAGCATTAATCAATACACATTTTAGGCTAGATATAAAAGAAAAATTCAAAGAACTCGAAAAGCGACCTGGGTTTACTAGTTTGATGGGCTTGCATTCCTCTTACTCGCTCCGATATCCTTTTTTTCAATAGCTGATCTCTGTATATCACCCAGCCTTCTTCCGGATGACTTTTCTTCAGGTTGGCCAGCTCGGCGCGCATCTTCCGCCATTCCTCTCGCTCAGAAGTAGTCATGCTCTTCCCGATGAAAATGCCGTTCCAGACGGGAGTTGATCTCAGAGTTGAAGCGGCTTGCAGAGCCTTCAGCAAGTGACCACGAGTAGGGAGAAGGACTTTGAGAAGACGAGGACGATCACTAGGTTTTCCCATGCGGAAGATAGTTTGCGCGCGTACTTCGAGATTTAGTGCGGTCAGGACTGAAGCGACTTTTTTTTCGTCATGTTCCATTCTCATAGATGGGTTTGGGTCCGAAGATTCAGGTAAGCCAACGATTACGATTGATCTGAGCCGATTGTGCTTTTCAATCTCTGATTCAGAGGGATGAAGAGCTTGAGAGTGGTCCGGGATGGGCTT
This sequence comes from Allodiplogaster pararmata, assembly GCA_964056735.1. NCBI lineage: Eukaryota > Metazoa > Nematoda > Chromadorea > Rhabditida > Diplogasteridae > Allodiplogaster > Allodiplogaster pararmata. The sequence continues at coordinate 29,150,115 of OZ057404.1, read as the reverse complement.
GAGAGGGGAGCATTTGCAAGTTGAGCTAGCCGAAGACATTTGTTCAATAGTAGTTGATAAGTGGATTAAGAGCCGAGAAATCGAGTCCCAAAACCCTTAGGGAACGCCTGGCGGTGGGTCACTGTTGGCGAAGGAGAGTGTCTCAGTGACAATAGTAGAGATGCCTCGCGTGTTTAGATTCGACGGGGAATTATTAGGAGTTGGGTTTGCAGGAAGCAAACGTTTATGTGCTCTTGTGACTGGCATGGAGAGAGGAAATCGCTAGTTGACTGTTCAAGACGTGAAAAAACACGCAGAGTGAAAAACACGCAGAGTGAAAGTTGACATAATGGTAAAGAAAATTTTAATTTTTATCGTTCCCTTAAAAAAATATGACCTTTCGAAGTGAAGCCACGCGCTAGAATAAGTACAGTCACTGCTTTATGTAAAGGCGAACTTTCGATTGCTAAAAGCAAAGATATTATTCCATTTCATCGATGACAAAACTCAAGTTGACATAATGGTAGAGAAAATATCAATTTTTATCGTCGCCTTAAAAAATATGGCCTTTCGAAGTTAAGCCACGCGCTGGAGACACTGATTTATGTAAAAAATTTCAATAAAATTTTGAAGCAATATTTTCAGAAAAAAAAGAGATGCGATCGGAATCAGGAAGGTGCAGCTGTTTTCACGGCTGCAGCAGCATGAAAGTTTTACTCTGTAATGTATTGTATTGTATTAAATTTTTTCTGTATTGTACAAAAACAGCGTTGGAAGAAAATCTTTTATAAAATTTTGAAAAGGACTACACTTCGATCACATTCAAATTACATCGAAAGCTGATTAAAAAATTGGCGAACTTTAATCCAGAAATTTCGGAATGAGAAAATCAAAAACTTTTTAGTAAAAAATTTGATGATGTAGATTTCCAGTGCGAATTTAAGGCCGCGTTTTAGTACAAACATGACCCACTTGACCTTCCGCGTTCTAGCGTACCAACATTTGTTATAGACAGAATTTTCGAAACTAATCTAATCTATTTTTCTGCTTTAAAGTAATTTTTTTGTTGATTTTTTCATGTTTTCTTGGAAGATCTAAGTGAATAAGAACACATAAAAATAACATTCAACTACCTATTCTCAAAAAAGTACCGTAACCACAATCAGCAACGGACTGCGAAAATTCACAAGTCTTGCCAATATGTTCTACTTTAACCTTTATTGTACCTATAACGATCTTATTTCATTAAACTTTTCAAAAAAAACCATCTATTAAAGAAAACCTGAAGGATTAAAAGTTCTCACTTTTTACTCCTCCATAACTGGCCTCTTATCATTTACATACCCTCTTCCTTCCAATATGCTCCTCGTTTTAACTTACACTATTACAATCGAAGGCATGGCTTACAAAAATACATTACTCGTACTACAAGAGATCGGATGAAGTTTTCTTATTAAATTATCACTTTCACAGGTGAGATATACCACACACTTAACCCGCGAGGGAGAATTGAGTCTCACTACAAGACGGTCTAACCCTTACTGTGCACTACGGAGTAGCGCATGATGGCAGACTGGGTGAGCAGCAAACCCCATCGTATCAACTGCTTGAAAAACCCCTAACCAAAAATTGTTTGCATAAATATATCAGTATATGAAAGAACGGTTGAGATTAAACAAATATTCAAACCCGATAATTTCATCACGGTTAAAGAAGACAATTATAACAAGAAAAGATGTGTGTTCTGTAAAATAATGATGATTATGTTATGAGTATGACCACTAATAGGACTGTAGGACCAATAATAAAGTTTATCAACTAAAAAAACCTGCCGGTGAATGATTACCTCACTGAATGATTAGTAGTTTTGGCTGCAAAGCTCAAGGTCGCGTGTGCGAAGTCCCTTTAAACACATCCACGTAGCGTATTTTCGTGTTTTTTTTACAAATTAACTTTCGTGTTCTGAAATCGAAAAAAAAATATATATACATATATAATCAAGTGAATGTAGCAGTAGATGAAAAATCAAGGATGTCTATTCTTATTGATGAAAATATTCCGTTTCCGTACACCTTTGTATGTAACTGCTGAGGTTTGGGATGATTTTGAGCAAATTACTAATGAAGTTTGGGGCCGATGCTTATTATAAAAGCTTCATTCTATGTAGTACAGAAGGCTTCAGCTACAAAGAAACATTTTCAGTGAAGATTGTAAGATAATCTCGAAAAAATTTTTTTCCATGGAACTCATCTTTCGCCAAGTTCTCAAACTGTTGTGTAAGGGAAAAAAAATCGAAAAAAAGAAAGGTGTTCATGAAGAACAGAGGATTACCGAGAAGAATTCTGTATTGTATGTTAACAATTTTTACTCAATTTCTTAATTACTGTTGTGATAACCATTTCACTCAGTACATTCTGATGCCGACTCGAAGTCAGAACATTCTTGATCTTCTTTTATGCAATCATCCGCTTATCTCATCTCCTAGTGTTATTGCTCCCTCCACATCCCAGTGCGATCATAATTCTATTTGTTTCGATTGTATTACCTCCAAAGTATTCGATGACATAATCAAGCCTATAAAACTTTATTCTGAGGCAAACTGGCATATGATTGATTACTTTATTTATTGTCATGATTGGACCTTGACATTATCATCTCTTGACCCTAATCAAGCTTACAACTATATCGTTGATCTACTATGTGACCTTATCGATCGCTTTGTGCCAACTGTTGTTCCTAATTCGTCCTTCAATAGATATCCAGCGCGTATTCAACGCTTATTCAATAAGTTTCAGAAAGTTTCAATTACTGCTCCTTACTCCGAATATTGTAAAAATCTGTCAAGAAATTTTTCTTCTGAGGTTTATGATTTTGAAACATCTAAGGAATCTTCTCTGATTGTTAAAGGCAACCGTAAACAGTTTTTCTCGTATTGTACAAATCGTATTAAATCTCAAAATGATTCCTATGTTTTGTATGACAGTAGTGGAACGGTAGTGACGGACCCTTCCATAAAAGCTGAAATGTTTTCTTCTCAGTTCTCTTCAACTTTCTCTGAACCGTCTCAGAATGTTCTTTCTGTCCCTATTTTAGCTCCCTTCGATCAACACTTTTCACTTGAAATAATTGATGATCAAATGATATTCGAGGCTGTTTCTAATTAAGAGAAAACCATTCCCAACATTTTTATCAAAAAATGTAGATTTGCGTTGTTGAAATCTCTGCGTATTTTCTTCAACAACTGTTTAATGACTGGAATCGTACTCGATATGTGGAAGTTTGCTATTGTAAAGCCTCTGCTCAAAAACAAAGGACCTCCTATCTTATCAAATTACAGACCCATTTCTTTAACCTGCTCGATTTCTAAAGTAATGGAAAAAGTTATTGTTAATTCTATTTCAAAGTATCTTGAAGAGCGTTCATTGCTCTCCCCTTTTCAAGCCGGTTTTCGACCTAATCGATCGACAATCACTTCTTTAGCCGAATCATTTTCCTTCATAACCCACTCTCTGAGTTCAAGTATTGATATTGTTGTAATTTTCCTAGACATCTCAAAAGCTTTTGATTCTGTAGATATTCGATTTCTATTGTTTAAATTGAATTCACTTGGTATTGTGGGGCCTGCACTTAAATTTATCTCTTCTTTCCTCAACTCCCGTAAACAATCAGTGATCATCGATGGTATCAACTCAGTACCAGCTTCAGTTTTAAGTGGTGTTCCTCAAGGTTCTTCAATAGGCCCGTTGTTGTTTTTACTGTTCATTGATGACATTTTTGCCGATGATGTTAAGCTGCTAGCTCAAGTACCCTTATATTCAGATGACTTGCAAACTGCAGTCAACAATATATTTGACTGGTGCACTCAGTGGAACCTTACTCTATCAACTTCCAAATGTACTGTTCTTCATCTAGGCAAGCAATCGGTGTTTCACCCCTACTCTATCAACCATATTCCATTGATTGTTACCAACCAGGTTAAAGATTTAGGGATTTTGTTAACTCACGATTTACGTTTCAATTCTCATATTGACAAGATTTGTAAAAAAGCCTCTTCTACTGCAAACCTTGTTCTGAAGGCTTTCAAGACCAAATCATGCGAAATGCTCATGCTTGCTTTTAATGTATACGTTAGACCGATTCTCGAATAAGGGACTGAAATTTGGTCCCCTACCACGAAATACCTCATCAACGATTTAGAATATGTACAACGTAATTTTACTAGAAGGCTGTTATATAGATGTGGTAATGTAAGCCTGCCTTATTCTCAGAGATTGAAACTGCTCAAAACTGAGTCATTAGAATATCGTCGAGCATTCAGAGATCTATGTTTTTTGCACAAATGTTTACATAACAAATGCTCTCTCGATTTTTCATTTCTATACATTTTATCTCCCCCCAAGTATAATACAAGACAAGCGCACTCTCTCAGAATTCGTCTGCCTATCGTTTACCCGGCTAGGTTGTCTACGTTTGTCTCTAGATCAATAGCAATATGGAACTCCCTTCCGGAAGATATCGTTGTAATCGAAAGTTCTTCAAGTTTCGTGACAAGGTTAAAAAAAATTCCATTTGAAGTTGTGCTTCCTTGTCCGAGTGTAACAGATTGACGATTATTTGTATTTACATATGTATTAGACACAATCTTCTGATTATAAATAACTATAGACACCTATTTCATATCATTTTTTTCTTAGATGATATTTGGATTAGTTGAATGCCATTCAGCACTTTTAAATGGATGATTGTTTTTTTTGTTGTCTCCCTATCCTACGCGTCCATGCTAATTGGAACTACCATTCATAGTTGTATTACAAGTTGTTGTTCTTGCATGGAATAAATGAATTGAATTGAATTGAATTCAATCTTACCTTTTTATTTATTTTCAAATGGGAATTTATGTCGTTCAATTCTTGTTGACTCACATGAATTAATTTCAAAAAAAACAACTTTGTTTTTTCTAAATGGCTTCTCATCATGTAAATTATAGCATACCACCATACTTCTCGCTGTTTTCAAGCAACGGATTTTTATACCTAACAAAAGAACCAGCTGTTCGCAGAAACATGTGCAAAAATTGTGTGGTGGGCGGGATCCAAACCCACGACCTTCACTTTACGGGCGATGCACATACCGACTGAGCTACACACGCACGCATTGAAGTTCATGTTTTAAGGTCTATAAAACTAGCACGAATAGTCAGTGCCTTCCACCAGGTGTCTTTAATACATTTACACATTTAGATTTTTTCCAACCGAAGATTTCTTATTCTTATTTTTTTCCAAATAAAAAGGCTCTCGATTTGTCAGGTGTAAACCTGCGTTCATGAATCGTATTTGTCCGTAATTAATCAAAGGGGAGCGAGAAAGGTGTGCTAAGAACATGTTGCAGAAAGTTACGCTAATTAGATTTCCCGCTTGCTTTGCTTTACTCGACGGATTCCATACTCGAAACTTTGAATTATCATTCTCGTTTTGACTTTTGATTTTGCAATGGACATCTCCACATCATCGTTTCTACTGTTTTAGTCACCGCTGCTGTTTATTTTGACATATATGGTTGTGGAAATGTCACCGCTGCTGTTTATTTTGACATATATGGTTGTGGAAATGTCACCGCTGCTGTTTATTTTGACATATATGGTTGTGGAAATGCGGATGTGTGTCACTTTGTCACACAAATTGGAAAATAAGCTAAGAGATAGGCAAAAGAGAGTTCTTTTGAGATACCAAAAAGATAAATGCATTGTCGAAGATCTTATTCCGAAAATTTTTACTCTCCTGATCTTATTCCGAATATTTTTATTAAGAAATGTAAATTTGATCTTTTAGCTCCTCTCAGAATTATTTTCAATAACTGGATTACAACCGGCCAAATACCTGATTCGTGTAAGTTCGCGATTGTCAAACCCATACCTGAAGTAAGAGGGTCGTCGAGTCTTTCCAACTATAGACCCATATCTCTAACGTGTTTATTGTCCAAAGTTTTCGAAAAAATTATAGCGGATTTCTTATACTCGTGTATTGAGAAGAATGGTTTACTGTCCCAATTCCAATGCGGGTTTCGATCTAAACATTCAAACATAACCTCACTCGCTGAATCACATTCTTTCATGATCAACATCTCATTAAACAATCTCCCGTCGACGTAATACTTATCGATATTTCCAAAGCTTTAGATTGCGTTGATCATAGATTCCTGACATAGAAGCTTAAATGTTTAGGCATCAGCGAGTCCATTGTTAAATTGATATCTTGTTCTTTAGACAATTGTAAACAATCTGTATCTTTTGATTGAGTTTATTCTCACCCTTCAGTAGTATCCAGTGGAGTTCCTCAAGGCTCCTCTATTGGCCCTTTATTGTTTCTGCTGTTCATTGACGATATTACTAAAGTTATTCCTAAGAAGACTCGATATCGCATTTTCGCCGACGATCTTATTTTGTTTGCAGAAGTCCCATTACGTCACAGAGACTTGCAGTTAGCGATAAACAAAATTTGCGACTGGTGTATAGAATGGAACTTAACTCTGTCCTCTACTAAATGTAATGTTTTGCACCTTGGTAAAAAACCTGTTGAACTTAATTATGAAATCAATAATTCTTTCCTGAGCAAATCTTCTTCTGTTAAAGATTTAGGTATTACGATTGATGGTTATGTGAGCTACAAACTCCATATAGAGACTATTTGCAAAAAAGCATCTTCTTCAGCTAATATGGTCCTCAGAGCATTCAAATCTATGTCTCATTATCTCCTCATGCAGTCTTTTAATGTTTATGTTCGTCCAATACTCGAGTATGGTACAGAACTCTGGTCACCTGTCTCCAAACAACTAGTCAATGATATTAAATTTGTGCAGCGTAATTACACTAGAAGAGTTTTCTATAGATGTGGCCTCCGCAATGCTTTCTACTCCGAAAGATTGAAGTTTCCTGGTACTGGATCACTTGAACTCCGTCGCACTATAAGAGACCTATGTTTCCTCCATAAGAGCCATCATTCAAACTCATCCATCGACTCTTCTCATTTTTATATACTCACCAATTGAACATTAGACTCCCCGTTCTCTATCCTGCTAGATTGTCTACTTTTGTTTCAAGATCGATTTCTATATGGGTTTGTCTTCCTAGTGAAGTCAAGTCATTTCAAAGCTCTGCTATAATTAAATAAAAAAATTGAACACATCGATACTTCCCTTCTTACCTTAGAATCCTTGGTTTATCTGTAGCCTTCTAACAATAGAACATTTGTTTTTTTCTTTTCTTTTGTAATTAGATTATCTCCTGCATCAGTGTTTAGACGATGTTCCTTTTCTTTTAGTTTATATATCATAGTCCATGCTCTGATTTGTCTCATTAACTACATGATGTTGTTTATAATGTTGCGTGAAACAATAAATGGAATGAAATGAAATGAAAGAGAATTTGGTTATGACAGTGCTTTTCACGCACATAATTCATTGTTTAACGTAATCTAAAAGTTATCTTTTTTTATTATCGGCCTAACTAACATTTTCGTTCCCGTTCTATTATCCGGAGTTCCATCTCGAAGTTATCAGTTTTAAAAAAACTCACCAAGACGCAGTTAAAAACTTTTAATCAGAATTTGTGAAGATCAACAAGTAATACTTTTCTAAAATTTTTGTTTTAGAGTACTTTATTTGAATTCAGGCTTTTTCATGACATGAAAAAATCATAGGTAGGCATGCACATGTATAAATTTATTTAAACTTTGTTTTAAAATATTGTTTTATTGATGGTTCCGGTAGATCAATTTTTTATTTTTTATTTCCAGTAGTCTCAATACTCTTGGGAAGAAACGCTCGCTTAACAGAGTATGCAGGGACAATGAATGATGATAAAAATACGAATGAACATGCCCGGAAAGAAAGAGATAGAGTTGAAATAAGTTAACGGATAAGAGTGTTGAAGAGAGTGAATTAGACGAGGAACATGGAGATTTAAAGACAGAGAAGAACAGAAATATTGAGAACAAAAAGACAAAAAAGTTGAATAGGATATTAAAGGAAAGATGCGGAGAAAAGATGAACAAAGAGTTAGACAGAAGAACTGAGAGATAGAATAAAAGATAATAAAAAAGGAAGAAAGAGCGAGGTAGAGAAAGGAGGAGAAAGAAAACAATAGATAAAGGGTTTTCTCACTCTAAAGAGAGAAAGAGACGAAAGCGGAACTTACATACATATGTATGTAAGGCAAACGAATCGAGTAAAATAAACTATCACGGTTCGCTTATGATGTCCGTATGAACATACAAATATGTATATATATATATATATATATATATATATATATATATATATATATATATATATATATATATATATATATATATATATACTTATATATGTATGTACTTATATAAGTACTTATACATGTAAGTACTTATATATGTACTGGTATATTAAGTACTTACATATGTACTTGTATATGTAAGTACTTATATATGTATTATTGCACAAAGTGTTGAATAAACGACCAATTTTTCATGTGACATGCGGCGTTTATTTTTCCGGAATTATATAATGTAGAATGACGTGTTCGAACCTTCCGTTTCATGTATAAATGTAATTACATATTGACTCGGTCAAAGTTTAAGTCAGTATACTTTCCTAAATTTAAACTGATAAAATGTGGAAATTTTGTTATAATGGAACTTTTTATTATTTTATTTGATTCCTGAGTAGGTTTTCGCACTCATTCATGTAACAGAAAAAGTTTTCCCATGAATTACGTCTAGAATGCAAAGAACTCTTCTCTGTAATCTTTTGTTTGACGACCGCAGGATCCTTCTTTGTGTTGGCTAAGAAATAGTTTATGTATTTGAAAACCTACTTTTTTCCTGCAGAAAAATAGTCTTTGTCTGAATCAACGAAAGAGGAGAAGTTGCTGTTATGCAATCAGAGACCCATCAACAAATGGCAAAATTTTAGATTATTATAGCGTAGGTTTTTTAGAAGAGTTTCAAAGCGGTAGGAGATATTCGGAAAGCTTATATTTAGCTTGGTGTTTTTAGTTTATGTTTTTTCTTGGTTTCAAAGTTTGAGAAGCAGCAAGAATTTTCAAGAAAAATGTTATGCAATCAGAGACCCATCAACAAATGGCAAAAATTTAGATTATTATAGCGTAGGTTTTTTAAGAAGAGTTTCAAAGCGGTAGGAGATATTCGGAAAGCTTATATTTAGCTTGGTGTTTTTAGTTTATGTTTTTTCTTGGTTTCAAAGTTTGAGAAGCAGCAAGAAAGAAGTACTGGGTTACCAATACTGGATTACGCAATCGAAACTCCAAGTCTGGGGAGTCATGGCTGCAATCGCGAGTTTTGTTTGAGAAGCAGCAAGAAAGAAGTACTGGGTTACTAATACTGGATTACGCAATCGAAACTCCAAGTCTGGGGAGTCATGGCTGCAATCGCGAGTTTTGTTGAGAAGGTATGAACTGCGATTTTCAGCTTAATTCCGAAAATAATGGGAGAGCAAGTACATCTAATACATTTTGGTATCTAGGCAGTTTCAATTTTTTTCGCATTACCGGGGTTTTTTTTCTGGGCCCTATAGGTGAATTTTTATGATGCATCTGAGAAAATGAAATACTTTAAAAAAAAACAAGTTATATATTTTAAAAGTACGTGGTGGATCGCGACAAGACGAGAGAGGGAACAGAAAAGAGAAACGGTTATTAACATGCTGGCTCTTTTGATGAAGAAATTCATCACGTAACACGTGATGCGATGAAGGATTACCTTTTTTCGGATATTTTCCGATCTTCTCATCTCACATAGTGGAAATAACCTTTTTTGTGAAGTGAGACACAGAGAATGATCAGGAACAGACAGAAGTTGGTTCTATACTTGGTTCACAGAAGTTCGTTCTATGCTTCCCAAACATCATGGTAGAATGATTTATTCCATTTTCTTTTCTCTCCGCTCGTTGACTCGTAAACATCCTACTCAATCCTTCTTTTAGCCACTTCTCTCAAGTGATCTCTCAAGAAGTTTGTACTTCAAATTATCAAAAAACCATTCGTGCTTTTCCTGTTTTAGTTTAATTGATCCAGCCGCTCTGTGATGCTAGTAAAAAAGCTCTAACTTTGCCTGTTCACCCAGTACTACTTGGTTGTTCAAAGTAAATAACGGGTGTTTGAGGAATGGGTGGGCGAAAAAGAGAACGGGGAGGGGGTGGAGTGGCCAGTACTGGTTGCTTCCAGAAGAGCCAAGTTCCAAACAACCACACTGATCAGTTCTTCCCCAACCTCGTGTTCTGAACGCAGTTCTCCAATTCTTTTTCTGAGACCATGCTGTTTTAATTACCAAAATTACCTGTCATCATTTTTTATGGGAACAACCTAAAAAATGTTCTTGGAGTCAATTTTTTTTAATTCTGTTCAAATATGCAATTCTCCAAGCGCCGTTTTCCGATTGAAATCTTCCAAATTCATGCACTCCAACCCACCCGATTTACCTGTAATCTTTTCGTAACTTTAAACCACATTCTCAGAAAACTATTTTTTTATGAAATTCGTAGAACGATCTACATTGTTCTTTAAGTTTTTGTTTATGTTACTCAATAGTTCATACCAAGTCCTTTTTTGTGGATAAATAATTGAAACGAAGCGTAATGCGAGAAATGCGAAAAATATCGTAGTATCTAAAACTGTGCCATGTAAGTAACTTCGAACAAACACTGTGTAAGTAAAAAATATTTGGTGAAAACAAGTTACAGTAATTCTCTAGTCTAGATCGTTTCTGAGGAATCTCGCCGAGTGATACCCATCATTTTTTTCAGATGCGTGAGCTTTCTGTTAAGACGTTTTCATCTTTTTGTTTTCTTCTCTAAGGTGTTTAAACGTCAGCACTGTTCTTTATTCAGTTTTTTTGTGCCATAAACAATTAGATTTTTCTTGTTTTTTGTCATTCTAAGAGTGGTTTTGATTTTCGTTTTTCTTCTCGCTTTCATTAATTCGTCTGTTGTGCGAGCTCGCTCCAGACTCGTCTGTTGTGCGAGCTCGCTCCAGACTCGTCTGTTGTGCGAGCTCGCTCCAGACTCGTCTGTTGTGCGAGCTCGCTCCAGACTCCACAGGACGTTCAAAGAACATCGACCAAGTGATTTCTACTTTTTTACACCTATACACCTAGAACGAAACAGCGTTTTTACACGTCTTTATCTGTTATGTTATTGTGTAGCTGTTGTGTTAGCCATAAACTATCTACACTTTTTTTATTGTCACCACGTTTTACGCGGTCTCATATTTGAAATTGAAAAAAAGATTAAACTATCTCAGAGGCAAAAGATAATCACTCTAGGGGGTAAATTCGGACCTAGCCGTCTCTCTCCTTCTTTGTAAGGAAAAGAAGCGTTTTATCAATGCACTATACATAGCCTTGCTAATTTGAGCGTTATACCTAACCTTGCTAATTTGAGCGTTAGTCCGGTATATCAAAAACTAAGCGGCCATACTATATTCAAAAATAAAGCGACGTGAAACTAAATTAAAGTTTTGTTATTATCAGAATTTGTTATAGCAAAATCATCAGCACATTCGGAGCATCTTACCAAATATTTTTTTGAGATGCTGTAGAAACGGAATTTTGCCGAGTTCTTGTGAGTTGATTCGAAAATGTCTCACTAGGATAGACGAACTTAGATGACGTCCTGATTCATTGATAAATAACTTAATGATCAAGGACAGAGAAGAAAAAACGAGCGAGAGAGAGAGAGAGAGAGAGAGAGAGAGAGATAAAGAGAAAAAAGAAGACAGGGAATGACTGTAAAAGAAAGAATAAAATAGAGAGCACACAAAAAAGGATGAGTTTATGAAAGTATGCAAAAAGGCATACATGTGATTTATGAATAGCAACACTTTGAAAGTATTCCTGCGCGTAAGAATGAAAGTATACTTCATAGTGAGGCATACAATCAATGTATGAATGGAACACTGTTGAAAGTATGCCTTGGTGGCTTCTCTTCCTTTTCTTGGCACTTATCCAATTATCAAACCGGGTTGACTCAGGTTACTCTATATACACTTATAATCTGGATTACTTTTCACAGGAGAAGCACACATACGATTCGTATCGTCTAAATCATTTTACCCAGCGAATCTGGGAGGAAGTCATTGGGACAAAAAACTTTTTTTTATTGTGAAGCGCTCTCCTTAAAAAGGACCTACAGGAACGCCTTTTGGAAAAAAAGGCCCTTCGGAAAAGTCAGAAACAAGTAAAATTTTCGAATGAAAAACCCAAGAAACAGCATACTTGCTTTTTGTAGACAGCATACTTTCAAAGTATTTTTTTTTTATAGCATACTTTCATTGTATAGACAGCATACTCTCAAAGTATCCCTAGAATACTTTCATTTTATTAATATTCATACTTTGAAAGTATGAATAGTAATACTTGTGTGCGGAATATTATGGAACACTTTTAAAGTATATAGTTGTATTCTCAAAATTTCGAATATTCATACCTTTTTTGTGTGAGAGATGAAGATATAAAAGAGAAAAAAGAAAGGAAAAAAAAGATTTTTGCAATTTTTGCTTCAATTATTCATCTTTTATCATACTACACAACATGCCGATGCTATAGTATTGGTCTTCCATTACCAATATGTATATGTTTGTATTCGGGAAACTTGATATAAATATAGCCCGGTTCTCAAATCAAGCTGGAGCACAATCGATAGACAGGTAGATGGCGTGCTAGTTCTGTAGCTTTTTTTAAAAACTATATTACCTTTCCTAATAAGATATTTATGAGTTTTAACTATGTGTCTCAATGGTCACGCAGTTTCCCCTCCGACCCGTCCTTCCTTCGGTACAGCTATGTACATATAGAGAAAGGCTCATCCCAGACAGATGCACTTCATTTGAGGATTTCAATCTTGAGTGAAATTAGGAAGTAAAAAAAAGAGGGAAAAAGAAGTTCATTAAGAAAATAACAGACCGAACGAAGCGAGAATGAAAAGAGGGAGCGAGTAATAGAGAGGGGAAGAAATGGAGAGAACGAGAAAAATAAAGACTGAACGAGGAAGAGAAAATGAGGTAAAGAAAAAGTAAGAGATCTAGAGAAAATGAGAAACAGAAAATGGAATGGAGAAAGGAAGTTTAAGAAAAATAAGAGAAAAAGGAAGAATGGGAAGATTAAAAAAACTTATGAGAGACTGAATAAGAGAATAAACGATACGTTTTCGCCGAATTCACCTTTTTATCAACTAATTTAATCAAAATCTTCTTTTGGAGTGTTACCAATTAATTGCCCACATTTAATGAAATAACTTTATTTTTAATGAATTGTTGACAGTGATAAAACAAAAAAAAGTTTAAAAAAAGATTAGTATAAGAGTTCAGGTTTTTTAATATACTCGTTTTCGTCTAGAATCACGGGTAAATCAGACGATAAGCAGAAAGTATGACGAAAGGCTTGAATAACAAACAAAAAAGAAGAAACTGAAGGAGCAAGAAAAAACCTTCGAGAAAATGAATTTTTAAACATTCATTTATTTCAAAGTTTTTTCGAAAAAGCAAAAACGAGCTCTGAAATCGCAAATCAAAAGTTAATGAAGAAGATTTTGATGAGAGATCAAGAAGAGTGTAGGGAGAAGAAGAAGGAACAGAGGAATAATGAAAAAGGAAGAGTACTTACATATATGGTAAAGGGCCAAAGTAATTCAAAGCTTTAACACAATTAAATTTTAGACGAAAAAAACAATTTTTGAAGAGTAAGTTTAAAAAATAAAACAATGTCAAAGTTCAAACGGAAGAAAAATAATGGATCGATAAAGAGAGCTTTTTGGGAGTAATACATGCTATTTTGGTAATACGATCCTATGAACTAAAAAAAACGAGAACAGCGCCTATTGAGATTCTATATATTGAAAAAAAGGAACAACGCATATTGGAAAAAAATACTCATTCATAAATACTTTATCAATTTTCAACGTTTGTACAGGGTGAAACCGCTGAGTGCATGGGGGGAGGGGCTCAAAACCAACACTTCACTCCAAATTCTAGATAACTGCGCACTTTCATGGCTGCTCGCTGAAAGAAACGAATGCCTTTTCCAACTTCGCAATTCCTAGACCAGAGAACGACACAAAGCACCATTAGCTTCCCTTTAACTCAACTCCCCAAAATCCTCTCACTTTTTTATATCTGTGTCCCAGCCCTTCTATTTTCTGTCTCAGACCCTAGAATGTTGTTGCCCCTATGGTCTCTCGCCTCCCTAAGAAGCTCGTGATATACTCGCCCTCGTTTTTCCCTCTTCCGGATGCAGAATCAGTTCGCGCCCGCACTTATGACCCAAGTCTTCTGTCACGTAACCGGGCAGTTGTGGAAAGAAGCTTATACTTGAAAATATTTTCTCAGGTTTTTTACCCAAAAACATGGATCGATGCTATCATCTATTGATAGTGCTTCAACTTACTTCCAATTTCTTCAGTGCTTTTGGCAATTTAATTTGGAGAAATTTTTTTGTTGAAAAGTTTCTTTTTCTGAGTAAATTTTTGTTGAGTAAAACAATTTTCGTTTTTGCGAAGTACTAAAGTTTTTATTGCAATCATTTGATAAACATCCATCCTTCACGTCTCGTGGTTTGTGAAAAAAAATCGATTTAGAAGGTTATGGAGAGAACGGGAAGCCCTCCACTTCCTGAGACTTCTGCTCTTTTTCTGACTGAAAATGTTGTCATTGACGTCTTTGCTTGATTTTCATAATTGGAAGAATTCTAAGAGAAGTCTCCACTTGAATGTGAATTTTGATAAGTACTGTGGCCTTCTTAGCATGGAAAGAGATTATACTTTAAATGTCTAAATTTGTTGTATGTAGCAAGAGAGTATTCCAATATTCATCATTCAGCGAAAATTCTATTATAAAGCAGAAAATGAGATGCGAATAAGTAAGAGCATGAAGCTTAGAACAAACTTGTGAGCAGCAAGGGAGAAGAGAGAACAGAAGCGAGAATGAACGAGAGTGACGTAGATAAAAGGAGATATGAAGGGGGTGCATCCTGGAATACAGGTCGAGAGACATGAGCCATGCAAGATATAATATTGTGTGGGAAGAATGAAGGAGGTAGGGGGTGATAGAAAAAATCGGAAACATCATTGGAATGCGTAAACTATTTAGATATATTAAAAGAGAGATGAAAAAAAGATTGAAAAAATTGAACAAGAAAGAATGATATAGAGAGTCAAGAAAGCAAAGAGACTGTGAGAAAAAAGTGAAAAAGAAAGAGAAAGAACGAAAAAAGAAAGATTCAAAACAGAAGAAAACAAACCCAAAGGAGAAAATGAGAAGCAAAGAAAGAGAAAGGGCAAAAGTGAGCAAACTAAGAAAAATTAAAGAATTAACGGAAGCGTAGAATAATGCACAATTTTAATGAAACGAGAAGGGAATAATTTTGAAAAGAGATTAAAAAGTACCTCTCGTCTGGATAATCTCCGGGGAATTCTTTTCTCCTCTCGAAAGGCTCGCTCTCGTAGGAAGTATCGAGACACATCCACTCATTGCAAGGAACCTTTTATTCACCCCCATCATCTCTTCCATTTTCCAAGTTCAAACCATACAATGATTGTTAAAGGGTTTTGATTTACATTCAATATCAATGTTTTTTTCTGCCCTTGAACTTTTTTGCTCCGACTTCGTTCATATTCTTATCTTTGAAGTCTGTATACGGCTCGTTACTTTCAAAGTTGCAAGTTGAGCGTAATTAAGTTTCTTATTGTTGAAGGGAAAGAGTTCATTACTTAACAATATGTGTATATCATTAGTCCAATTATTGAGAAAAAAGAATTCCAATTAATATTCAATCAAAATTTAATCCGTTTCCGTTCGGACGGAAACGGATCCATAAAATTCTCCCCTAACAAAGAAAAGTTTTTCGTTTGTGATTCTTCTATTGAAAGATGTGAGCTCAAAAAATGATGATTGGGTCGGTAGAAGTCACCGCTACGAATCATCAGAATTTGGGCTACTGCAAGAGTTTTTTTTTTGATACGTACATTGCACCCAAACAGTCAAAACTCCTATCAACGATGTACGTATGCATAAACACTTGTTTATTCTTTTTAACTCGGTTTTTAACACATTCATAGTGCACTTTTTAACACATTCATAGTGTACTACCGAAGATTCGCGATCACTCCCATCAGTTTCCTATTTCACAACTTGGAATAACATATGAATACTTGAAAAAGTCAGGCAATTACATTTTTGTTAACGGAGAAACGTAGATATCTAGAACAAAAACGTGTGATATAGGATAGTTTCACATACTGAAGCAATAAAAAAACCAGTGCTATCAAATTTGTATTCAGAAGAGAAAAACAAGAATTCCTCATTTATAAAGTTGATGGAATACTAGGGAATGTGTAACTGAATTTCACTCAACCAATGAGAACGGATAGACAATTTTTGATTTTTTACGCGTTTCCCTCTTTCATTGTCGTGAGACTAAGTTTTCCTGTTTTCCTTAACGTCCTTCGTTTGCCTTAATTCTCGAACACAAAGACATGATGAACTTGGTTACCATATGATCAAAATAATGCAATTTGAATGCATCGCCGTCAGATTGGCAGAATCTTAATTCCCGGAAAGTCATTCGTTGTTATCACCAAAGCAACGCAGATAAGTCGATCTTTCACGATTTCATACAAAAAAAACGGAAGTAGAGTTTGTTTGCGGAAGTAGACACATATATGAGTTGAATACCTCATTCGCTAGTATTCTTAGCGCGCTTATTAGGAAATCTCTGAGTAAGTATGTACTTATTAGGAAATCTCTGAGTAAGTATGTACTCATTAGGAAATCTCTGAGTAAGTATGTACTTATTAGGAAATCTCTGAGTAAGTATGTACCAGAAATCATAGTATTCACTCATTGATATCCTTCACAAAAAATGTTGTTTTTTTCTATCAATAGTCTTTACTCCAATCGGCACTACATTCTAGTCGGAATTGGACAGAAGTCATCATCAACTCTTCTGCAATTGAGGAACCTATTGTATGAACGTGAGATTTTTAACGCCTCTTATATTTAAAGTGAATTAAAAATAAGAAACAGCCAACACAGCATTCTCTTTCACTTTTCTCAACTCATTTACTTAATAGGTCTGAGCTAATTCAGATATGAAAACAAATTAGAACTGTTGATTGAGTTTGATCAGATTTAACGGATGAGTCATAGGAAGGATGACTTTAGGGATTCATTCTTAAGGTGATGAAAATCTATTAAGGTGATGAAAATCTATGAAAAAAAAATCGGCGCGATGATCTCATCGTTTAGAGATTAATGTCGCGGCAGATAAATTCAGATTCTTCAAGCGCGTGGTTTGAATAGTCTTAAAACAAAAATTCAGCCGAGCTCGTACCCAGGAAGCTCTTATCTTAGACCTCAAATTCATGTGAGCGCTCATAATCATCGCGCCGATGATTTCATCGTTTAGATATTAATGTCGCGGCAGGTTGTTGGATAGGAATCTATAATTTACTCTAAAAAAATTTTTAATTGAGAGGCTTTTTCATCTCAGAAAAACTGACGTCTTTGTGTCCTAAATAATAACAGTTTATCGCAACGGTGTTTGATGATGAGGCAGAAAAGAAGTTGAGCTATGCGGAAGCAGAAGCATGTGTGCGTGAATTTTTAGCCTTTTTGTTCTTCTTCAAAGCATGCAATTTTTTAAACGGGAAACTTGGAATCTTAGTTATTCCGGGTTAATTCCATGCATGTATATAGAAATATGTATAATAGAAACTTACTTCGAATTTTTAGTTGCTTTTAGCTTCAATGTTAACTTTTGGAAATTGAACTTTGCGTTGTTCTTTATGTGTATTTATGTGTATTTGGTCACAAAACGTTACAAATTTTTAAAGGTTTTTTATTTATTTTTTCAGTGGCATAAAAAAATATTGGCAGTCGTTAATTTATCAATTTTTGATCTTTAATTGCTAAGTCACACAGTTTGAAGGCAGTGACGCCTGGTTAAGATGACAAATGATTGAACTATTTTTCAATTTTTACTAGTTTTATATAGAAAGTATAGAAAGTGCATGCAAGTATATAGAAATAGAAAACTTACTTAGAACTTTGAGTTGCTTTTAGCTTCAATGTTTTCTTTTGGAAATAAAACTTTGCGTTTTTATTTATGTATTGTTACGTTACAAATTTGCAAAGGTTTTTTTTTTGATTTTTCAAGCAGCATAAAAAAATATTGGCAGTCTTCAATTTATCAACAGTCGTTAATTTTGTTTTTGTTGTTTTTTTTGTTTTCTTATAAACTTGACCTTTTTTTGGATTTTATTGGAAATTCTCTAATGTTATGCAAGTTCTGCTAACTTTTTTGCAGCATAAAAATGTTTTCAGAACAATTGAGAACTTGTTGTTTTTACCTTTCTCTTTGCACTCTTGATTTTCCTTGCATTTTTATAAGAACTACAGTGAAAAAACTGGAAAATTTTGGAAGATGTGGTATATAAGAAATAAAATATACCAGTTTACAATATATATGAAAGTAAAGTACTGCTCAAAAGTATATCACATTTTAGTTATTTTAAAACACTTTTTGTAAACTCAACCAATCTTGATTAAACTTTCAGGAGTGATTTTTTCACTCAATTTACCCATTATTACTTGTGCATTGAATAAGTTTTCAACAAGTTATGTAATATTTATTCATCGAATTGTGCAAAAATCACAATTTTTACTGCAAAAATTAAATAACTTCAAACATATTAGAACAGACAAATTTCAATTACAATTAGCCTAATATTTTGTAGCAAATCCTTTGGCATATACATATTACTGCCTGACAGCGAAGCGGCATCGAATCAATTAGGATGTCTATGAGGGACACCGGGATGCCAATCAATTAGGGTGTCTATGAGGGACACCGGGATGCCAATCAATTAGGGTGTCTATGAGGGACACCGGGATGAATCAATTAGGGTGTCTATGAGGGACACCGGGATGCCAATCAATTAGGGTGTCTATGAGGGACACCGGGATGCCAATCAATTAGGGTGTCTATGAGGGACACCGGGATGCCAATCAATTAGGGTGTCTATGAGGGACACCGGGATGCCAATCAATTAGGGTGTCTATGAGGGACACCGGGATGCCAATCAATTAGGGTGTCTATGAGGGACACCGGGATGCCAATCAATTAGGGTGTCTATGAGGGACACCGGGATGCCTTCCCAAGCACTCTCCATCTGCTGAAACTTGACGGATAGATTCGAAGAGTGCACGGCCCTGAGCGATTTTCGACCTCGTCTTAGATGAGCTCGATTATTTTCAAGTCGGGGCTCTGACTGGGCCGGTCAAGAACCTCGACTGGATCTTCAGCGAACCACTCCGAGACGAAGCAAGAAGAGTTCTTCGATTCGTCGTCCTGTTGAAAAATGAACGAACGACCCATAGACTGCAGCGTATAGGGTATTATCGTGTTCTCAAGAACTTTTAGTTATGCGGCTGCATCCATCCGACGTTTACAAGCCGGTCCGACACATCGTCAGAGAAACTTGGAGTCGCCGCCATGTTTCATCGTTGGAAGCTGGTACTGGGGATCAAATGATTGACAAAAACCGGAAGTACCGAACAGATACAAACGATATTCATCACTCCAGAGTATACTCTACGCCACTGCAAATGGTTAAATGTGAGATGAGGCCCAGCGCAAGCTCACGCGCCTTTCTATTTTTCGCAGAAAATGAATGGCTTTCGCACCGTTTTGTAGTGCTCAGCGATGGCATGGACACGCCCAGGTCGGCACGAGAGGCCCGAAAGATTTTCAAGTTTGGAACGTGCTTTGTACAGCGAGGGCGGTTCTTCCTTGCCGGCTTCGAAGTGCGTCGAAATGCAAAGTGTACACCTTAATAAAAAAGTTTGTATAACCTCCTCGGATACTTAGACGTTTCAGTAGCTTTGCGACGGCCGATTGAGTGATGGAAAACTGGCTCGCGAAATGTACCTCTTTCAAGCCCTGCTGGTGCCCTTTTAAGAAGGTATCATGCATTGGCAACGACATGTAGCGTGCCTCGCGACAATTACTAATTATTTCACAACATCATTTCACACTGTTACCGATAACTAACTTAAAAAGTAATAAAAATTAAAAGTTGAACAATGCAATTTTCGAGAAAAAAAAAAGAAATTTGCGGCGGGCCATTTGATAAAATGCACCCAACTACGAAATTATTTTTTCACCACACAATTTTCATAATTTGAGAGTTTCATTGAGGTTGATTGAATTTGATTTTTTTAGAATGTGTTAAAAAAAACCAAAATATGATATACTTTCGAGCGGTACTGAACATTACTAAATTCGTGAACTTTCATCTAAGAATTAAAAAAACCGATGAAATTATTATTTCATTATTTAGATATGATTTGGTTGGTACGAGTTCGGAAGGTACTGTGCAAAATCGGCTAGAGCTTAATTATTCAACCTGGTCTGAATGTAAATCGTCGTCGCGTTCGCTTTTTCCATTGGCTCAATGGTATTCCAGGAAAAACGGTCAAAAAGTTAGGTTTTTCAATACTTGCAGGATTAAGCCGCTAATCAACGAAACGACGATGGAATCCCTGTCACATCTTACCGCTACCGATAAAAAAATTCTCAGCAATTCATGGGCGATAGTGTCGAGGTTGTCGAACTATTCAATGAGCTTTCAAAAAAGAGAAGGATGAATAGGTAAGTCAATAAGATAATCAAACGGAAAAAAAACGGAAGTCGCTGGTTCTGTTCTGGCCATGGGACCTGTTCTCGGTCGAGTTCTCGCTAGCTCGGTATGTTTCGCTGTTTGCAAATCGCATCGTAGAAAATCTGAAATAGAAGGTGATGAAACTATTAATTCTGAATTCTGAGTTCTTCGAAACAGAGTTTAGACACCGAAGCATTGAACTTGAAATTCTCTGAGTTTTACACTTTCACTGAAACTTTCTACGCAAAAGCTTTTTAATCGGTCGATACTAAAAACTATTACTTCAGTACTTAATTACTACACAAGGTGGAAGGAAATTAAGAGTTCTCTCTCACAGGTACAATGATGTTTTAGATAAATTATTCATAAATAACAACATATTGAAAAATTTCCGGTTGATCTGAATCAACTATTTTAGCACTGAATAAAAGAAGAACTTGTGCTGAGTTAAACGCATTGGATTGAGAATCCAGTAGACGATACACTATGATCTGTGTCTTGCCTTTTTGATGCGTTGTTAGAAGAATAGGGCTTCGAATGTTTAGCTTTATAAAAGCATCGTCAGCGAATAAAGCGAAACATTCGAAGCCCTATTCTTCTTAACAACGCATAAAAAAAGGCAAGACACAGATCAAAGTGTATCACTCAATAAAAGCATTGCTTCAAAACAATATCTTTCATTTAGCAATACCAAAGATTTAAAGTTTGTTTTTTTTACGATCTACAAACGCTATTTAGGGTTAGTTTGCTTTTGTAAATATTTTTTCCGGTTTGACAAATGAGTCGATCTTCTCGACCCTCATCCTCGATATTTTTGTGTTCAATTTACGATATCATTGCAGAGACATGCAATCTATAGCAGTCAACATATTCGAGATGATCTTCGAACAGGTTTAAGCTTCAGTTTTGTCTCGATAAGTCTTCCCAGAAACAACCTACATATGTACGAATTGATTCGCTACCAGTGCTTTCAACTGGTAGGATTGCTTAGATGCAATTTCGACTGTGAAAAAACACACTTCCTGCTACCATACAAGTTACATTGACGCTTTCGAAGGCAAATTGTTGTTAGATAGAATCTTTCTATCTGAAAGGCACAGTGGAATTTTTTGTAATGATTAC
The DNA here is from genome assembly GCA_964056735.1 of Allodiplogaster pararmata. Lineage (NCBI taxonomy): Eukaryota > Metazoa > Nematoda > Chromadorea > Rhabditida > Diplogasteridae > Allodiplogaster > Allodiplogaster pararmata. The sequence continues at coordinate 29,128,311 of OZ057404.1, read as the reverse complement.
TCATGAAACATTCATTTCATGAATAACCACTATTTAAATAGAGAAAAAGACGAGCAAAAAATCAAGGTTTTTTGCTTAGACCCGAAAAGGAAGATAGTGAAGCATTTTTTCGCGGGTAATAGTTTAAATTTAGTTTATTTGAATGATTAGTCACAAGTGGCATTAAATATCTAACATAAGTCATCAGCAGTCGACAAAAATCGCTCACTTTAGTTATAAAAAAGATGAACGTTGCTAATCACGTGTATTGAAGGCTCCAGACGCGTAATTGATGTTCTCTTTTATGATGAATGACTTTCTCTTTTATGATGAATGAAAATGGAAAACAAGACGAGCAAAAAATCAAGGTTTTTTGCTTAGACACGAAAAGGAAGATAGTGAAGCATTTTTTCGCGGGTAATAGTTTAAATTTAGTTCATTTGAATGATTAGTCACAAGTGGCATTAAATATCTAACATAAGTCATCAGCAGTCGACAAAAATCGCTCACTTTAGTTATAAAAAAAGATGAACGTTGCTAATCACGTATATTGTAGGCTCCAGACGCGAAATTGATGTTCTCTTTTATGATGAATGACAACAATCGGCTGCGTTCAGTGAGCACTGCGGAACGACAGGAAAAGCGCTCGAACGAATTCAATTTTCATGCACTGCGGTTTATTCAGGTTCAATCATGAATCATTGCTTACATTATGTTTCTCAGATGCCTGTAGCTTTTCCCCAAACTGGTAGCAAAAATAGTTCACTAATATCTAACCAGGATGTTTATGTTAAGGAAGCGTAGAGCGTCAATCGGTGCTTCTGGTTACCTAGCGATGAAAATTTTTCTTATTGATTGATATTTTCACTCGATTGTATCACCAATGTTTCTCAGGTCTATGATCTTTTTATGCTACAGGTGATAGAGAGCGTGATGCAGTACATCGATAATCCTGAAGCACTCGACCCCCTACTTGTCAATCTGGGACAAATACACAGCAGGCATCAAGAACAACTAGGATTTCGGTGAGTCGCTTCTTTTTTCCCTCGTTTTCTCTTCTACTCGTGGCTCTAACTATTTCTCTATTTCTATACTCCGATGTTCTTTTCTACCCTCTTTTTCTCTCTCTTTTTCTCGCTTCATCCCGGTTTCTCTATTCTCTTTGTGTGAGTACTTTCTGTTTGAGCAATACTTCCTTTTCTTGAATTTTTTGTTTCTCCTCGATAATCCTACTCAGTGCTACGGCCGGATCTGAAACATCATTATTGCTTACTTTGTAGGTGAACCTTGAATATTTCAGAAGACCTCACCTCTTTTTCTTATCTCTCATTCATCTGTCTCTCTCTCTCACTCTCAACTATCTCTAAGCACCATCTTCATTTCTCATTCTCTTGCACTTTCTCTCACTCTCACTTTCTCACTTTATCTTACTTTCTCTTGTTGTGCTCTATACCTTTTTAAATCAATGTTGTGCTCTATACCTCTATACCTCGGTAAGCTCATGATAATACCTTATCATGAGCTTACCGAGAAGTCAAGTATTCATTTTAAAAAAAGTTTTTAATGCATAAAATCAACCGGTGTAGTTGAAAACTTTCTGTATTTTTCCGTTTTCCAATTTTTTTCTATTTGATGAAGGCGAACATGGATCACCGACATTTTGTACCCGAGACACTTCGTATCCGAAATTTTGTACCCGCGAATCTTTGTACCCACGAAACTTTCTACCACGACACTTTTTAGAACGACACTTAGTAACGCGACATCTTGTACCCGCAACATTGTACCCTTTGAACAGGTGTGACTGTGACTAACCGCATTAAAAGTTATTGCTAACCGAACCTATTTGACATTGTCGATTACATGGGAAGTTAGATTTTCTAAAGTTCGAGTGAAAAAGCTTAACTTTTTTGGAATAATAAACTCGCTGAAATTGGTTTGTAACTATTTTAAGCATTGAGAGGCTTTATGCACACGCAGAAAACTAAATTCTTCAAAAAATTTTGTTCAAGAAAATGCAATTCATCGCCTAATCTTTCTTTGTAGATTCTACTGGAAGAAAGCCGTTTTCCTCAAGCACAGAGTAGTACTTGCATACAGATTTAAACCGAAACGCGGTTTTTTTCCTTTTTCTCGAAAAAAATGTAACGTGCATAAGGGCCAAGGAAACGATTGGCCTAAATTTTTTCTACTTTTTGCTATTTTCGCTACTACATATACACCTTTTCAACTTTTCGTCTTCGGTTGTCCACCTCTATGACGATCCAAAAATTCTTCTGTCTCTTCAAAACGAGACATGGTTTTCGAAATGACCAAGAGGTTAATTTTGAGCGTTTTGAGATGTCTGAAATGGACTTTGTTCGGAGATGAAGATCGATGATTGCAGTTCGCATGCGATGGGCAGCCACCATAACTCGTAGAAACAACCGATCAACGTGAAAACTTGAATTACAGTGCAATTTTTTTTCCGAGATTCTAATAAAGCAAACTGCATATCGAACCATTCTACCTAAAATTATTTTTTGTCAAACTTTCGTTCCATACTTTTGCCGCACCCTGCTTAATACTGCAGTTTAATTGGCAGCGCAGGTCGACTTTAAACGCTACGGTTTCGACCATTTTCGTCATAGGTGATGATCATTTTGAGCATCAGAGATTTCGTTTCAATAGAAAAAATTCGGAAAAAAACTTGGTTTTCTTAAGTTTGGCCTGTATCTGTAAATAAAAGAAAGGTTCATCTCTAATAGGGGGGTCTAAAAAAAAATCAAAAATGGTCTAAAAATGAAAAATTACCTGAGGTTTTCACTACTTGTGAAATTTTGCCGTCGCTACGCTTGAGTGTTCACGTTACCTTTGTTCGAGTGTCTTTCTTTTTGAATAAACTTCACAAATTATATTTTTATAAAATAGTTTTTTATACGGTCTCGTTAGCCTAAGTCGTACGGCCTCGTTGGCATAAACTACCACTAAGACTAAGCGTTTTTTTAATGTAAAAATAATTTTTTTAATGTAAAAATGATTTTTGATTTTTTGAAACCGAATCCCTGATGCTCGAAATGATCTCCTCCGAAGAATGTTTTCGAAACCGTAGCGTTTGAGCCGACCAGGCGCTGCCAATTAAACTGCAGTAGCTCCTATCATACTAAAGGTACTTGTTTACTTTGACGCAGGCTCGGACCCTGGATGGAAAACCTACGCCCTTTGTTAGTAAATCACAGATAGTGGTTGCTTTCGGTGTTTTATAGTGAAAGGAAAATTAATTATAACAGCGAACAACTTGTTAAAGGTTTTTTCGAGCAGTGACTTGACTAATGGTTTCATAGGATCCCATTCCTGAGCCTTACCGCCCCTAGTAATAAGATAGTTTAAGGGAGTCAATGAGTTGCTCAGGATGGATTTGCTTGAGAAGGCCAAAGAATACGCGTCTTCTCATTCTCGCGTTCACTTCTTACTAAACTTAGCGGAGCCCACAAAACCAGAATATCTGTGTAACAGATTGGAAGTGTCGTAAGTATGGAAAACAGATAGCTGGCCCCTCGACCAGTATCGAGTTGATAGAAACGGGAAAGGTAGACCCTCAAGCTTCTTGTTAACCCTTTTCCTAATCGCTGGCGTTTTAACCGGGCAAAAGTCTCGACAGCAGCTCAATCTCAATGCAATAATCTTCATCTGAGTTATTTCCGACGTCTCAAGTTTCTCAATTCAGATTCGCTAATTTCGGAAACCTATCCTTGTTCGGATGAGACACAGATCTTTGTACCAAACTTTCCGACTAACTTGATTGCAAAAAATATATACAAACTCTTTCACTTTGACTTTGCAAGGGTCATCGCTATATAGAACATATTCGCAGGTCATTTCGGATTCTGAATTCTTGAAGTAATCTAACTGTAAACAATTTTGAACAATCTGAAGAGTATATCCTGTCAACACTACTGTTATATCACGTTCTTCCTGACAACTCTTGTTTATATATCAATCTTGAGTATCCTCTGATCAAAATAAAGACATCGAATTCGGTCATAATAAAGACATCGAAAAATCACATTCAACAGCCAGATGATTATTGTGTTATCTTCTTTGGTCTAAAATTTTTTTTAACGAAAGTTGAAAAATAAAATTTCTTTCCCCATAATATTGTCTGAAGCATACAAAATCTTCATTGAGTTTTCTTCTTAGAAACATAATAACCAAGTCAAATAAAAAACTCTCAGAGTGACTCCTTTCTTGTTTTAGGAACTTTGTTTTCTTAGCTAAACGCATTGAGGCTCTTGTTCCCTGATGGGCACAACCTGGGTCTTGTCTTGCAGACATTGGCACGATGATTTTTTTGCCTTTATTTTTTTTTTTGATACGGACTCGTAAGCCTAAGCCGTACTGCCTAATTAGCGTAAACTTTTAATTAGCCTAAGCAATTTTTTAATGTAAAAATAATTTTTTGATGAGAAAAATTTCGGAACCGTGGCGTTTTTTTCTTCTGTTTTTTTTCTTCTGCTATTTCAATATCTGCAAGACAAGACGCATGGTATGCCTGCCCTATCAGGGAATGAGAGCCGGAATACTCGGCGAGAAAAAATTAAAAATGAGCGAGACTTTTTGTTGGGACGTGAATTAGACGTCGACCAAATAAATCGAAACGTCCACCAGATAAAATGCCGACGTCCAGCAAGTAAAATGCTGACGTCCACCAACTAAAATGCTCACGTCCACCAAAAAAAATTGTTGAGACGTCCACCAAATTTTGTCTTCGTGATCTGCGACTCGTCGACAGAAAGCCATTATGACGGTATCACAACAATTCATTCCTGACCAGAATTGCAAATTTTTCGATTCTGTTTTTTTTTAAAGGTTCTTACTGTTTTTTAGAATTTTTCCAAAAGATGTCGAAAATTTTTTTTGAATTTTTTCGAGCAAGCTTCACTCCTGAAAAGCTTCACTTTCTCTTACCTGACACCAAACGGTAAACTTTACACCTGATACCAAAGGTTATTCGTTCTGTTTATCACAATGATTTTTATTGAATTTGCAAACATCAGAAAAATGTTTGAGACTAAAGAAATTATAATATAGATATGATTTATGAATCATATCTATTTAGAAACCACAACTTTATTTATAAAAGCGAGAGAGCTCGGAGAAAACAGTGTGTTTGGGAAATGAACCCCATATACATCTGATAATTTCAAGTAAAACCCGGCCGAAGAACCGAAACGATATTTAAAAAAAAAATATTTACAAAGACCAAAAAAAATGAAAATAAAGTTCATTTCGTTGACCAAATTCGGTGGACGTCTCCACAATTTTTTTTATTTGGTGGACGTCTCCACAAAATTTTTCATTTGGTGGACGTCTTCACAATATTTGGTGGACGTGAGCATTTTATTTGGTGGATGTCAACATTTTATTTGGTGGACGTCAGCATTTTATTTGGTGGACGTCAGCATTTTATTTGGTAGATTTTAAATATTTCCCCAGTAAGAAGCTTTCTTTCAAGCTTTTTTTCACAAACTGCCACACTCTACTTAATCAAATCTTCAAAAGTTTATTTATGAAGCTTTATGTACCCTTATGTACCCGGCAAAGCTTTATGTACCCTTATGTACCCGGCAAAGCTTTATGTACCCTTATGTACCCGGCAAAGCTTTATGTACCCGGCAAATAAACTGATTTGGATTACACAATGAGTATTAGTAACAGTTTTTCAGAGTCGAGTTTTTGAGTTTTCAAAGTCTTGCGATATAAAGTGTCGTGGTACAAAATATAACGGTACATAATATCGCGATGCAAAATGTCGCGGTACAAAGTGTTGCGGTACAAAGTGTCGTGGGTAGAACGTATAGGGTATAAAGTGCCTGTTACAAAATGTCGTGATACGGTCGAACATTGCTATCAAAGCCAGTTCTTTTTTGATACTGGAAGTGTCCACTTCCGTTTGCAGATCGCATTACTGGTCAGTATTCAAGGAATGCACATTGTTCCACTTCCGAAAGGCGATGCGGGGAGAAACTAAGTTAGTTTACGATTGATAACTGATTCCACGGAAAAATGGAACAATAAATTTGAAATAAATAAATAAACGAATTAATCAATGACTTAATGAAATAATGAAAAATAATATGAATAATTTTTCAAATGAACGCTTTAGCTTAGACTCGCATGCTTTTTGTTCTAAACATCCCATGCCTCGGTCTTCACCATAAGAACATGTTAGACAACAGCGAAACGCGTAGACTTCGGAATGTGAATCTTTTCTAGAATAAACATTATGATGATATCTCGAGGCACCAATAGAAGTCCCTCTTGTCATTTTCCGATCAAACAATGAGGCTTGATAAAAGAATTGCCGACTAAGGTGAATGTTTTGACGCAGCGTAGGTCTTTCTACAAAATGTAGGAGAAGCTGAAAATTCGTTCGTGGACTTTTTGTTGTCTCTCAGTAGACTTGCATTTTCATCTCTCATACTGAAAAATTAGGCACGAGAATTTGACAAAGACGCATTATTATCTTATAAAATATCATCTTTATTTAACAGTAAAATAATGTGAAATCGTCTTAAATTTGCTTTTTCTAAAACAGCTTTTCTTGACTGATTGTTTGTTAAAATATCTATTCATTTACTTTATTTATTCTTTCTAACATTGATTATCTCATTAGTTCATTCGATTTCTAAATGAAACATGCCCCTGACCCTAATATAATTACAGATATTCTCCTCGGTCTTCTCGTAAATGTCGAATGAACGTCAATGAAACCGACGCTGCGATCATTTTATGGAGAGAGGTTGGGAGGAGGGGGTTGTTTTCACTTGGAAGCTCCCTATAAGCATCCCCAAAAGGAATTTCCCAAATTTAACCAAAATTTTGCATCTGTTTTTTATCCCATGCATCTGCTGGAGAGCTCAAAAATTGCTACTCATTTTAAGGAGAGCAACATCTTTCTATAATTATATTCAATAGCCTGACAAAGATATTTAAAAAAACTGTCATGGGGATGAATATGTATAAGATCGCAAATCCAAGAAGTGGTTGTCCGAGGACTTCGATTATTGCACTAGGGCCAAATCCAGAATCATATTTACGTAAGTGCGTGGTGAAATGAACTGTGAGATTAGCTATCTGTCCGTAGAGGATGGGGTTTGTTGACAAGAGTGGCCATGGTTCGGCAATGTGAGACAAGGCTGGCGATTTCGTTAAAACTAGTCTTCAAAAAAGGTCAGTTATCCAGTCTAAATTCAGTGTAGTGGCGTTAAGACGGAATACAATTGACAAAAGGTAAACTACGAGGTGGGAATGAACCCAGCCTTACCTTCCGTTCTTACTTGAAATGCGAGTTCCTCGCGCGTAAATTGAATCAAACTTGAATTTTTTGAGGTTTTACGACTCATCATCGACAAGATGACAGTTGGCCTCGAGGCCAGGAACATCATCCGAAAGAACAATCGCGACACGATCAACGATGAGGCCCTTGCAGCTGGAAACGGAGTCAGGGACCGGCGTATGCCGGCAGAGGCAAGACATCGCATCGATAATACGGTTCTGCAACACCAAAAACCCATTTGATTTTAAGAACCCTACCCGAGCGATCGATTAATGTAATTTTAACTAATCAGTCACGCGCTTGACCCTCATAATGACTAGCGTACCGGTTCTGGACTGGTAATTGACTCATAGCGTAGGCCTCTGCGGTATTACATACACACTTATAGTATAGCTCATTGTAATTGCAATGTTAATAAAATTGAGAAACATAAGTAAGTACGCTGATATGAGAAAGCTTGTTGATTTTTCACAATCTTGTTCAAATACAAAACATGAAGTTTAACAGCATTTGATATCATGCATAGTTTGATATGTAATATAAGGTTGCTTCCTCGCTACAGGGTAACTTGCTAAAAACGAGACTCAAACTTGCTAAAAACGAGACTCAAACTTGCTAAAAACGAGACTCAAACTTGCTAAAAACGAGACTCAAACTTGCTAAAAACGAGACTCAAACTTTCATATGAGTAATTAAATGGAGCTGTAACTTAATTTACTCACATGCATGAAAGTTCCACTAATTATTGCAGAAATGATGGTATTAATGTGATTTTTTGATGATTCGACTTAAATGTTTTTGATGATTCGACTTAAATGTTTTCTCGTCAAAATAGATTTACTTTCATTGTTTAAAATCAGAATTCAGAAACCTCTTAGCCATAATAAATCTAGTTATCATCATAGTTTGTAAAACACACCACACCGATAAATCTTATTTTTCCAGCAAATAATGATAAGAAACAAAGAGTCTTCGATTTTCGGTGGTCTTTGCCCATCTATATATTTGGGTAGAAAGAATATGTAGAAGAAAACAAGTGAATGAAATTGATCGCTTAATTGATAATGAGGCAGAGTTCAGAGATACAAACATACATATGTTAGACATAATGGAAATATCCGCGAGTTTATCGCACGACGCGATAATTTTTGGGAGGCTATAGAGAAATAAGAATTGATAGTGCCTCAGTTTAAAATAGGCCTTTTATTCGAAAGCATGTTTCTACTGAAATGAGCAAAAGCAGTGTGATATTGTTGTTTCCATTCATTAATACTTTCGTACTAAAACACAGTTTTGAGCTATGAACAACAAAAAGGTTGTTTTCTTCTGAATGGAAAAGTTTACTCTATTTCATTCCATTTATTCCATTCAATTTTTGGGAAGGTTGAAAGAAATATTGAGGGTTACACCTTCACGAAGACGAAGAACTATTATTTGTTCAGTCAGAAACCGGATCATAAATATATTTTTAGAATTGTTGTGGTAGCTTCATAAAGATTCAACACGCGACTGATCTTTTAGCTGGAAATAACTAACTTTGTGCACGCAAACTTATAATTCAACTGTAGACCCATTGGCACAGTAAACTCAAATTGCTTGGAAATAAACGCTCGAATTAACTTTCCTTTGGCTGAATTACATGAACTTCCGTTTTTTTTCTGACTTACCATTCATCAAGTAAACAAAAAAATCCTTTAAGAGTCGGAAGCACCTGCTGAGTTTGATTGTTCCGGAATACTTCTTTCGACGCACCTCAGAAGCCTCACGTAACCCCGAGGGGTCAAGTACAAGCAGCATGAATAACTCTGAAAATTAGTTTTTCCTGAATTTCGAGGTATTTGAGTTAAAAATTAAATTCCTCGATGTTCTCAAAAGATGGTTGACTTCAATCACTTTTAATGAAGGTATGTGTTTGTGTTTTGTTTGATCATAGAGAAGAATTTTGAGGTGATAATGAAACAATGGAAGAGTGGCTTTGCATGAAATCAGAGTAGGGGCTGACTCCAAATTTGAATAACTCAGATATGATATCGGACAATGTTATTCAGAAAACGAGTTGACTAGCAATGTCCGAATTTTGATTGATCAACTTTTTTGTTCAAAAATTAGCTCTGAATCGTTTCAACAAACGAAACTTATGATGCACATATTGTTTGAAAGTTAGAATAATTGAATTAAACTTTCCGCGTTATCAGACCACTTAGTACTATGCTGTTATTGCAATTGAAAGTTTTTTCGAGAACATTGAGGTCACAGAAAAAGAAACAAATAAATAATTTTTTTTTAGAATTGCATGCGCATTTCTGTTGCGTTTCGGGTATGGTGTAATATGCATATGAGATGTCTATTGGAATTTCGCATACTTGCAATAAATGTTAGCGTACTCTTCAGACTAGGAGCATACCGCTCATCTATCGACTCCTTTATTCTGTCAAACCAAATTCAACTTCTTGCACGAAATGGAACTCCCGGAATCTGGATTTTCGTTTGAATTTGCACAGTTTAATTTGAATCAACCCGTTGCAGCCCTGAAATTTCGACTATGTCGCAGTCTTATTGAAGTTATGAAAGGCGAGGATAATTCAGAACAGATACTTTATGAAATAGTCCATGTTATTCAAATAAATTTCAATTTGTAAAATTATCTTGCCAGTTAAAAGTATAACATCAGCGGTTTTGCCGTAGATTCGTTCGGCCTTCCACTTTTTACTTTTTGCATTGAGCCCCCGTCAATTGATAAAGCTCTTAATTCTGAATCCCAGCTTTCATCACAGAGTATCAATGCTAGTAAATACTCAGTGACAGGTTCCAAAAGCAATTCTATGAAAAATTTCGTAGGACTTTAGCAGTATGAGAAAGTAGATTGTTCCGTCGGGGAGTCTGCCGAACGGTAACACGACACCTTGCAGAGCGACATCTTGCAGAGCGACACCTTGCAGAGCGACACCTTGCAGAGCGATACCTTGCAGAGCGACACCTTGCAGAGCGACACCTTGCACCGGACGCTTTGCAGAGCGACACCTTGCAGAGCGACACCTTGCAGAGCCTTTAACAAAGTGTACACCCTACGGCCTGGCTCAATTAATTAGTATTATTTTTTCTTTCTCTTTTTTTATTTTTCTCTCTTTCTTTTTACTCACTTGTTCTCTTACTTTCTTTTCTCTTTCTCTTACTTTTCTTTTCCTTTTTTAAAAAAATTATCTTTTTAAATTTTTATTTTTACATCAGAAAATTTATTTTTCCTTAAAAAACGCTTAGGCTTAGTAAAAAATTGGCTTTAATCTACTTTAGCCGTCCGAAGATTTTTTTATCAGGAAGAGATTTTATTCATGAAAACTCCCTCCCCCCTTTCTCCTTAGGGCCCCCCTTCCCCCCTAACGGTCCGGAAATACAGAAAATCTGTATTTGATGACAAGTGTCTATGAAGTACTAAAAAAAAGTAAATCAATAACCATGATCCTAACCAGGGCTGGCTGGCATGAAAGACTTCCACGCGAAACTTTTTAGGAACGAGAAACGGAGGAACGGTCCGGAAATACAGAAAATCTGTATTTGATGACACATGTCTAAGAAGTACTAAAAAAGGAAATCAATAACCATGATCCTAACCAGGGCTGGCTGGCATGAAAGACTTCGACGCAAAATTTTTTGGAACGAGAAACGGAGGAACGGTCCGGAAATACAAAAAAGCTGTATTTGATGACACATGTCTATGAAGTACTAAAAAAAAGTAAATCAATAACTATGATCCTAACCAGGGCTGGCATGAAAGACTTCGTTCCACGCGAAATTTTTTCTAGGAACGAGAAACGCAGGAACGGTCCGGAAATATAAAAAATCTGTATTTGATGACACGTGTCTATGAAGTACTGAAAAAAGTAAATCAATAGCTATGATCCTAACCAGGGCTGGCTGGCATGAAAGACTTCGACGCGGAACTTTTTGGAACGAGAAACGGAGGAACGGTCCGGAAATACAATGAAATTCCGGAAAATCGGCCAAAAAACATCCAATCGGTTTTCTACTACATACATTCTCTAAAAAGTGATAATATTCAGGTTCTTCCGCAACCTACCAAAGTAATTTGGCAGACATGGGCTGTAGAGACGCATAAAAGGCGGTCTCAGTCTAAGTCTGCCCACCACAAACGCGATAGAGATGAAAAACAATCTCCTGAAAAACGGGCTCAATGAGAAGCTTTCGATCCAGAAAATGACCGATATGCTAGAAGAAGTGTTCAGAGGTAAGTTGAAAAAAAGTTGTGTTGAAACTGTTATAATTGCTTCAAAAGTATTGATTTTCAGATCTTTAAAATTAATTAAAATAAAAAATCACACAATCATAAATCCAGTCAAATACACGTCTGGAAAAGTTTTTCGATTGCTGTGTTAACTAACTTAATGAAAATAAATTTCAGCCAAACTCTTTTTCAGCTGAAGAAGCTCTCTCAGAAGAATATCTCTAATCGGCTGGGATTTACAAGTTGGCAGGTAAAATTGCAATTTTTTTAATATTGAGAGAAAATAATTAGGGAAGTTGAGAGATTCCGCTAATTTCCGTTATTTTTTCAATAAGCTCACGTATTCTATACTATTCACAGTAGTATCACACGTAGCGAAGATGTGTGATTTCACAGACAAGGGTAAAACATGGCATAACTCGAATATGTATTTGAAAACTTTTTTGTTTTTGATGCTCGTAGGGCTCAGGGATTATAAAAATTCATATCCCCCGGTATACAGATCAATATTTCTTGAGGACCTAACTCCGCGTCGCAGAGTAGCATTCGTGCAGTGGAAAAAGACGAAAAAATTTCTTGCCTCCTAATGTCCTTCTACTTTTCAAAACATGCTCCGCTGTGGCGTTCTCAGCTCCTGGCTGAGAATGAATTTCGACGAGAAGTCAATTTTGAGATTATCCGCTACTAACCGAGGAGGAAAGACGGTTCTGCTCGGTAGTCATCGAGCGAGCTCCAGAACATCCCAATCCTGCGGCTCTACTCTCTGCGTTGGTCGCTCGTGACGATGCCTTGGTGAGCTCTCTGATCGACGCTGGAAGGAATGCTGTTTCTGGCATCGTGCAACATCGGATAGGAATCAGAAGAACGGATCAGAGACATACGGTACCACGAAAAAATTCTATAAACAATTTTTGTTTCGTCAACAACTTTTTTCCATTTCGCATCCAGTAGTTTGTAATTCCGACCATGTATTACCCTTAAGATCACAAATAATGGAAACAAAATTCACGAGAATAGGAGTACTAATAAGTGAACTGCAATCAGAAAACCATTGTTTAACAGATTACCAGTTTTTGACAACAAAAAAAAAAACTCACATTCGATTTGAGACAGGTCGGAAGCCCTTTTTTACTTTTAGTGAAACCAGTGAAGCTGAATGAGAAATTCTGATATAGCCTCACAGAAAAAAAGAAATTAAAGAAAAAAAAAAGAATTTTCCGTCAACATTTGAAAAATTGGAAAACTCGAGTTTTGGTCCGAATGAGTTTGGTTTCTTGAAGGAAAAATGTTTTCTGTAGCTCAAGCACAAGACAAAATTTCATGAAAAAAAAAACAAAGAAAATTGAAAAGATCAAAACTATATGTTTGCGATTTGGGATTAAAAAAAGAGTTTTTTATACAGTTTGGCACGGTACTGTTTATAATAGGACATACAGGGTGGCCCTTAAATACGCAACCATGTTCAACGTTCAGAGTAAAAAAATAAGTTCAAACAACAAAACGCTAAAAATCTAGAGAGAAAAGCTGTAAGTTTCATGATGAAATGTGCAGTAATCTCTGTGAAAAATTGACTTTAAACTACCCCAAACTTATTTTGTGAAATACAGTAGACAAACTCTGCTCGTAGAAAATCAAAACATGTAGAAGTGAAATTAAATATAAAAGCAATTTTGAAACAACAAGAAAAAAGTTTTAATAGATTTATTTTCTCTTCGGAATACTTCCGGAAATCTTCGTAAAAGTACGGAAAAATCGGAAAAACGAAAGACTCAAACGAGAAAAAATTCTCAGCCCTGATTTCAACACTTGGATATATCTGATTCTTGGTGATTTAAGCAACGAAAATGTGGTTCTCGTTGCAAGTTCTGCAAACATCGTATCCTTGGAAACTTTAAAAGCAAGAAAATTTTGTTCTGTATCGCTCAAAAGTGATGATTCGTCTGAATTTTTCTTCTAGCTAGGTTCATGTTGGAAGGAGTGTATGTTGGGAAACCATAGCAATTCCAAACCATAGCGAACCATAGCCAAAAACCATAGCGATTCCGATAGTTTTGGTTTTCACACATATTTCAAGCCTTTGTTATAAAAGTGGAACCACAGCCGAATTCTAACCACTTTTTTTGGTTTTATTCTCTGAAAAAACAATCACTTTGTCTGGATAAAAAAGCTAAAAACCTTTGGGCATATTTCTGAATAAGCACGCCCACGAAAGGTCTCGAGCTCAGTCGACTCACTAATTCCGTCTTTCATCAAAAAAGATCGTCTTTCTCGCAAAAAGCTTCAAGTTCACAAGATACATAGTTGTTCCTTAAAACCACTCTTCTCATTGTAACGCAGTCCTTTCCTCACTCACAGACATCACTTCTGTCTCAGGCAGTTGTTTTAAATGAGAAAAATGAGGGAAATGTCTCTTGCCCTTACTTTTTTCTGGCTAGGAATGGCTCACGGAATAATGGATCATCCGAATTATCCACCAGTTGGATGTAAAAACCAAGGAGCTTGTGCGGAAGGCAAACTGGAAATCAGACAGTGTTTTCTATGCGAAGAATGGTGGAAGTGCCAACCGGAGAATTGCATATGCGTCGTCGGCTTTGGAGGAGAAAGATGCGGAGAGGGTGAGAAAATTTGACGTGTTCTTTTTTGGGATGAAAAATTATTTTCTAATAGATGAAATGATTTGATGAATTCATGTTGCGCGCTTTTGGGTTTGAATCAACTGAATAGCCAAAAGAAAATTATTTGATGTTTCAAACTGTGCGCTAAGTGACTAGATGGTTTACATAAATGTTATTGAATTCAAACATATAATACTAGAAAATTTTTTATTTTTATGACCTGTCACACCTTTTTGCAGTTAAATGGAGGAAATATTTATAGCTTTGAGAGGTAGAATTTTTGACAGAACATGATTTATGTGAAATATGTGTTTAATGAATACATGCGCGCACGAGAGAAGACGCAATCACTGGAGCAGGTTGAAAAGAAGAGAATATACAATATATTTCTATTTCATACATGTAAAAGACCAATAAAAAAAGCATAAAAGCCGCAGCCCTATTCTGCTTAGTGTTTAGTTGAAAGAGATATTTGTAGAGATGCCTGTCTGCTCTTCCTCCCCATGCCCCAGCAATCGAACTGTTTGCGTTGGCACCGTTTTTGGATACGACTGTGATTGCAACTCTGATTGGTCTGGACTGAACTGCAATATATGTTAGGCACTTATAGTGATTACAGCCTCATGGCTGTAATCAGGATCTTGAATTTGTGAAGATATAGAGAGGAAGAGAGAGAGATAGAGAGTAAGAGTAAAATAAAGAGGAAGAAGAGAGAGAGAGAGAGAGAGAAAGAGTAAAATAAAGAGGAAGAAGAGAGAGAGAGAAAGAGAGAAATAGGGCGTGGTAGAGACAAAGAGAAATATCAGGAGGAAAAGAAAAGCGAGAAAGAGTATAAAAAAAAGAGTACGAGAGTGAGAAAAAGAGAAAATGAAAGATAGAGCAGAAACAATTTCTTGCATTTATTAATCTTTTTCATTCAAGATGAAGAGAAGAGAGATTTTCAGAATCTCAAAAAAAGGAAACATTGCAGATTTTGAGTATTTCTTGCAGCTGTGTCTGGGGCTTGCACCAGTTCACCCTGTCTCAATCGAGGCGTCTGCGACCCTACAGCAGAACAACTTTGCACCTGCAAAGACGGATTTTTTGGCAAATACTGCCAGTGTCAGTTCAATACCGATACTGCAACAAAATAAAAAATGTTCTATCAGAAAGCGCGCGAAAAATTTCGAAAAAAGTACACAAGCCTATATTTTTCTACAAAGTGAAGATTGTGATACGACTGTAGAGTGGGGTGCTTTCCAGAGTTCAATAGGCTTCATGTAACTCACTATAATAATAAAAAATGCTTTAAAAATTTCGTCGAGTTATAAAATAAATTAAAAAAACACCTCTCATTGCTTCTTCACAAATTAGATTTTTCTCCATTCTTTAAAAAAAACTATCGACTTTAAAAACTCCGTTGGCCAATGACACTTTTGTCAGCTGCGACCAGCGAAAACCAAAAGAAGTTTTGTCAGCTGAGTACAACTCATTTAGAACCAGGAAGCTCTAACGCTTTCGACAGCCTTACTTAAAGCAAAGAGTTGATGAGTTACGACTGCGGTTGATTACTGTTATCAAACTAGAAAGATACGCACGATCTGTCGGTGAACGGGTTTTTCCTAATCTTATCAAGCTTATATTCATACTTCCATGTCAAGAGCTTGTCTTGCAATGTCTGCCGCGTCTCTTCGTATCACGTGGTCATACCATCTAACTCTCCTTTCTCGGTTCTTGTCTTGTATGCATAGGAGTCATGTCTTCCCCTCACAATCGTGTTATGCACAATCTAGGCGAGTCAGCCCTAGTGTTATGCACAATCTAGGCGAGTCAGCCCTAGTGTTATGCACAATCTAGGCGAGTCAGCCCTAGTGTTCAGCGTAACAATTTTATCTCACTTGTGTGAAGAATGTTCTCGGTTGCACGCGTTTTAGGCCGGGTCTATGTCAAATAGAGAAGCACGGGACGGATCGCTGTCTTATACAGGGTGCAACAAAAGTCCAGGTGTCCGACTTTGTCACTTTGCATCTTCTTTTTTTTCCGCGTAAGCCAGCTGTGATATTCCTATCACAGAGGACACCTGTAGCTTATCTCCATTTCATCCAAGCTGCATTTACTCTTTGGCGTGCCACTGAATTTGTTGACGTGACCGAGGAGATAACAGAACTAAGGTACTTGAATTCGGTGGTCTTCGGGAGCGGTTCACCGCTGATGTGAACAGTACGAGTCGTTTACACACCGATTTCCTGGTACTCGGTTTTCTTGATGTTGAGGCCGAGGTCTCTCGAGGTCTAGGCGTCTTTGTTTCTGCGAACTAGCTCATGCTCGGGTTTTCTTCTTTTTCTCTTTTTTCTCTTTTTTCTCTTTTTATCCTCTCTTCTCATCCCGGTTCGGCCCCCATGTAAATAAGAGTATTCCCTACTCCTCGTTGATCTCAAGCAATGGATCTTTATACCGAGCAGAGGAGCGGATTGTTCGCAGAAACTTGTGCAAAAAATCGTGTGGTGTGACGGGAACCGAACCCGTGACCTTTCGCATTCCGGGCGAATGCTTTCCCCACTGAGCTACACACGCACACATGAAAATGCACATTTTAAGGCCCATACAACACATGCCTACTGAGAGCGAAATTCTATTGCGTTTCTCGATTTCGGCACGTTTAGGAGCAGTAAGGAGAATGTCGTCGGCGTATGCGATGGTTGAAGGAGCCGAAGTCAGTAAAGGACGCGTGACGGTATCCATAACCAAAATGAAGAGAAGGGGAGACAGAGCACTCGCTTGGTGCACTCCTACGTTTACTGCGAATGGTTCTGTGTTGCCGACCGGAGTTCTCACAGTACTCTTCGAATCATCGTACATCGTCATTGTACATCGAATGTACTCTTCAGGAACCCGATGATCGCGCAGTGCATATTAAATGAGATTAAATGAGATGAGAGACTCTGTCGAACGCCTTTTCGAAATCGAGTTAGGTCAGGGTGATAGGTGATTTTTCCTCTGTATGTTTCTCGACGAGTAAACGGAGTGCAATTATTGCATCTGTTGTGCCTCTTCATTACATCACAGTGTATTCGTCACATTGTTATTTGTATGAAAAATCCTCGTTCCTAACTGCATCAATATAAACGAGAAGATTGAAGGGTGCTCGATAGAAGTTCCTCAGGACTTCTTCTTTAACTCTTTTGCTGTTTCCTTCATTTCCGGGATCCGAGCGGAGGAAACATCAGGTAGTTCCCAAAGGCGGACGATGCCCAGGAGAACGTAACCAATGATCAGATATTGGAGCATCTCGAAAAAAACGGCGAAGAGCGACGACCACAGCCAAAGAGTTCATTCTTCGAAATCAAAACGTTCACAAAACAAAACGAAACCTCTTCCGTTCACAAATCCGCATTGCTGAGCTGGGATATCGATGATATCTCGTATGCGTGAAACCAGTATCCTTTCAAACATCTCCATAGTGTAGTTGAGAAGACGTAGTGGAAGGTATTTGCTGCATACTCTGGCATCGCCTTTTCCTTTGAAGATTGGAACGGTCGTGGAGTAGCGCCAGTTATGCGGGATTCGGTCTTACTTTACGATGATGTTGAACAGGTGCACGAGATGTGCTAGTCCAACATAACCCGCAAGTTTCCAGGCTTCGGTGGCTATGTCGTCCGGTCCAGCCGCTTACCCAGTCTTCAGCTTAGAAAGTGCCTTCTTTACCTCCTCGGTCGTGATGGTTGGCACGAGTTCTTGTACGGCGTGGGAAGTTGGGACGAAAGGATGCTCAAACTCTTGGCCGCTCACTTCTTCAGAATTTTCGCGCCACCTTTTACTATTTTTTGAGGGTCATAAGCCAATAGATGACTTCATCGCCTCCTGGTTGATCTATCTTCTCATAGAGATCGCGTACGTAGGAGGCTTTTGATACTGCGACAGCTTTTTGGCGGCTTTCTTGGCTGAGCTGTATGCAGCGCGGTCGTCAGCCTCATTTGACGTCCTCCATGTCTTGTACGCATTATTTTTCGCCTTGATCCGGTGAATTTTTTCTCTGCATTTATCGATTCTTGACTTCCCGGGTTTCCCGGGAGGATGCTTGCGGTGGGTGCTCTGATGCTGTCTTCAAAGAGCTTACAGTGTTCATTTATGTCCTCTGGAAACTGCTTATAGAGTGCAGGAAATAGCAGATTGTTATGGATGATGTGCTTGAGAGAGACGCTCTGCTTTGCCAGTCGAGCCCCACTATTAAACAAGTATGCATTCCGGATTACCAGAAAGCTGTTTCTTCGACTTCCATGCACTGTAGTCCATGAAGAGAGGGTGATGCTGAGTTGCATAATGGTGTGATGGAATGACCTTCGCATCTTTCGCGCTCCCGAGCTTTGCTCTCAGGATTAACCAAAAGTCAATTTGACTCTGATTTCTCCCGCCCTCGTATGTAGTAACTCCGTGAAATCGTCTCTTTTTGAAAAAGGAGTTCAAGACTGCCAGATCGCATCGAGCACAGAATTCAAATAGCCGTTGACGCTCAGCATTGATCGTTCCGGATTCCATGTCCTCCATGTTCTCTCTCACGATCTTGTCGATCTGAACCGACGTTTCTTCGCCGATCAAGATGTCTTCATGAGACTCTCGGAGTTTGATAACTTCTTCAAGAGAGTCGTAGAAGTCCTTCTTATCAGCATAGCTACATTCTTGTTGAGGAGCATATGCTGAGACGACAAAAAGTGAATGTTGTACGAAGAAATTCGGAGGGTCATGACTCGATCCGTAGAGCGAATGACTTCGATAACATCATCAGCAATTTTCGAGGAGAGGATAATGCCAACACCATTACTTGTTGATGACGTGCCATGGTATATCAGCTTGTATCCGTCTCTTATCGGCTTCGACTTGCTTCCTCTCCTTTTCGTTTCCTCTACAGCAGCAATGTCGACCCTTCTCGCTCGTAGCAATGCGGCCATCTCTCTACTGCGTCCCGTCAGTGTTCCAACATTCAATGTCACGAGGCGAATTTTGCCTGTACGCCACACAGACATACCTCGCCCGTGGGTAACTGCCTGTCCTCGCATATTTGACGGTCCTATCGGACAAAGTATAACCGCGTCGCTTCCGGGGGACGCCCTAGCTTTGGTGATATAACTTGAAGAACTTGAAGCCATGGTTTAAAACAAGGATCTTCATGCAATCGGCCTGTTGAGTGGATGGTCAATCCAGCCGGGCATCGCGGAACGTGTTTGTCGGTAGTTCCTGCAATTCCTTGACCGTAGAAAAAGCAGAAGATTAATCGAAATGGTGCCTCGACTTGCGTAGCCTGGACTAACCGCTCTCCGCCTAGCTATCTGTCGGATAGAACCACTGCCGGAAATGGACTCGTCCAAAGTGGGCCAATTTTAGCCTCACTCAGAACATCGTGATTCCGGCAATCACGTTTCAGAGCTGGGTGAGTTTACACCTCCCCACCGACTTTGAGGTATTGGAACTAGGGAAGATTGAAGGCTCAACACATATGTACCTACTAATTTTGCTGATAAAGTAAGAGTGAGAACGTTGAACACGGAAATGTAGAATATTGTTGTGACGATACGGTCTCAAGGGGTCCAAAATGCTAGAGAGCGAGCTCAACCATGCTGAAGAGTGAAGGAAGAAGCATGGAGGTGGAATAAAAACTGCTATTTTTCTGATCAGCATCCAAGCTAAATCCGAGCTTCCAAACTGTTTTTTTAGTGTTCCACCTATTCAGTCTCCGTGGAGTAATCTCTTTTTCGGACAGAATTCGAGGCATTCACTGCAACAAATGAAGGGTCTATATCGCAAGAGGGGATTCACCTAAAACCGGAGGGATTTAAAAATGATGATAGTGGTTTTGCACGAATCTGACTCTAACCATAGCTGGTACACACTAGCAGTGACCTAGCGGGCTGCCACTGACTATACCAGAATCTACCAGAATAGGTATGCCTAACATCGTAAGGGATCGCGCACCCTGCACGAAGCGGAAACATCATTCATTAATTACTGGTATGGATGAGAAAGCCGGGGAACGGAAGGCAGCAAAGTTGCCTAAGCGAAAATTAAAAAGAGAAATAGAAAAGTAAGGTTAGGGATAACAAGAAAAGGGATTGTACAAGTTAGGAAAAAGTATTGAGTGAAAAAAACAAAGGCAGATAAGTTTGGCTAACACAGTGACTTAGCTAACAAGCAAAGGGACAAGAAAGGAACAAAAATAAAGACGCTTGTGAAACACGAACATTTTAAAAGAAGCCATTTCCGTGAAGAATCTTAACCTTCTCTATTGAATTAAGACGGTGATCCCTGTGATCCAAATCCATGCAATAACTCTGGAATATGCAAGCCTGTATGGGATTTCTCCAACTACATCTGCGAGTGTGATTCTTTATGGCAGGGAAGGCATTGTGAACAGAACCAGATTTCCCGTTAGTTGTATCCCTCTCAGAAGTTTTAACGTTTACTTACTCGAAAATACTTAGAAACATAGTTTTCGTGAGATTGACCAAGACGTTGGAGAGGACAGGTGGTTTGAATGGCTATACATTGAAGGGAGGCCAGTGAGAAAAACATCGAAATTTTTTTGAGGCGAATTGAAATTTCGGAGTCATCACATTTCAGCAAATGCAAAAGCGAGATGAAAATCAAAAATCAGAACTCATTCGAGAGCTAATAAAGAAGATTGAAATACGTAAAAACTTCAGCATTTCTATGGAAGCTTTTAAATAACGAAGTTGTGAAAACGTGAAAGACAAGTGAAAGAGAAAGAAATACAGGGGGAAGTTAGTAAGAAATAACCGTTTTTTTCAGTGACCTCGGGAGGCATGAATTGCGGACCAATTTCACCGATGACAGACTGTGACTATGAAAAACTCCCTTCTGTGACCGCACTTGAGTGCGCCCTGAGACTGAATGATGAACTCGCAAGCTACACGAACATTTTTTTGGGTTGGCTCAATTTCAATGACTCAGTGAGAACTCATTGTTCTTCATGTGAGCAGACGATGAAGACTCGCTCAGACCTTTTTTGCGGCGTCTTTGATTTGATCAACACAATCAATTACATTTCACATTGTTCTTTAAAAATTTTGAGACTGAAAAAGTTACAGTGGTTTTTGCCGGCTGCTGCAAACTACTCGATAAAGTGCCCTACTCATTTCCTACACCCTGTCTAGAAAAAACGCTAGTTTGTCTGGACAAAAAAGATCAAAAAGGAGTGCCCCCAGACGAAATATGCACGTATGTCGAACCTGCACAGACTTACTATAACCCTCGCGCCGGTTAGTTCTAGTTTCGTTTCAACTTTTGTTTTATGCGATAAACCCTTTGTCGCCAATAAGTCATTTCATTCCTTTTACTATATGTCTTTATTTTCACCAATGTTCTCTGTATTGTTTGAGTAAAAAAAACTTTTTTTTAAACACTATTTATTTCTTTAATAAAGTATTTAATTTTTTTATTACTTAAAAAAGTTTTTATTTTGAAGTTACAAAACTTTTAGTTTCTTTAAAAAAAGTTGAAATTAAGAACTTTCTTCCAGTTTCCGAGCCTCTACAATGTGCAACTGCTAAATGTAACTTGGCTCAGAGTTTGTGCATCGAAAAAAACAATGAACATTTTTGCCTGTGCTCGCCCGGATTTGGCGGTGAACTCTGCACAGATGGTCATTGATGAATGCGATTCATTCTTTCATTCATTTTTGATCAAAGGTCTTAAGTATTTATATATGTATCTAGTATTCAATGTATTCATGTGAAATGGAACGAGCGAGAGGTTCAAAAACTTATTCTTCAGTTTCGGAATTTACGTGCTTACTTAACACATATTTGCCCTCTATACTTATGTATGTATCTTACTCGTTATTTTCTACGCCTCTCATTTTTCTTTCTCTCAATATCTGTTCCACTCTCTCCCTCTTTTGAACTTCCAAATCTCGAATTAACCTCAGAAAAAGCTCGAAGTTAAGTTGTTCCACTTTGCGCGAGCAGCCCATGTCTAAACGGCGGTACGTGCAATGAGATGCCAGACTACTACACATGTACCTGTGCCCCGGAATTCACATCTTACAACTGTAAAGGTGACGATACCAATTGCGCACTTTTCCTCCTTATAATTTTCTTCTCATTTTTACACTCTTTTGATGTTTCTCTTCATCTAGCGCTTAGTTGAACAAGAAAAATCGATCTTTGGGTATTTGATGCACTCCGTGAATGCAATCTTTTCACCATAGGTAGATGCGATTCTCCTTCCATGCTTCAACATTGCTTCCCGTAGCTTCAAGGGTCATATTCATAGTCAGCTGGGTACCCCATCCGGTATAGGGTACCCTGGGTACATACACAACCGTTCCGTATTCATAGACGCGAGTGAGGTACCCGGGTATGTTACCTGGGTATAGCTTTTGCTTAACCTCTCCATACCAGGGTAACTTTCCGGGTACACTTGAATTTTGCATGATATTATCCAGAAACTTGTGTTTTTATATGAATCTGAATGAGAAGACTTCAACGGTGCAAGTTTCACAAAACACTGAAAATGAACTGGTAAGTTATTAAATGATTTGTTTGTCATTTCAGTGAAGTAGCGAATAGTTATTTAAGGTAAAATTCGACGCTTTCAACTCCTCTGTTTTACAATGAGCCCGACCCAAGGGTTTATAATGCGCCTGAAAACGGCGCAGAGGCCCGCCGAAGGCTGAAAATAGTTTTAACCATGGCCTACAAGAAAATAATTTGAACCGGGAATGTGAAGTAGTTTTTTTTATGGAACAAAGAGGTCGCACAGAATCAGCGAATCTGCTTCTGTGAACAGCACACTGTAAGACCTTCTTTGCAGTTTCACCATTTAATTGGCTAGCAGCACGATTGAACAAAATACATTCCACATAAAGCAAACAAACGAAAATATTAGAGACATGTCGACTTTCATTCCAATTGTCGAGTCAACTTCATTTCCGGCCAAACCGCGTGCACTTCGACTGCATGCGCTCCGACGACTCTGATTTAATCTTGAGAATGTAAATGTATCAAATAGCTAACTAAAACTTAATTTTCTTATTCTGTTCTGATCTGGCCGGAACTAAAGTAGATCTTAATCGTTTCTCAAAATTAGTGTTCCTCTTAGAAGTTTCATTTATAATAATTCAACACTAAGGCTTGTCAAAAGTGTATCATATTTGAAGTTCGAATGCAACTTCTCTCTCTCTCTCTTTCTCTCTCTCTCTCTCTCTCTCTCTCTCTCTCTCTCTCTCTCTCTCTCTCTCTCTCTCTCTCTCTCTCTCTCTCTCTCTCTCTCTCTCTCTCTCTCTCTCTCTCTCTCTCTCTCTCTCTCTCTCTCTCTCTCTCTCTCTCTCTCTCTCTCTCTCTCTCTCTCTCTCTCTCTCTCTCTCTCTCTCTCTCCCAGATATCATTATTATTGGATAGAGCAAAGAAAAAAAATCTTTCGGAAATCATCATTACATTTCATTTTAATGTTCCGATGCTTCATCTTACCTAAACCGCCCTTTTTGACTCTTCAAAGTAACATTTAATCACTGAGTACGGTTCCATGTCATTTTGCAGAGCGACGCTTTGCCGAGCATTACCTTGCACCGGACATTTTGCAGAGCGACACTTTGCATCCAAAGTATTCGGAAAATCCTATTCTTGCTAATTCACGAAGTGGTGATGGAATTTAGAAATTTAGTCATTAAATCGACAAAAAATTAATAATATGAGAAATTTTCTCATGCGTTCTCTTCAGCCTAAGCACACAAACTTGTTTGGCTGATTTTATGAATTTATGCTTTAAAAAAATGAATAAATCAAAATTATGCTTATCGCAGTTGAGAGAGCTTTTATGAATTTATGCTCGCGATTCACCAGACTACTCCAGCCTCCTCTGCCGTGTAGAGAAAACATAGAAAAAAAAACTCTCGCTATGTCTCTTTCTAATTGGTCAGTGTTGTCTCTCACTCTCACTGTTTCATTCAGCCTCTTCAGAACTTCTCGCGTACAGTGACTCAACCCGGGTTTACATAGGTTGCTCTAGGTCTATAGAGACTGGTCATCTCGCTTTCTACGAATATGCATGCACTCAATGCTGTATTGTAAACTGTCCCAGTCTTCCTGGAAGCAAGGCATTGGCATAGTGAAAATGCTTGACGCGACGCGCTCTCCATCAAGGGATGGAAATGGTGCATAGTGTTGCTTATGAAGAGCGTGTTAGGCACCGTGGTCTAGGTGTTGTGTCTTTACCAAAGACACATAAATTCATTTTATGAATCAGTATAAATTCATTTTATGACTATTCATAAATGAATTTATAGGCATTATACTTTCATTTTATGAATAGTCATAAATAAAAGTATTACTTTTCATAAATTTGAAATACATGAATCGTCATAAATTGTGTTTATAGGTGGATAGTTTCATGAGTTATTTTATGAAAAATTTTATGACTATTCAGAATTTTTTTTGTGTGAGCCTTACGGCCTGGCCTCATTAGCGTAATTTTTTGCCTAAGCCTGAGCGGAAAAAAGTTAATATTAGCTAAAAACAGCTTGGCCAATTTACTGCGAATTGCCGGATGCGAAACTTTTTGGGTGCGAAAACGAAATATTGCAAAGTGTCGCTCTGCAAAATGTCCGGTGCAAAGTAATGCTCTGCAAAGCGTCGCTCTGAAAAGTAACGTGTTACCACTGAGTACGCCCACCCAGGGTAGGAGTACCCACTGTTGACTTAACCTTTGTCTATTAATACGATTTTTAAAAGTAGGGTAGCTCAACCCCGGGTACCCCTTAACCGGGTACCCTACCCTTACCCAGCGACTGTGAATGTGGCCTCTGGGTATTGCAAAGGGATAGGGTACTCAGACTAACAAGGGTACGCTGGGTAGCTTCCCAGAAAATGAGTGCCCGTGTATGGCACCGGGGTACTTTTTTGCCTACCCTGCCTTTTTTTCTAAATTCCCTTTGTCTATGGTAGGTTAACCTAGGTTACCCTACCCCGCGCTTTTCATAGTTTTTCCTGAGAGGCTAGTTGGAAAGGTACGCGGAGTGTTTGCATATGCACACATCGCATTCGGTTGTGATAAAGGCAAAAAAAGTTGTGAAAAAACTGTTGTGACCAGATGTATCGAACATTGATATCACTACAAAGTTTTAAAAAAAACTTTCTCGAAAACCTCATGAAATGATTAAAAAAACATCAAAAAATGTTTTAAAAATATATTTAAGTGATTCTGTTTACCTTGTGAAATGCTATGAAATGTACAGAACAACCAGAGGCTCCTTATACTCTTTGGCAAGTTCAACGCTTAAGAGAAGAAGAGTTTCTTTTAAGCGCTTAGACAGACTTTTTCAGATGAGATGGTGTGCAACAAGACAACTTGCCTAAATGGACAAGTTTGCGTAGAACCAAAAAGGTTGCATGTGCTTACCGCCATGGACGGGAGAAACTTGCGAAAGTAAGCAGGTTTATCTGGTTGAATTTCACGCTATTTCATGTAAATTTTTAAGCTTACAAAATGCCTCCAAAAGTTTCCCATCAAGAAATAAACCTAGAAAATGTTTCACATTCTGATGACATGGCCTAGGCTGATCCCCGGGTAAATATTAACCCTTCCCTTCCTTTTTCCAAAGTTGTCTTTCTAATTTTCGTTTACAGTATTCGATGCTTGTTACGTCAAACCATGTATTCATGGAGATTGCAACAACTTTCCGAATGGTTACAACAGCACTCACAGCTGCACCTGCTTCCTGGGTTACGAAGGAGAAAGATGCGAAAAATGTTATTTCCATTCACCTACACTTTGAAGTGCAAGGGAGGGGGGGGGGGGTAGGGTTGGCGCTGATGGTGCGTGCATTTTGTATTAAAAGGATTCAGAAATTAAATAGTAACAAATGGAAAATTTATTGATAAATTTAAATCTTGATGTTTGAAAAAAAATTACATTTCATTGCAAGCTTTTTATGAAAACTTGAGAAAAAAATGGTAGCAGGAGCATTATCTATTCATTTTATACCATTGGCGGGTTTCTTTGATGAGTTATTCATTTACGTTTTTTTGTCGTCTTCTGAATCGGTTAGAACTAACCATTTTCGCATTTTTGATCTTCTTCAGTAACTAATGAGCTACCTTCGATTTTTAAGTAACACAGTTCAAAGGCAGTGACTCCTGGTTGAGATGAAAAGTGATTGAACTGTCGCAGAGAAAAAGCTAGTCCATCAGGCGGGATCGAACCCAGCCATCTTGACTCCAACCGGGAGCGCGCGTTACCTTTACACCACGGTGACACATTGCTATTCCGTAGATAGTGTTATATGAAACTAAGAGAACAAGGCAAATAAGCCTTTCATATAACACTGTCGCACGGAATAGCAACGTGTCACTGTGATGTAATGGTAACGCGTGCTCCCGGATTGAGACGAGAATGCAGGGTTCTATCCCGCCCGGTGGACTAGCTTTTTGCTGTGCGATAGTTCAATCACTTATCATCTGAACTTATGATCTCTTTCGTAAGTTGTTCAAATATTATTCTGATTTGAACACCACAGTGACTGATAACTGCGAATCTAATCCCTGCCAACGAAGCGGAACCTGCATAAACGATATTGCAAACTACAGCTGTGTTTGCTTGTATGGGACATTTGGTCGTAACTGTGAATACGGTCAGTTGACCAGCATGTTGATTATGAGAATTACTAGCATAAACAATTCCAAATTTTTGAGAACAATCCAATGAGTTCTTTGAAGTCTAAGAATATCATTATTTACCGGGGCAGGGTTGAAAATCTGCGAATAATTTTGATGTAATTATGTTTGACGTTTGTTTGCATTTGCACACCCTGTAAATGACGTTCAAAGTTGACATTCACTGTCGAGGATATGTTGAGTTAGCGTTAGCGACAGATTCATTGTTCAAATTAATTTTTCATCGTAATCCAGGATCTCGAAATAATTAATTGAATGCTAGGCTCCAGTCGGACAACTCATTTTTTCATCCAGTTTATGGCTTTTAGGTATGCTTCAACCATTTTTAAGTATGAAAAGCGAGGAGTTCATAGCAGAGTCTAATTGAGAACTATTTTCCTCAAGAAGTGAAGATTTTTGCAGATCCGAATGAATGTATCATCAGTGACTGCACATACAGCGAGGATGGGAGCTATACTTGTCCAGAGGGAAGTTGGTTTTGAGTCAATGAATCTTGCTCATCCTTTATTTATTTATTCATACATCAATACTGATGTGACAAAACAACATAAGATAACTCATACAATAGTGAGCGTTGTTCTTGACATTAACATCTGAACAATGATTTTCTAGAATAAGAAAGGAGAGAGAAAGCAAACAAGGGAACAATTCAGAGATTAGGTAAGTGCAGATCGAGAATTTCAAGAACATTTAGCTTCTTGAGCCTCTTTTTGAACACTTTAGAGTTAGGAGAAGACATAACTTGAGCAGGTAAACTAGTCATCCACCTAGACGTTCTTACTCCAAAACAATTGAAAGTTAACCTCTTATTTGTGAAAGGCATGTGGAAATTAAAGGCGGATGTTATACCATTACACGGTTTGAACACATAAAAGGTACTAACTTTAAGATCAACTTCACCTCGGATTATTTTGAAAGCGTAAGTGAGATCATTAATGATTCTCCTACAATATAGAGAGGTCAAATTTAAAGTATTCAAACGATTCTCATAACTAACATTAGGAGAGCAGTTCAAATTACATCTAAAATAGAGAAGTTTAGTATATATAAATATATGCTGGACCTTCTCTATTTTCCTAATATCATTTTTTTTAATGAGGAGAGCAAACCGATGAAGAAAATTCACAAATCGGTAGAACATAGGATTTGTAACATCTTACATATATATCTGGTGTGATACATGAAATAATTCTGAATAAGGCATAAACTGTTTGTAATGCCTTCCGACACAAAAGCTCATATTGTGATTTGAAAGACAGGGATTCATCTATTAAAATACCTAAATCTCTAATAGAGGTTGATTTCGTGAAAAGAGTATTTGAACTTACATAATAGGTTGAGCATGGGTTTTTATTACCTAAATATAGAACATTGCATTTCTTTTCAGCTATTGCCAACTGCCATGTATCGCAATACCTATCGAATTGATTTATTGCTAAACAGAGTTGGGATTTAGCGATTTGAGCACCTAGTTCATCATAAGAAATATACAACTTAATGTCATCAGCGAACAGCTTAATACTAACTGAGGGTAAGCCGGAAA
Source organism: Allodiplogaster pararmata (assembly GCA_964056735.1). NCBI lineage: Eukaryota > Metazoa > Nematoda > Chromadorea > Rhabditida > Diplogasteridae > Allodiplogaster > Allodiplogaster pararmata. Next base: position 29,099,954 of record OZ057404.1, on the reverse strand, counting down.
ATTCGAGGCGAATCGTTGATATAGATCAAGAAGAATAGCGGCCCTAAAACCGATCCCTGTAGGACTCCAGATGATATTTCTCTAGTGTCACTAAATGTTCGGTTGACCTTAACACTGAAACAACGTCCTGTTAGAAAACTTCTAGTCCATCTCAAAAGATTTCCACGAACGCCTAAACTTTCTAGTTTGTGGAGAAGTTTACAATGCGAGACAACATCATAAGCCTTAGTCAAGTCATAATAGAGACAATCGACAGATTTACTTTGGTCGAGGGCTCTCGTCCAACTATTAGTTACCGAGAGGAGCTGAGATTGAACTGATCTTCTAGGAATCGAAAAGAAGTGTCCAGTCCGTATTTGATAGTAGCGTATTGATCTCTGCATAACTGGCCCGGTTGAAATCAAAAACTTCTACAACAGGTTGTGGGTTCGAAAGTAAAAATACAGAAAAAGTAATCGAATTGTGATCAGAGTTAGAGAACGGAGGACAAACTTTACAATTAGAGATACAGTCAGCTTTAGCAAGAACATGATCTATTATTTTCTTACCATGTACCCTTTAGCGTGTTCTGCACAAAATTTTTTTGCGATTGCTCTTCTTCATAAGTGATTCTTTTTTTCGGCAGACAAAAACGCTGAAGACGCAGAGTTTCATGGTAATAGAAAACATAATTAATTTTAACTCCTTCATTCAATACTCTATACAGATGAGATATCAATTGGTTTCCTCCGAGTTTGGGATAATGATATTCCCCCCTTTTATTATGCTTGTTCGCCATGACTGGAGTGGTCGATTTTTCATCCTCTCTCTGCTCTATTCATTTCCTCTAGTGTACAAGATGCAATCCGGCTTCAACGAGGAATTGGACACCTTGAAGCTGTATCGTCCTAGTTCCTCACCGCCCTCCCACACAATGCTACCAATAGAGTAGGACCGACCAATCACTCACATGTTTTTTCCGTAATCAACGTGGACCCGTTCGACCTCATATTTTATGAACTCCTTCGAACTCATGTTTCCGCTCACATGGAAGACCCCCTTCCTTATACCTTACCACGCATTTTCCATGCGTAATAAACTCAAACTCATGCGAAAGATCTCAAATCGATGCGCGACCCACTCATATTCACCTGAATGGATGGGTTAGAATGTTGGTACTGCTTGCTCGAATACGAATCTTTTCATAGCTATTATTTACACCAACAAATACTTAGAAAGCATCCACTCGTTCTACCTGAGCTTGTTTGTATATTTTCTGAAAAAAGTGCGAATTTTACCGCGAGGTAAAAATAAGCGGGTAGAAAAATCAATGCATCAAAACACCCATTATGAAGGGAGGGAGCACTTCGGCGGGTGAAAAAGCTAGAACTGTATCTTAGAATGGTTTCCTTTGTAAGGAAGAAAAGTTGGTTTACTCAAGGCAATTGACGGGCAAGAAAGAAAGAAAATGTTTTTTTAAGGCCCGGATACTAAGAACGTGATTTTGAAGCCGAATGACATTAATTACTGCAATAAAGAGGACAAGAAAGCACAATGCATCGATGGGGCCGGCACTTATCGATGCGTGTGCTCAGAAAAATTTACCGGTGCTTATTGCGATATAAGTTAGTATTTTTCACTTATATTTTTCACTCAAAAAACGTCTCAAAAATTATTAGTTGAAAATTTATTGGTTCTCGTAAACAACAAAAACTGATCAGTTAATATGCTAGCCGATGCTGCATACTTACAAGATAAGAAAGGAACGAAAAACACGGGGATCGGTGCGAATTATCCACGTTCTAAAATGAAGCTTTGACATCTTTCATTTTAACCGATTGCATCTTATTGTTATTGTAGCAAATGAGCAGTTAATTTTAAGAAACAGCTGAGAGGTTGGAAAAACGTATTGGCTGAAGTTAAAGATTAGATACAGCCATGGTCATAAGCGGAGCAAGCTTAACTATCTAGTTTCAAGACAGAGAAGCTAATAATAGCAAGGAATTAAACTGAGAAAAAACAAGACCTCAGAGCGTTTCATGTACTAGCACTGCCACATGGGATGTCTTTGTGGTAGCGGAAATTGTAACGTTCGTTAGAAAGCGAGAGAGAAAGATAGAGAATGAGGAGAAAGAAAATTTGATTTAGAGAAAGAGGTAGTGAGAGAAATAAAGAGAGAAAGACAAAGAGAGAGAGAGAGAGAGAAAAAAAAGAGATTGAGAGAGAAAGAGTGAGAAAGAGAGCGAGAGAGAGGGATAGAGAAAGACAGAGAGCGATAGAGAGATATAATGACAGAGACAAAAAGAGAGAGAGATAGGAGACAAAGAAGGGAGAGAGAGAAAGAGAGAGAAGGCAGGATTCGATTCCGCCGCGTACTGACTCTTGTCCATGTGTTAAGTCAATGATTGTGGGTACATTTTCTCAAATAGTTAAATTAAACAACTTATGCTACTAATAATAATTTTTTCGACAGACGCCCTTATTTGGAGAGTTTTGATGATTATCTACGGTGAACTCAATGACGAAGTTATGGATGTTAGTTGATCAAATCTTTTTCGATTGGGACCATAGGCATTATACATAGATCACGTGTCAATTCTGAACAACAATCAAGCATTTTTCCAGCATTGGATTCCAGGATGGAGAGAAGCAAGTAAGAGGCGGAGGGCATATATTATGTTTAGATTAGGCAATTAAAAGATCACAGCTGTGAAAATTCGCTCGATTCGCTGTTTCTAGCCAATCACCCTACTTGCTCAGAAAGAGTCTCTTTTAAACTCTTTTGGCAGTGCAAATAATTTATAGTTGTATCTATTTACATACATTGTTTTTCTCTTCCTGTCTGAAATTCTGTCTGAACAAGGGGAGAAACAGACTTCTGTCTTAATTATATCAAATTTTATTCGTTTATCAAATTCATAACTTAAATTGCAGTTTTCTCACTCTTCACCAAAAATGTTTTTAAAAACATAAATTTTAATAATATTTCCACTTCTCTTTAATAAATTAAAATATATGTGTGTGCATATTAGTTTTAAAGTTTCTCTTATGTATTCATATAAATTTACGATGAAGTTCTAACCTCAGCTTCTGACCGCTCTGCTAGCCAACCCAACGGAAATTTCCACGATGATCCCCTTCGTGGTAGGACTCCTTCCCCTCAAGAACCGAACTGCTCTCAGTTGGAAGCACGATGAAATGTTCGACTGGGTCGCTTTCGAGGAACGCACTATCGCTCACAAGTCAGGCCGACCATGCACTCTTGCTTGTTTTGGCTCTGTGAATAATTTTGGAGACTAAAGGCTCCATGAGTCGAAAATTTGCACATTTTTACGCTGTTCTTCGTATTCCGTTCGTCGTAAAAGTTAGAACGTAGAACGTACAGAATCGGGAATGTGGAATACTATGTTCGGACGATTCGGTATCGATATTTCAGAATCCCGCTCAATATTCAATTTATTAAGATTGATAAGAAAAAAAGGGAAGCAGGGGTTAATAAAGGAACCGACTCTCGCAATATGAGCTGACAAACTCATGGTCTTTTCATCTTACGATTGATCCAGTCCTGGTCTATTCTACTCTCAGATCAAGTATTCCAGATTATCTTTGGAGTAATCACCTTTGTCAACCGATCATATTACTCTCTGGCGCCCCACTGACTTCAATCAAACTTGATTCAACGTCCTTGGTTCCGTACAGAGCTAAGAGCAAGAAGCTTGAAGTCATCTTGAAAACTTCAAGAAACTCAATGTCTACAAATGAAGTGCATGGGTCTCTCTCTCTCTCTCTCTCTCTCTCTCTCTCTCTCTCTCTATGTTTCAAGCTGGCTCAAAGTCTCTCTCTCTCTCTCTCTCTCTCTCTCTCTCTCTCTATGTTTCAAGCTGGCTCAAAGTCTCTCTCTCTCTCTCTCTCTCTCTCTCTCTCTCTCTCTCTCTCTATGTTTCAAGCTGGCTCAAAGTCTCTCTCTCTCTCTCTCTCTCTCTCTCTCTCTCTCTCTCTCTCTCTCTCTCTCTCTCTCTCTCTCTCTCTCTCTCTCTCTCTCTCTCTCTCTCTCTCTCTCTCTATGTTTCAAGCTGGCTCAAAGTCTCTCTCTCTCTCTCTCTCTCTCTCTCTCTCTCTCTCTCTCTCTCTCTCTATGTTTCAAGCTGGCTCAAAGTCCTAGAAAGTAGAATGATCGCCAAACAGAGATTTTTTTCAGGAACTAGCGTGCTCCAACGTGACGCAAATGGAGGAGCGCGACAAATGCATCGCGAAGCATCAAGACAACGTCCGCGTTTTAGTGCGGCTTGTGGAACTCGAGACAAAGATGTACTCAGAAACGGCTGTCCTCAATGTCATCACTTCAAATACGTTGAATTGAAGTTGAAAAAATCTTCTGATTAAGCTAAAACAAGACTATTCAGCGTGTAATTTTTCTATCTTCTTTGATGTAGTAGTATCTCTTAGTCTACACAATGTTCTTAAAGTCTAGAATGAACAATTGAATAAACCATTACATGAAAAGTAGCTGGTTCATCGGGCTGGATCGAACCCAGCCATCTGTTTTCAATCCGGGAGCAAGCTCGTTATCATTACACCACAGCAACACATTGCTATTCGACGCGATAGAATTGCCTTGCTAGAAGTGAATTTATATTGCAGTAAATATGTCTACAAATGCCAGTTCAAAGCTTCATGAGCTTGTCCTGCTTTTCGAATGTTGTTAAACAAAGGATGGTGAATCAAAGCAGGCAGTCGTGCGAACGTTGTGTGTTAGGCTAAAACCGAAATTTCGACTCAAGCTTTCCGGGCTTTGCTATTTTATAACGGAAATACACGTAATCTCTTTCACTATTGTAAGCCGTTTCATAGGTTAAGAAGGGATAACTACTCAGTTTGTGAAATAATTATCAGTAACAAATGTTCATCTCGGTGATCTAGCACATAGCAAAATAATTACAAAAAACATCAATATTTCAGCTGAACAAAGTGATCTCAAATCTCGGAGGCCTCATGGGAGTTCTGATGGGCATCTCTGTAACATCCTTCATCGAGTTCTTCTTCATGGTCTTCAAGGCGATTGTTATCATTTTATTCAACAGAGATACACTTTTTTGAAGAGAAAAATTTCTTAAAGCCCTGTGTAGTATCGTTTCTGACGAGAATAGTATCGTTTCTGACGAGACGAGATTTGCCCTACTTATTGGTTCCACGTTTCTGACAAGATATATGAGTTAGAAACCGTTTAGAACTTAATTTACCTCAACTTCTACTTTTGCGATTTTTTTCTTTGAATGTCTTTTTGTGTTTCTAATCCAACTTGTTCAGATTATGTTCTTCTTGTTACAAACATGATTTTATGTTTGAAATTTTAAAATTCAAAGTTTTGTTGGTCGAAAAAAGGCAGGGAAGATGAATAGGGATTGAACAACACCAGAGAGAATAAAAGTCTTCTAAGTTTTATAATCAATGAGTGTCCTAAGACATGAAGCGCTATTTTTCCCAACGATTTCAAATGCGCTATGAATTCATGGAGATTCGGAAGGTTGATCTTGGTTTGGACTAATCAGCATGAAGGTGTGTAAGTGCTGCTGTAAACCGGATTCTGTAACGCTGGGTGTTAAGGAGGAAAAGCGATATGGATTTCGCTTACACTCTGCCAAAAAAAAAATTAATAATTTTTTAAAACTTGAATTTGAAAAAAGTTTAACCAAAAAAAATTAAATTTCAAATTTAATTTTTGCCTAAGACACTAAAAAGGCTCTTGACTATCCGGTCTCTAATAGAAAATTTGAGAAAGTTGCATTTATGCAGAAAAAATGATCCCGATTTTATTGATACGTCCTAGAAGGTTAATGCTATTAAAAACAAGTATTCTCAACTTCCGTTGATTGAGAAGACGAGTGGTTAGAGCACAGTTCGAAGTTTATACATATAAGACGATGCTGGGAATATTTTTCGCCAAAATGCTCAAAATGTTGTTCCTCAGCCAAAAACTTTATTTTGCCAAGATTTCGAGTATGCGAACTTGGGAGAAGGAAATTCCGATATTAGTCTTTTTTTAGCTGCCAAAATAGGGACGAAGAATCGGCCACTATTTCGCAGTGCCAAATGATGAATGACTCTGTGGCCAAGTTTTGTTCCTGCCAAATCACGGACAATTTTGTTTTTCCTTTGTGACATGTTTTGGCACTGCCAAACTCGGATCTTTTTTGAACACTTTTTGTCCGTTGAACACAGCTCCGCAACGACCACATATTAACCACTTCTAGCGACGTACCCCAACCGAGTTTAGTAAACTCGGTTGAGGTACGTCGCTAGAAATGGTTGGTCTGTGGGCGTTGTAGCTGCTGGTATTGCAACTCGGCCTTTTGGATGAGATCAAAGCCTAGTATTGGCACTCCCCAAAGAGTTCCTGAGAGCGATCCTCCATCATCCCTGAAATGAGGCTAAGGAGTTGCAGGGGCTACAAAAAAAGCCCGATTTTGGCAGTGACAAAATAAGGACAAAAAACCCGGTTCTGGCAGTGACAAAACAAGGACAAAAAAACAACCGATTTTGGCAGTGACAAAAAAAGGACAAACAAAAACCCGATTTTGGCAGTGACAAAACAAGGACAAACAAAAACCGGATTCTGGCAGTGACAAAAGCGGTGACAAAACGAGTACAAAGTAGAAAGCTTGTTTTTTGACGGTTTTTCTTGGCAGGCCCGTCAAAACGCATGTTATTTGCTGCCATTTATCATGACGCTTTTTTTTCCGTTTCTTGCCATGGAAAAGCTTGGTTTTTCAAGCGAAATCTGCCCGAGGAACAACATTTTTTAGCATTTTGGCGAAAATTATTCCCAGCATCGTCTTATATGTCAGAAATTGTTTTGAATCCATAGACCATGAATTCACTAGTTCAATGTGAAACTCATAAGTTTTTATACTCATGAAGTATGAATACATGAATACAACCTTGTTAATATGCTTATTACGAATGAGTAAAAAAACCGCATTAAGAGAAAAACTCACAGGACATTTATTGCAAAACTTGGGAGCAAGACATCTTCAAAACTATCAGCAACGAACATTTTTTTAATTCGCTGAGAGAGAAAAACATCGGTATTGTTCTAAAACATATTCCAAATCTGTTTTTTTTTTTTTTTTTTTTATCTATCCAACTTGTAACTACGATTCAGCATATGCTAAATGAATGTCGATTCGTGACGAGCAACTACATATTAGGTGTGGATTTGACAGAAGTTTCGCTAAAAATGTTGATTTTAATTTGGAATGATGCTTCACGGAAAGCTAGTAGTCTATCCAGCCATGGACTATGACTTGGTCCAATAAACGGAACCAAGTGCACAGATGAATAGGCATAGCTATAACTTTGACGAAATGTGAAGGGTTCGAAACCTCTTAAAGGTTACCGCTATTCGGTTCAACGATTCTTTAAAGTTTTACCACGTCTCAATCATTATATCATGATTTTCAAATCTTATTGTGAGCTCAACTCAACTGAGAACTGCATTTCAAACTAAACAAAAAAAATTGCATGGTTGAACCTCAGTTTGACAACTTTTCATGACGGAAGAATACCTTGTCCGACCAAAAACAAATATCATGCTATAGGTCAGACTTGGGCTTGAATTGTATTCTTAAACCAAGAGCTCTTACACTGCCACTAGCAAGGCCTAAGCAGGATAGAGCGTCATCGAAAATTTTCGAAGAAAATCCTAAATAAGCTCAATTTTTACTTCTACAAAAGTGCTTGAACCAAAATATGAAAGCGATTTACATTCTCTACCATGAGAAGTCTAGGGTAAAGTCTTCGCATAAGGCACAATACCAGGTTTCAGCCCTAACACCGAGCATTTTCGTACCACAACTTCAAATTTGACTTCATTTCTTAATAGGGGACATCGAAGTTTCTACAACTTCGATCACGAACCAATCATCAACCAAACCGCGAATCAGTCTACAAAATCGATAATCTCTGAGTGGAGGGAGAGCGTCTCCGGAAAAGACCGAGAGCTTGCACGCAGCGGTACTGGTCCGGTACCTCGAGCAGCGATTGCACTGCCATCTAAAAAAGAATAGTTGATTGATTGATCAATCATATTAATTTTTTATGTATTCATTTACTTCTTCATTAAAATGTTTATTCCATGTTTTTATATAATTTATTTTGTAAAATGTGGCAACGCCCCGCTTTATTGATGCATGAAGACTTCTGCTTTCTCAAACAGTCTCATCTTATTCATCAAGCTGGTCGAAAAATCAATCCCTCTATTTTAATATATATGTCTTCCTCGCTCAGCTTTTGAAAACTGTCATCAGAGTTGCTTTCAAACTTTGCCTTAATTAAAAAAAAGTTTCCAGTCTCCAATTAATCTTTAAACCGGACCCATGACAGTAATCCTTTGCACATTTATGTTTGTAGATGTGGGATTTTTTGAGGGAAGTTAAGAATGAATAAAAAAAACTTGTTTTTTGACACAGAATTGCAGTTCAATCTTCAAATAGAATTTTAGTAGCGTTTATCTACTGATAATCATGACAATTAGAAGGTTTCATGAAGCTTACTTTGCCATTACAACGGGTAAACTTTCATCGAAAGGTTTATTACAAGTAGAAATCTTTTGGATTCACTCACAGGAGCTTTTATTTTGACCATACTCTTTGAAATTCCCTTAATATGTTTTTTAGCAACAAAAATATGAAAATCGAATTCCGAGAACTAATTGAGATTTTTTGAATGTTGTCCACCTTGACGTCTCCATCAACTGCACTCTCCGCCCTTTGCATCACTTCGTGGAATTCGACAAAATGGAAATTGTCCCAAGGTCGCTTTGGCAAGGATTCGTCGAAGACCTGCGATTGATGATGTTCATTGGACTTGCTCTTTGTTCATCGAAGTATGGAGAGTTTGTCGCATTGGTTGTTTCACGATTTAGGCAGTAAAGTAGAGTAGGAATTGTCATCATAAATTTAAAGCTTACAATATAATCTATATAAGTAAATGAGTAAGAAATTTGAATTCTTACTAAAGTCTAGTTTATTTCTCGAACAATAATCACCGCTATCAAGTTTCCTACCCGCATCATTTCCCATGGCCCGTCTCCCACTCCGACGACGATGATGGAGAGAGGATACTGGCATGCTTGGACGATGGCTCGTCGAGTTGCCTTCTCATTCGTCACTTGGCCGTCTGCGATGATGACCAGAATATGGTACTGAAGAGATCAATCTGTTTTTGAGAACAAAGAACAAAAAATGAAGATTCAAATGTCAACATGGTGGACTTGCGCTCAAGATTCTTATATTTAAAGCTTTTTACTTGTAATTTTATGAGAATGAGAAAAGTTTGTTGAAATACAGGTGAAGTCTATGTAATTTCCACATAAAGTCCAATTTATACGCCCAGCTTTATATGTATCAACAGAACACCCAAAACCTACTAGAGTTGCTTCTGAAAGAAACCTCCATCGTCCTTTGGCATATCTCAATTGCCTGATATATTAGAGGAGAGAAGTTGGTGGGGCCAGACAGATCTACACTAGGCGTCCGTTCGTTGTAAGTTCTGCAACAAAAAATTTGAGCTTCATTTGTCGCGAACGCAAAAAATCGGAAACTAATGGAAATTTCATTTGAAAAGATTATATTTTTGAATGCGCGTTAAGCATGAGACTTTAAAATGTTTCTTTGACGTAATTACATAAAAAAATTTTCAATCTGTAAACGTATTTCTCATTCACCTTCATATTGGCGAAACTTGCTCGTTTTGATAATTTCATTTCACGAAAATGTTTTCAAAACCCACTTAATTTGCATTACCGAGTCCCTTCATTTTTTTTCTGGCGTGAGTTGGAGTGATATTATAGACAAACTACCAAACGATAAGTTATGAGTTGAGTACTTGGAAGAGATAAATTCAAAGTAAAATATTGCTCCTTCAGACATTTAAAAGGCAGTGACATCTGATCACTTTAAAACGCGCTAGCATTCCCGGTTTATAGAAAAGAACTGGCTGAGTTAAGTTACACGCTTAAAAGTCAATTTTGTAAAAAAAATAATATGGGGCATAATTTTCTGTTCTGCTGTTTTTCTTCTCTGAAATAGACTTCATAGCCTTACTTGAGAACTTCCTCGAGAGTCCTGCAATGGCCGTCTTGCTTAAGAGAGAAGACGCTCCAGTCAGAGGTCTTCGCATCCCCGAATCCGTAGACAGGAATGCACTCAGTCGATGTGAAGGGCGCAAGGGTGCGGCCCAAAATAGTTATCACCTGGAACGCCATTCAAATAAAGAGTTACGACAAATCGAACAGGTAACAAAGTTTTCAATGTTCTCCCCTGTTCTCCTCCAAGAATCGAACAAGTCATAAAAAACTATTGAAAGAATGAATTATAATACATAAACGAACTCAAGTTAACAAGTGTTGAGTCTGTTTTGTTGACCCTTTTCATTTACGTGGTAAGCATATAATATACCGCATTTGTTCTTTCTAAATATTCACTGATGAGCCCCAGACAAACAGTTTTTATTTTAAAAAAGTCTGTCTGAGCTGGGTCAAAACATATTTTCGTGAGTGAAAAAGCAACACTTCATAACGTATGTTAAGTGCTGATTATCTTTCTTAGTCACGATAATAATAAGAATCCAGTGAAAGAATTTTTTCGTAAAAAGACTTGAAATGTTTTTTTTGAACAACTTTATCAGGAAAGTTCATGATCTATCATTTCAGAGCCGTCTATTATTCAACCAATCATCGCTTGTAAGAAATTGTAACCTCTCAAAATTGAAGATATTGATAAGTTTTCTCGCTTTTTTCATTACTCAAAGTGGTCGTACTCCAATGTGTAATGAATCTGACTCATCTCATAACTCTGACTCTGGCTCATATCATCTTTGAAAACTACTAAGAGCAGCTGTAACAACAAGTTTTTATGCTCTTAGGACGAATTAAGGATTTTGATACTCGGGGGGCGATGAATTAATCAAAATTTTGAAAAAATTTATGGATATTAGACGTGGTTGCGGGACTCACTCTAATCAGAAGCATATATAATATTTGACCAGAAAAATATTGAAATATTGGACATTTTGTAAGATAAGGCGTACCTTTCTTACCGAAGAAAAAATATATGTATACCTGTTGGTAAGGGTTCTTGACATGGGGATGAATGGTGTGCAGCGACCTCCCTCCAAAAGACTCTTCTCCTTGATATTTGTTACTTGCAGTGTAGTCAATACCTGAAATGAGTAAGTTCTTGAGAACTTTTTCATTGCTCTCTAAAAGTTTTTAGTAACATTGTTTGAAGGCAGGTATTTCGAGCTTGGCTTAATATGTCATTTGGAACCTTGTTTTAAGAGGACGTCAAAAATTGCATATGGTAAAGTTCGCGACTATTGATCGGAGGGTCCCAATTTCGACCACCCCCCTCCCCCTCCAAACAGATTTACTTAAACCAATGGGCTTAAGAAATGTCCGTAGTGCTCTAGCTAGAATCTGACTCTCCCACGGCTGCTACTCAGATCCAAAAGACAGCCACTGGTTCTAACAGTAAAGGTCCGTCTTGCATCTCAAACGAGCGCTTACCCTGTCGCGGGGCGGGCACAAGCGCGAGGAAAAAGAAGAAAGTTGAGCTAGCGCCAAACCAGTTAAGTGCGACTGAAGTACAAGTTGGCAAAGTAAACAAAATAGTGGATTTCATCCTGCCAGGAGGTCAAGCTTCCGTCCGTACGATAACCAATCATAGCCAGGCGTCAATTTCATCTTTGCCAGGCGTCACTGCCTTTCGAACTTGGTGAGTTAGAACATTATATTGAATTTTCATACAAAAGATGAGCTAACCAGATTTTTTCTACATTTTGATTGAATTTGTCTTAAACAGAACTTCAGTTTATTAAGAAATTTTTTCAGCTTCCGACAATTTAGAAATGATTTCTTTCTGTTATGAAATACTCGTAATTTTCCAGTTTATTTGTAGTGTATCTCTCAGAACTAAGCGAAATTTTTTTCAGAATCAAATAAATGTATGCAAATACCAGTCTTGCAGGATTTTTTCATCTGAGAATAGTAAGTTCATGCCTCAAGCAACTATTCGTCGTTTCCCTCTAGAAAAATCCGTATGAAATTGGATTTTTCAGTTAAAAGTACAGTATACTCAATAGTTGTATTGCGCACCAAAAATCAGGTTGGTAGATTCAAGACCAGCTCTTCTCATAGCACTGGAAAGGTCCTCCAGGCTGCGAATGTTGAGAAGCATTTCCTGCATAGAGGTCACTCCAAGCACAGATAGCAGCGATGACTGTTTCCGGAGCTGAATTTCATTTACTCACTCAAAATTTTATGATTTTTACCTAATAACTATTTTTTTCGTTATTTTATTCCTTTGTAATATTCGGAGTAGTTGCTATATGTTTTGTGTAACATCAGGTTTAAAGAAACCGAAACGGTTCTTACTTGAAGAACGCCCGTCACGAATTTAAAAAAATGTTCGAAGATCGTTTTCAAAATGATTCTCGCACCATTCACTAAGTTGTTTTCTTCCTTATACAGTTCTTTCCCTTTTTTTTTAAACGATCTCTGCTAGTTTTTGAACCCTATGTTTTTTAATGTACTCATATCTGATTTCTGAAAAAGAAGTTTTTTGAAACCTTAAATACCGGAATACTGCGTTCTGAGAGTTTTTCTACAGTGCTTAGGCTTAAACTGTCAAACCGTGATTTGCCAATGAAGATGATATCAGCAGTACTGTAACTGACACTCGGACTGCCAGAAGTGACCGAAGACATGCTCGGGAACCGCTTATAGGGCGAGGCGGAAGACTGGTTCTGCTGCTCTTTCACTGAGACAATATGAGGCGCTTGGGCCAAAGCTGCCTGAAGGATAATTTTCGATATACTGTTCAATTTAACCGTTAACAATCATTGCATGACGAATATAATTCCCATAACTTCAAGAACCATGGACTCCGAGTGTGAATTAACTCAGATCTTCAAAGCTGTGAGGGTCGGCTCTTTGAATGATCTCTTTTTGAAAGTTTTTTTTACTGCTATTGAAAGGAATACTTTTATGTGAGTTTTTTCTTCACGTTTTGATTAACGTCCGTAAATTACATATACTCCTGAGTGACTCTTAAACGGCATTAAAATGACATTTCAAGCTTAATCGAACATTGTGTTGTATCCTCGCAATAGTTTCTTGCTGCTCTTTGGCTTGTGAAGATTGCTGAAGAGCATTTTCTTGTGCACGCATTTCTTTCTCTGAAAAAATCAATATTCTTCTTTAGGAAAATCATCGATATTTATCTGGTCCTGAATTCTCTCAACGAATTCAAAGCAATCGATATATTTATCTGGCCCTGAATTCTCTCAACGAATTCAAAGCAATCGATATATTTATCTGGCCCTGAATTCTCTCAACGAATTCAAAGCAATCGATATATTTATCTGGCCCTGAATTCTCTCAACGAATTCAAAGGAATCGATCGATATTTATCTGGCCCTGAATTCTCTCAACGAATTCAAAGCAATCGATATATGTATCTGGCCCTGAATTCTCTCAACGAATTCAAAGCAATCGATATATTTATCTGGCCCTGAATTCTCTCAACGAATTCAAAGCAATCGATATATTTATCTGGCCCTGAATTCTCTCAACGAATTCAAAGCATCCCCGTCGTTCTCTTCAACTCATTTATACCCCGCGCAAATTATTCCTCTAGTTTTTAATGTTCTGCTTTGTTTATTTATAAAGTTTTGTATGTTCTTTCGGGTCTCTAGCCTTGAAAGAATCAAGGGTTTTTTAACAAGTCAGATTCTGAATCTGGCTTACTTACCGAGTTTCTGAGCCTCAGGGCTGGTGTAGACCTCGTCGATAGGCATGTCTTCATGCAAATTCTCGCTGGTTTCGCTGAGTTGATCCGGTGGGATCTCGACGGATTGGATCTCTGGAGCGTAGGTCATGTCATCTATCTCCTCGTGATCGAGACGATCGAATACCTGTGAGAATTCGTGTTAAGTTACTACAGAAAGTTTTCACAACTTGCTGGTCTCCTTGTCTCTGTCGTACAGAAATACATCATTTTTCGATGTTTCATAATGTATTAATGGGCCCCGATCCGAATCGGCGAACAGAAGAGCGCTAACCTCATTGGTCTTGAAGAGCTTGCTTGTCTCCTCTCCTGAAAAGTTACGAGTTCCAAGAGCAGTCGTATTCACCGCTGGGACTGATTTTCCATGGGAAGAGAGCATCTCCTCTTCCATCACGAAACCCGCTTCCTGAGGCTGGAAAAACCGTTTGTTCATCTCATTAGTTAACTTGTGATATATGTATGTATATGTGACCCGAAAAGCTAATTGTTCTTCAAAATTAGGTTGATTGCGAGTTCGAGAAAGAACATTGGCTGGTATTTCCATTTCAATCCATTTGAACTCTTTTTTACCAAGTAAAATGGATATCTCCTCTTAAAACTTGAACCCTAATTAGTTTGTTTCATTAAGGACACTCTGATAACTGAAATATTGTAATTATGAGGTTGAGTTATTAGAAGGTCGACCAAGATCATTTAGTGCATGGTTACAGTTTACTACTCTTCTGCTCAAGTTTTTTTCTCTTCAAATGTCTTTTCATCAACCATGCTGGCCAAGCATTCATAAATTTTTTTTGGAAATTTATTCAATAGCTTTAGAACTGAAAACAAAAGCTGCTAATAGAAATGGCAACCAAAGCTGCTAGTTTACAAAAGCATTGGAATCCTCATACTTCGTTTTTGTTGTGTGATATGTACTCGAGAGCGTCTTGGACGTAGATGTCAGCCTCGACCAAATTTCTCATCTCGTCTTCTGGCATAGAGTTGCCCTTAAATGGTTGTTTCTGCGGCAGAGAGAACGTGAAGCCGACCTCAAAAGATAGTCTTTGATTTAGGTCTAATGGGGCAAAATGTCTTCCTTTTTTCAACTTCTTACGCTCTTTCTACCCTTCTAAAGAAATTTGTTTTCTTTATTTAACTTGCCTCTCTCTTTATCTTTACCTTTGTCTCTTTCCCTCTCTTTATGCTTTAAACACAACAAACTTCTCCTGTTAAGGCAGGAGAGGGCTGAGCAGTGGCGCGGAAGAAAGCCTCCGTCGCCTCCTCTCCGGCTGACTTCGGCTGCCCAGAAGCGGATGCGCGCTCTTCCGACGGCCTGTCAAAAGTGGGCAGAGCCGGCTGCAGCTGCGTTGAGGTCAGGTCGATGGAGCGCTGTTGCAACGGCGACTGATTTGGCTGTTCCTCTTTCATGGAGATCTGGAATATAGTGGCAGTCGCTGATTCGATAACGTTGGACGATTCCACTAAAGCCGGCTTTACCTGAGAACTCAGAGAAGCGGCGTCGCTCCCTTCGATAGGCTCGAAACAAGTGACGAAGGAAGGTTGGAAAATCAGTGGCTCGTCTGAAATTTGCCCACCTCTACCTGAAGCATTTTTAGGCACGTCATCAGTCTTTTGCGTAACTTCTTCCGCTAGAACTCGCGTGTCTGCTGTCGGGGTCGAGCGCAGTGAGAGTTCCTGCGAGGTTCCAGGAATGCCCTTGCTCATAGGAAGTTCACCGGAAGGACGAAACGAGACAGTGATCCCAGGCCGTGGAGCGCTCGCTTGTGTATCTGGTGATATGGTAAAGTCGGCCAGAATAGCTTCCAGTTGCGCCTGCTCTTCTGGAGGAATCACTTTCGAGAATTCCTCTACATGCTGCTCCTTCAGAAGTGGTCCTGTCAGCCGAATAGAACCTGGGTAACTCTTTCCCTGCTGTTCAAAAGGTATCGATTGGCTATTTAGCTGTTTCGGAATGCTAGACAGGTTCTCGTGAGTTATAGGGCGAAAGTTCTGTTGGTTAACGGTCTCTGAGTTGGTTGAAGAGATACGTGGGTTGAGAAGCTGAGCTTGAAGCTGTGTTAAGACGGCTTCTTGCTCCGCCAACTTTACCTTTATTTGGGCCTGCTGAGCGACCGCTATGGGGTCTTTGTCGGGGTCACTCGGCAAATCTTCCAACTGTCTCTGCAGTTCAGCTAGCTGCTGCTGTTGCGTCCTGAGTGCCTCCTGCTGCTTCCTCAGAGTGTGAAGCGGATCGTTCGGGGACTGGGGTCCGTAGACGGTCTCATACGAGCTAAGAAATTGCTCACTTAGAGGTGATACAGGCGAGAGAGGTGACAAGTCGTTTGGTGATTGTGTGTTGACGATCACCAGCTAAAAAAAAGTCATTGAGTTTAACTTTTGGCTCTTTGTTGAGTTTTGCGTGTAAGTGCTAAGGTTTATTCACCTAAGAAACTGTGTTGCTTTCGTCTCACTATGGTTTTAACGGCTTCATCTGCGGAATTGTAAGCACTTACTCAGAATTTTGCCCTTGATGTTTCTAAATCAAAAAATGAGGAAATCAAGCTGCTTTTTAAATGATTCAATCATTACTTGGAACCAAGGGTTGGATAACAATAGTTGAAGCTGTTTTTTGAGTGAAACCCCGAAATTCCTCATACTTTCAAAACTTGTCTAATTTGTTATTTTCAGGCACTCTAAGTTCGACATATAAACCTTTTTCTAAAAAGCTTTTTAGATATGTTTACTTCGCTCACTTTTTGGTCCTACAAGAGTGGAGAGTGAGGCTAACATCGCTCATAGCAGGAGATGGGAGAGCAAAAGAAGCTAACATCGCTCATAGCAGGAGATGGGAGCGCAAAAGCCCCTGGCGTTCCGTTTCTCTCTGCCGTGGGTAGAGGTGACAGTGAAGAGGGATTCGTCACCACGTCATACTCCTTAATGAGCTTTTTCAATCAACAGTGAAAAGGGATTCGTCACCACGCCATACTCCTTAATGATCTATGTCACCTCTTGCAAAAGTTAGCATGAAACTGCAACCCTTGACTGATTTCGACCTGCTGCAACCCTTGACCTGCTTACAATCATTAAAAATTTTGGTAAACTTGGAGGGAAATTGCTACTGCTAGTTTTTCATCTTCTCGGAATGTGCATAATCGTTTCCTCAGATGGAACTTTGCCATTTCACGGAAGAAACAAAGACAACAAAAACAGCATATTTTAAGTTCGATGCAATAATTTTGGAACTATTTTGTAGATTCATAAACTGGTACATATATTGTTCAATCATGTAGAGAGTACTACCATAATCCCTTGTCTTCTCGACAAGGTTTCACTGTCATTGAACTGTACTTCTCGACAAGGTTTCACTGTCATTGAACTGTACTACTGAGAATAAAGTAAACCATAAAAATTAACTCTTCCACGATGAAAATGTCAAGATCTCTAATTCTTTTTGTTGTTCAAATCATTCGATGAGTTTCTTCTCTACTAGGAGTTTCGTGCGGGAAACCTATTTTTGAATTCACAATTTACTGGATAATGTTCGAAAATGCGTGAGAAGACCTTAGAATAATTTACGAAAGTCATAGATTGGAGAAATGAGAGAATCCGTTCTATTAGTTTTTATCAAAAAAGATTCTATCAGAAAACCTGGAAAAGCTGAACCATCTGCTCTTCTTCTTCTGGGGAAAGCGCTTTCTTATCCGTAGGTGTCGTTCTGGAGGTAGTTGGAGAAACCTGCAAAGCGTTACATTTCATCTATCAGCCATTTCAGTTTGTTAATCATTGACACCGAAAGATTACTGTAGTTGGGAAAATTTTCAATGACGAACAGAAATTATCCAGATTCGTCGCTGGAATATTCGTTAAACTTGCAAATGGAAAACGTTTGAAGATAGGAGTTATTAGCATCGATGTTGCATTGCTCGAACTGTGGTCGAAGCTAGGTTTTTGAAGAAACCACACAAATCCTTTTTGGAAAATTTTTTTTAATAGTTGTGTTGTACGGGCCTTAAAATGGTTATCATCATGTATGTGTGTGTAGCTCAGTGGGGAGAGCATTCGCCCGGAACGCGAAAGGTCACGGGTTCGGTTCCCGTCACACCACACGATTTTTGCACAAGTTTCTGCGAACAATCCGCTCCTCTGCTCGGTATAAAAATCCGTTGCTTGAGTTCAACGAGGAGTAGGGAATATTCTTATTTACATTAGTTAACTTGTTCACCCTTTCTGCAAAAGAAACCTATTCAAAGTGTGTTAAACTTGTAACTAAAACGTTATCCTGTAATTATATATATAAATATTCTTTCTGAGCTCTGCAGCAAAGCAGATCCTGACAATATGAAAACACACGTTTCAAAGTGATCCTCTTTTCTTGATTAAATTTCAAAAACCCAGTAACCTTGTGAGTCGTAAGAATTAATTATTCTCTGTATCGCTCCATTCCAAGCCTGGATAAGAGCCGTTAAACATCTAAGCTGCCGGTTGAAAAAGTGGTGATCACAATTGGTTAAACTACCAAACGTTTAAAAAAACGAGTCGGAAAATCGGAATCGAACCCATCCATCTTTCGTATCTTTGTCCGGTAGTGCGAGTGCGTTATCAGTTATACCAAGGAAGATATTTTAGAAATTTATGATTCACATAAACCTCCACGAAGTCCATGCTGTCAGCACCGCCACTTGGTGTTCGTATTTTATCGATCGCGTTCGGGTTCTCGTCCTCAGAGTAGGCGGTGATGTAGTGAACGTCGCCAGCGGGCTGGAACGCGTCGAGACGAGGCTGGAACGGGCGAATCTAACAAAGTGGTGAGTGTCTTCTCACACTGGGAATCAGACGTCTTCGCAAAGGTTTTGCCAGTTTTTTCCAAGCTTTATCCCCTCTCCAATTACTCAAGAAAAACCTCAAGTTCTTATCGAATCAACGTTTTTCTCTCATTCCAAACAATCTGGTGATAATATGTGTCAATAAATTGCACACAGACGTATTTTAATAGAAAGTACTTTTCATAACACCCTTTTTCACATGTTGCAATAGCTACTTACATCGATTGCTTCACTGAACTCATCCGCACTGGGCTCAGATTCCCTGCAAAAAATTCACAGTTATTTTTTACTCGATGAAAAATTATATGAATCGTTACTGGTGGTTAATTATTCGATTTTAGCCGCAAACTCTAGATACTATATCCTTGGCTCACAGAACCAAGTTATATTCACATTAGCCTTGGTTTTAGCCTTCTCGTTCTTAAAACAGGTTTGATTAGGCACATTCTACACAACTTTCCCTCAAATCACGTGGCTGACAATCCTCATTTCTACTTTAAAGCTGTGTCACAATTGCTTTGAACATTTTTTTCCATGATCATGGTCACAGCAACAAGTTCATTAAAGTCTTCCATGCTAGAAACATTCTCCGAAGTCAAGCCCCTTTTGTTATTCAACTAGTAAACGAGTATTGAACATTAGTACAACTCGGTTTCAACGTGTACAACAACTCGGTTCCAACGTGCTCTAACCTTTTCTCGTCTAAGTATGGCGCAAAGGTCGAGTACATTAATATCGTACAATGACTACAAAAGCTTGACCCCGATAAGCAACTTATTCTACCCGGTTTAGTCTGTACTACCTTGCAGGGGAAGTTTAAAACAATTGAACGCTAAGAAAAAGTGTCCTTTGACTCGTTACCCTAAATAATCTAAAGCTTCTCATGTGAACAATGACCATTCCCTCCGTCTTCTCCATGTGATATGCATCTAATATGTATTCCTTATATTTACTAATGAACAAGATCTAAAAATGCCATATCTAGATCTTTCTAAGTAAAAACGTAGTTAAAGTATGCTTCCACTTCATTATTCAGTTTTTCTTCAATTTGTATATTTTCACAATTCTATAAGAAGTAAACTTTTTTCTTCATTTTTTTTAAATTTTCAGTTTAACAGACAGTTTAGTTTCATGAAACTTTTCCGAAAAGGTTCTATTTCTTGAATGTAATCTAAAATAAGTTATCACTATATTGAGCAGTTTTTCAAGTTCTTACTCTCACCAGTATGAAATTGATCTTGATCATAAGCTTCTTGATCTTGATCATGAAATTAATCATGAACTATTTCATCTCCCTGACCCATGCTTGAACATTCCACACACTGTGCACGTCGAAACACGCGAGGACAGGGAGAATACATTTTATCCGAGCAGACATTTTAATATTCGTCAAGATGTACAAGGACCGCTTGTTAGTGGGTCATTAGCGAAAAGCAGAAACAGTCGCACCATAACTGTGTGTCAAAGAGGGGAATATCAGCTTTTCGAGTAGTTATGCTCTAAAACTACACTTCAATTGTGTTCAAAAACTTTCTAGTTCAACATTCTACGTGCGGAGTTTCTTACAATTGTGAAAGGTGAGATATATATCGAAAACTGAATTCAACAATAAGCGACCGGTGAATTTCTTCCACTAACGGAATATCTTAGAATGAAATCAAGTACGCGTACAATATCAGCTTTCGTGAAACCGGATAATTTTTAGCAGTTTGAATGAGCGGCTCAAGCATAACAGCACGGTTTACAAAGTGGAGTTGAAGCAAACCTCAATCAAGTGAATCGCCCTATATTAAAGCTCTGAATATTAAGAGTGCTTTTTTGCTTACCGTTTTTCAATACTATGTATGTAGGTTTTATGAATTATTTTCCAACAAATTTTTCTCGTTTCAACTTAAGACTTTTTATACAAGGGTGAAGCTTTCTTTGTTAAACGTGCTCAACCAACAAAAATACAAACATAACAGAGAATCATGCTTTTAAAGCTAATCCGAACCACTATATGTGCCTTAATTCAACAACAAGGATATAAAACATTGAGTAATCTTAGTCGAGTATATTTTACCACTGAAGACTGAATCCTAAGAAACATTAGGGAACACATGACCAAGAGGTTCGGTCCTCTCTTTTCACAAGTCATTGCTCGACCTGATTTCATTTGTAAAATACAAAGTAGACCACCGCCCTCGCAATTATTGCGCTACATGCGCTTTTAAGAACGCGAGCGTTTTCAATGACCTAACTGATATGCATTCACATCTAGATAGCGCCGAGGCATACTCTTGCTACGCCCGTTACTCGATAACGCAGCAGCTGCCGCTTCTAACCGCGCAGCACGTTCGCGTGCTTGACGCTCACGAGATGCGCCGCTAGAGGCGCTGCGCTGCACAGTCACCAAAGGCACTGTCGAGAATGTCAGCTCGTACGCTGTGCGAATGGCTCGGTCGCGCTGTCGCGCAAGTAATACATGGCGCCCAATACGTGACCTGGCGCGGGCGAGCTCAGCCTGCATCGCGTCCGTCTTGCGTGCGAGCTGCTCGATCTCGGCTAGAAGAGACTGCTCAAGGCCGGCGGAGATTTGGTCGATTTTCGAGTTAATTCGGTCGGATGCCGAGGTGTGGAGTTCGTGCACCGGGTCGCGAGGATGGTAGATGTCGATTGATCTATAAAACAATATGTTCATTCGTATCATCGACATCTTCAAAGTACTCATTGAGTAGCCCACCACGTGTTTAAGGAGCCCATAACGTCTCGAAAACAGTTGTTCACCTCGCTTCCTCGCTGTATTGCGAGTCCGTCATGGAGAAACGTGGATCCGGTGCAAGGATATCAATAGCCGCTGACTCAGAACCCGCGATTGCGGAGAGCTCATCATCTCCTCCTACGATCACATCTTCAAGATGCGATAGTCTGTCTGCTTCCAAACGAGCGCGCTCTGCTTCCCAAGACGCAAGAGCTGCGGCTTCTCTGGAGAAAAACTAAGTTTATGATGCAGGATCACTATAGCTACTTGACAGGTCCTTGCAGCGGGTACATTCATACCGTTAGAAAAAGAGGTAACTTGTTTCTTCGACCCAATATTTTCACTTATAATAATGTTGATACCAATTCTGTCACAATTATCCGATCATGGCGGGTGATTACATTAACCGTTTTGGAACGGCTCATGTTCACTTTTTTTAAATGACCCAGGTTCACCTTTTTGAACAGCTCGCGAATACGGCTGTATTCAGATCTCATGAATAACACGCTTCAATCCTTCAATGGCAAACCACTTTTATAGGTTAGGTAGACACAGAGTAAAAAAAGGATTTATTTTTTCTCATCGAATTCGTGTAATTGGAAAGCTATTGTTGACATATCTGCAAGAATAAACAAAGAGAGGAAAGAAGAGAGTGTGGAAAAGATAGAGGTTGG
Organism: Allodiplogaster pararmata; assembly: GCA_964056735.1. Classification (NCBI taxonomy): domain Eukaryota; kingdom Metazoa; phylum Nematoda; class Chromadorea; order Rhabditida; family Diplogasteridae; genus Allodiplogaster; species Allodiplogaster pararmata. The sequence goes on along the minus strand of OZ057404.1, from coordinate 29,077,912 downwards.
AGAAAGAAGAGAGAGAAATTTATATAGAGAGAATGGGATGGACAGAAAGCAAAAGAGAGAAAGGTACGAAGAAGAGGAATTAGAAAGATGGACATAGAAAAAAGAGAGACATATAGAGAGAGAGAGATAAATTAGGAAAGATCGATGTGGACTGTGGTTATCTCACGTCAAAGAGATGATAAACGAGCACTTAGAAAGACCAAGCTGTTCTGGGGTGAAACTTTTAGAAATGAGACATTCAGGAGAATAAAAAGCAATCCAGAATCAGAGAGAGAGAGAGAGCGAGAGAGAGAAAGAGAGAGAGAAAGAGAGAGAGAGAGAGAGAGAAAGAGAGAGAGAGAGAGCGAAAGAGAGAGAGAGAGAAAATAAAATACTCATAAGAATGACATCAATTTAGAACAAAAGAGATAGTTACATAGAGCGAAATATAGAGTGAGAGATGGAGCGAGACATTGAGCGAACAAAGTGTGAGAGATAGAACGAGACATAGGGTGAGACTAGACCGACTCAGTGTGAAACACCAGAGTAGAAAAAAAACTGCTAACTGTGCCGTAGGCGATTTCGAGAGCGTGGTATTTAGGTGAGACGGTCGTTGCTGCGTTTCTTGCTGCTGTTGCTCGTACAAATCGTGAAGAGAAGCTCTGGCCGGACTAGCAGGTTGCTCCTTAAATGTATGCAACGCATGTTCATATATTTCTGTGATTTGCCTTCACTATAATTATTTTCAACCATGTAAAAATGTTATTACCTCAGTCATTTCAATGTATGTATATAAAACTTCAAAAATACTTTTAATTTAAGACTTCTGATGTAATAAGGGTTTCTACTCGTATTGAGACTTTTATGAGATTATAACTCGTGGTTTGGAAACAAAAAAATGCTGACTGAATCAAATTGTAATTTTCAATGACTATAAATCTCAACCTTTTTCAAAACCAACTTTTGAAGAGCAAAAAATAGTAAGCAACTAATCGCCCCTCACCGCTTAATTGTGAAAACCGGTGAATTGAAGAAATGCTTTAAGTTATGGAACAACGCGACCAACCTGTAGTGAAGGATGCGCCATTTGAAGCTGTACTTGTAGGGGCTGGTGCAGAGGAACTTGCGGCGACGCCTGGTCGGTTCGACCCGCACTCGAGTGTTTAGATGCGTATCTGAAATTTCCAGCGTCTTGAGCTGCTTCCGCAGCTCTTTGCGCTGCTTTTTCCGTTGCGAAAATCGTTCGCTGCGCCGTGTCTTGCACATTCTGTTCCGCTTGTGGAGTGGTTCTCATGATGTTTTCATAGTCCGGCTGCCCTGTTTCCCACGCCTCCTGATTCGCGCGTTGGTACTTGCCTGCTGCCTTCTCTCCAGCACCCACAACCTTCTGCTCTAACTGGCGGCGCTTTGCAGCGAGATCGAAATCGCTCTCAAATCCATACGGATCTGGAAGCTTGAAGTCCTGACTGTTGATTTCATTCAGTGTCTGCTGCACTGCTGTCTTAGCGGCTGTGACTGTTTCCCCGGCTTTTTCCTTATAGCCCGCAGCAGCCCGCTCGAGGCTGTCGACGGCGCGTTGTGCGGACTCCGTCACACTGGGATGCGGGCGCATCGTGATGGTGAAAGGCTCCAGGTCTTGAGGTAGCACGCGGAAGGAAGTGTTCGCGAATGACTTTTGAACGAAAACAGGACTGGAGGAAGGGGTTGGAGGCTCCAGCTCAGCTCGCGATCCGCCAGTTTTATGCCAGCTCTAAAAAAACGAGAGTTGGTGAAACAGTGAATAAGGTATTTTATTAGACAGAAGTTTGAAAAATCTTAGTAAAACTTAATCAAAAGGATAGAATGGAGCAACAGCGAAGTTTTTGTGGACTTTATAAAAGAACCTGTAAAAGGCTTGCTAAAATATCCGGGAACTGGAGAAAAAAAAACATAATATTATCCCTAAAAACGTCCCATTTCTATAATGGAATGGTGTTGTTTGTACTGAATTTTAAATACCATTCCCAAAAACTCGATAATTCCACTTGTCATTCAGATCTTCTTCTTCCTCGCGCTTGTTCCCGCCTCGCGACAGGGTACGCGCTCCCCTGAGATGCAGGACAGACCTATCCTGGTAGAACCAGTGGCTGCCTGCTAGATCACTGCTAGTGTGATTAGCAGCAGTGGGGAGAGTCAGATTGTCATTGTCATCCAGATCTCTCGATGTAAAAAACCTTTGACAGTGGGCTAAAATTTGTCAACGGTACTTGAGATGACGAATGATTATCTCAAGCTGTTCCAACCTCATCTTCAGCTGGCGCTCTTTTGTTGAGGGTTTTGTGGTTCTCAATGATCCAGAAGAAAGCTGCAGCGCAAGCAATTGCAGAGACGGAGAGTAAGAGTCGGGTGAAAGGCGAAAAGACCTGCAACAGATATACTTTATACATACAATGCAGCAACTTCTTCCGCTATGGTACAAACTTGCTGGGGAGAGAAATTCTTAACTTGAAAGCTCCACCAATCTCACACATAGATCACTATACCTTAAGCAGATTTTCCGCTTGTTGTATGGGCCTTAAAATTTGCATCATCATGTGTGCGTGTGTAGCTCAGTAGGGAGAGCATTCGCCCGGAATGCGAAAGGTCACGGGCTCGGTTCCCGTCACACCACACGATTTTTGCACAAGTTTCTCCGCTCCTCTGCTCGGTATAAAAGTCCGTTGCTTGAGATCAACGAGGAGTAGGGGAAAATCTTATTTACACTTGATTCAAAAAAGAAAAATGTTTCCTTTCCTTAACTGCCTCTCACTTTCTCGCTCACTCTTTCCTTCTCTTTCTCTCTTTGTTTTTCTTGTAATGTTTTAAGCATAATAAAGTCAGAAACCATTTGGACTAGAAAAAGCTTTGAAACAAATTTTTTCATCAATCATAGCTCGCTAAGTCCTGCGTCCGGGCGTGGCATAGTGGTAGTGTGATAGACCATTGTGCGAAGAGTCCCAAGTTCGACTCCCACCCCGGACAGATCCACCCAAACCAAGGGGGTTAAGAAATGTTGGTAGTGCTCATGCACGAATCTGACTCTCCCCACTGCTGCTAATCACACTAGCAGTGATCTAGCAGGCAGCCTATGGTTCTACCAGGATAGGTCTGTCCTGCATCTCAGGGGAGCGCGTACCCTGCCGCGAGGTTGGAACAAGCGCGAGGAAGAAGAAGAAGAAGAAGATAGCTCGCTAAGTGTTATAGATCAGCTGACATACGCGAAATAAACAAACATAAAAACAACAAAAACGCTAGACTGAAGAGTTGGAGCAAAAAGTTATTCGGTGGTTGTTTTGAAAAAAAATTAAAACAAAAAAGGGAAAAAATTTTTATGAAAAAAAGAGAGGGCCAAAACAGAGCGAGAGGAAAAGAAGCAGAGATAAAATTCTAACCAAGAAATGATCGGCAACCGGACACTCCTCCCATTCTTCCGGATCATAACCAAGCTCTGGTGAGTAGACCATGTCGAATGTGATATTTTGAGTCACTGACCCCGAAAATCTTCCCTCTTTTTTCTGAACGGAAGTTCGAAAGTGGTGGGGACACCGCACGGCAAAAGTAGTTTTGCGAACAGCGCTCTTTCCTACAGCCTGTCAAAAGGTTTTTTTACAATGAAAGAATGAATATTTTTCTTGAGAAAAAACGACGGAAAAGTCTTCGGTGAGGTTTTATAAGAGGTAAAAACTCGGAAGAGTTGTGACAAATCTATTTAACCTCTCAAAGAAACTTTTCCGACGCTCCCAGGTTCTGAGGGAGGCTCAAGGCCGAAGAAAAGCCTGAAATTTGCACAGGTTCATTTCTCTGTGGAAAATCTTGATTATTTTCTAAGCATCTTTTAGAAAAAATTGAAAATCGTTTTTTTCTCAGAAAAGGTGTTGAAATAAAAGCGAAGACACCATTTTAACGAGTAATGAGAGCGAGGTTATAAGAGTACATATTTCTCATGGGATTAGAAGGCGCAGTAAATATAGGTAATGCTGAGCTTTGAAGCTTTGCCAAAAAGTGAAAAATTCATACATACATACATATGTAAGTGAATAGTGTAAAGACGAAATAATACACTAAAACTCGGGGCTTAAGGACGAAACGAAGCCTATAGATCAGTTTGAGTGAAACAGAGAGAGAGAGAGAGAGAGAGAGAGAGAGAGAGAGAGAGAGAGAGAGAGAGAGAGAGAGAGAGAGAGAGAGAGAGAGAGAGAGAGAAAGAGAGAGAGAGAGAGAAAGAAAGAAAGAGACAAAGAAGGCTCTTATAACAGGGACATTCCGGATTATTAGGAGCCTGCTGCTTCTTCAGTTGCTTTCAAGCCAATAATTCCCACTTTTCGATTTCGATCATAGCATGATGATTGTTTGAACTCAATTCAAAAACTTCAGCTTATAATAAAAACTGACTTTCTAAAATTTTCACCTTAATAACTCATCTGAAAGTCATATTAGGACAGATTGGTCTTGCAAGTTTACAAATTGGAGTTCAAGTCTTAACTAATGAGTGAAATTTAATCAAATTCTCATTGATAAACTACTCGGCTGATTCGATCGATTCTGATTGAATTTCATATTATTGATTGATACATAAAGATTCAAAAAGTTCTTAACAGCAAATAGATAATGGAAAAAAGAAAAATGAGAAATAAGAAGACAGAGATGAATGCGAATTCGGAGCTTCAATGTTATAGAATTCAGTGATCTCGAATTTAACGAGAATAAAAGTTCCCGTGTTGATATCTTACGTGAAAGAGATGATGGTAAACGAGTACTTCGGAAACCAAGCCGACAGAAGGGGGAGGGCGAAAGTAAGGAGATCTAAGAAGAACAAGAGCAGTTGAAAATGAGAGAGAGAGAGAGAGAGAGAGAGAGAGAGAGAGAGAGAGAGAGAGAGAGAGAGAGAGAGAGAGAGAGAGAGAGAGAGAGAGAGAGAGAGAGAGGGAGAGAGAGAAGAGCAGGTAGCACTTCTCATACTAGCTCTGCCTGCCTTTGCCAGGATATTACACAAGGTTCCCATGTGAAACACAAGAGAGGAAAACGAGAGGATAGGGAAAAAGATAATGAGGAACGGAGCGAACTCAGTAAAGAACGCGAAGATAGAGTATCAAAGTTTGATGAAAGCAAGAGATATGGCTAACTACAGGGGTAAAGAGGAAATGGGAGTAATACGTTGATTGAGGGAGAGAGAGAAAGAGAGAGAGAGAGAGAGAGAGAGAGAGAGAGAGAGAGAGAGAGAGAGAGAGGTGAAGAGAGAGAAGACTATAAATCATTTCATTAGTACAAGTTCTAGAAGCTGATAAAATGGGAGATTCGCCAGTCTTGACTAGCGGAAAGGTGAGAGTGATTAAAAGAGGCAACAAAACCGAGTTTTCGAAACGAAAACAACTGGAGAACTTGAAGCATAGATAGATCAAAGTAGACAATTCAACAGCGAGGTAACTGAATAGCCAAAAAAAACTATTTCAATTTACTCTGTCGATCTTTCTGCTCATAAAATTCTTCCAAGAAGTATAGGCACGGGATGAATTTGAGAGAGCTCTGAGCTGGGCAAGAAGGTCGAAATTTTTTTGAATTTTGTTTCGTCTTTAAAATTGTTTTTCAGAGAAAAAAAATCTAAAATAGTTTAGTTTTATTCGTCTTGTATTTTTTTCACATTTTCAGAGTGTCTTCGTATGATGCTTCTTACAATTGTTATGCTTTTTATACATCATAAAACATTAATTGAGTTCATATGTACAGAACTACAAGTTCATTAATTACAGGATGCGGCAAAAGTTCCCATATTTTCAGTATCTTCCCGATAAAAACTTAACGGATTTAGCAAATCAAACAAATTTCTCATCAAAGTTTGTTCAAATAGTTTGGGATATAACTGCACTCTGAAATTTCAAACAGCCCTCCCTTATCCTTGACACAGGCGCGGAGTCGCTTGTGGAAGGCACCCACTGTGGTGGACAGGTGAGCGACGTCAAGATCATCCCACGCCTTCTGTAGGGCGAGCTTGAGACTTTCCAAATTCTTGTGGGGATAGGCACAGGCCTTGCTTTCAAGGACCTACCCCAAAGAGAAGTCCAGGGGATTCAAATCAGGCGAGTACGGAGGCTGAAATCGATCTTGCACCACTTTAGCCTTGTGGGCGGTCGCAGAGTTCTGCTGGAACGTCCAGTTGCGTCCCGCGAAGTGAGTGTGGCTCCATGGAAGTACTTCCTTAACGAGAAAGTCTTTCAGGTAGTTATTGGCATTCACTTTGACTCCCTGCTCGAAGAAAACGACTGGAGTCTTGCCAGTCGCGCAAATCCCGGCCCAGACCATGACAGAAGCGGGATGGCCTTTTCTCGAGACTTAACGGCCACTCTTATTGGCCTCTTTGACCGACTTCGACCAAATCCTATTGTTCTGGTGGTTGAAGGACTGCTCAATATTGAACAACTTCTCATCGATAAAGAAAATATTCGAACAGTCCACGGCTTGAACCGCTTTGACAGTTCACGACATCTCTGAAGACGGATTGCCTTCATCTGGTCCGTCAATGCGTGAGTCTTCTGCAGCTTGAAGGGGCGAAGTCGCATGCGATATTTGACGATCTTACGAACAGATCTATCCGTGATGTTCAGCTCCTTTGTGACTTTTCTGAGACTCCGCTTGAGGTTATAACACTCTGGTTTTTCCAGGGTGTGTTTTCAACGTTATGACTAAAATACAAGCGGAAAAACACACGACCACTACACCAAACAAAAAAGATACAGAGTGACAAAGTCGTCCATGTGATCTTTTGCCGCAACCTGTACACACAGCGGAGTTATGACGAGGCAATTAGTCGTTGAATCAGGAAACATTGTATGTAGTTTTTCTTACAAGATTGCTCGGCACGACTCTTTTGTTTTATTTACCAAGGCCAATTGAGGCGAGATTGTGGTTGTTAAACCTGGTAAAAAAGAGATTGTGGTTGTTAAACCTGGTAAAAAATAGATTGTGGTTGTTAAACCTGGTAAAAAAGAGATTGTGGTTGTTAAACCTGGTAAAAAAGAGATTGTGGTTGTTAAACCTGGTAAAAAAGAGATTGTGGTTGTTAAACCTGGTAAAAAAGAGATTGTGGTTGTTACACCTGGTAAAAAAGAGATTGTGGTTGTTGAACCTGGTAAAAAAGAGATTGTGGTTGTTACACCTGGTAAAAAAGAGATTGTGGTTGTTAAACCTGGTAAAAAGAGATTGTGGTTGTTAAACCTGGTAAAAAAGAGATTGTGGTTGTTAAACCTGGTAAAAAAGAGATTGTGGTTGTTACACCTGGTAAAAAAAGAGATTGTGGTTGTTAAACCTGGTAAAAAAGAGATTGTGGTTGTTACACCTGGTAAAAAAGAGATTGTGGTTGTTACACCTGGTAAAAAAGAGATTGTGGTTGTTAAACCTGGTAAAAAAGAGATTTTGGTTGTTACACCTGGTAAAAAAGAGATTGTGGTTGTTACACCTGGTAAAAAGGAGATTGTGGTTGTTACACCTGGTAAAAATGAGATTGTGGTTGTTACACCTGGTAAAAAAGAGATTGTGGTTGTTACACCTGGTAAAAAAGAGATTGTGGTTGTTAAACCTGGTAAAAAAGAGTTAGTAAGACTTTTAGAAACCAGAGTATTCCAGAGGAAACTGCGGTGATCAGTGAGTAGAAGGCTGCGCTAAAACATTTTTTTGTAATCGGTAAGTAGAACTCGCGTGAAAAAACTAAGTCCTTCTGAGCAAGCTGCCGCGACATTAATCTCTAAACAATGAGATCATCGGCGCGATGACCTCATGTCATTCAAATTAGGCGAAAATTTTGAAAGATGATGTGACCTTGACTAACTTTTTTTTGGAAATAAAAGGTCCTGCACGGAATTCCATTCTTAGAACTTACGCGCGTAATTCACAGAGTCAATGTCTGCGCTCTGACCTTTTATTATTACACGGACTCGAGTTTTATATTAATCGCACTTGTACTATTTTTTTCATAGTAATTCAATTTCATAATAATTGTATTATCAAAATTCGCTTAGGCTTAAGAAAAAATCACGCTAATGAGACCGTACGGCTCAGGAATAAGGCCGTACGGCTTAGGAATAGACCGCACTAAAAATATAGACCGCACTAATCTGCGTCTTGGAGATGCCCGTAAGAGGAAAAGAGGCCCCCCGCACTTTAGGCCCCTCCCCTCCTAGAGGTTCCATGGGTCATATTACATTAAAAAGGTATTTTTACATTAAATAAATTATGTTTACATTGAAAACGCTTAGGCTCAGGAAAAAGTTTAGGCTCAGGAAAAAAAAGAAGCTTAGGCTCAGGAAAAAAAAAACAAGAAGAAAAAATGTTGGCTACAAAGTTTCGGGGTACGAAATGTCGCGGTACGAAGTGTCGGGTACGAAGTGTCAAAAATATTGTTGTAACAAAAATTTTAATGAAATTTTAATGAAACAAAAAAGTGAAATGATTTTTAAGTACGGAAACAAACTAGATTGCGATTAGTTAGTATTTTAAGATTCATTTGGAGAGAAAGACGGCATGTGAAATCTCATTTTCTCGTACTTTAAGATATTATTTCGCGTGCTCTCGCAAGATCATCTCATACCTCACTGATCCAACATTTTTTTGACTAAAAAGTGCGAGAGCCATGATCTCATCGTGAAAAATTTCAGTTGTATTAACACTGACTCGATGATCTCATTCATCGAGCAATGATTTGGTGTTTGAATACGCGCCTTAGGGAGTGTACTGTAGGTGCGTTGCGTATGCGTGGCATACGGGGAGACGAGAGAGGGAAGTAACTCAGTCTACGTTTATCGTGCGTTGCTTTAAATGGTAGTATGAGTCCCGCCCACCCACCCAAATCAAGATGAAGGAGGAGAACGCTAGAGTATTGAGAGATGGCTGACACTGAGGTTGAATGAAGTACCTTAAGAAGTCGCGCCAGGAGCAATCGCGGAGAGCAGCAGACTCCGATGTCTAAGGTAGTTTATGGCTTACAGAAAATGTACGAGGAAGCGTTGAAATGTGGGATTGGAGTTACAATGGCTGCATGATATGAGTTACAATTATATCCATTCGCGGCTGGAGTTAAGCAAGAATACAAGGCTTATAGTCGTATCTTAGGGACGGTCAAAGCGACTACGTCGCCAATTACAAGAGGGAAAGTATAGTACATCAGAAACAAAAGAAGCGTTACCTAGACTGACCTCAAAGAAATAGGCTGACTGAGACGATTGAAGGACCGAAATGTGGGCTCGTGGCATTTCGAATAATATGCCGAGGTAGTAGCGTTACTAAGAGGAGGTGTCATCAAAGGGAGGCTCCATTAGAACTGGATTTAGACGAGCAAGTAATGAATAAAGTGGAAAAGGTAGTGCTAAAGTTATTGGACGAGTTAAATGTCGGAAGAAGAGCAGTTGGAGAACAAATATGTATAATACATTATCTCAGTTATCGATCACCAGATGTCATAACGTGTACCAATTTTCGGTTCCAATGACTGTTTTTCGTGATGAATTCAACGTTCGGACTGAACTAATCACTGAAATAGAAAGTTGAGATACCAACCGATGTACTAGGACTGTTCGCAACGACGACACAGTTGCACATTCCAGTCCTATATCCAAGTGTTTTCCAATTTAATAATCTGTCGGTTAGCCATGGGAGCAATAACTCTGAACCAGGTTTCCTATGGCATACATATGTACATAGAGCTCATCCCAGTTAGAAATACTCGCCCTCGTTTCCATTGTTTAAGTATATATAGGCAACCGAATATCGACGGATCATTTACGGAAAGAGTGCTAGCAAGCTTGTGAAGGAGCTGGCCGGAGGAGCTCACCATACTTCAGCTCAGAAGAAGAAGAAGGCGTATAGAGCATTTAAAGGAGCATCATTGGAGTAAGCAAAACGTAGGTAAAGGAGGATTTATCAACAAGGAATAGCGCCGTATGTCAAGAATGTATTAAAGACACCATAAGGTGTGTTGTCAATATGAATAGAGGCAATGTTTCTTTTACAACTTTCTTAGATATGTAGCAAAAAGACTATATGAATGAAGCAGACTGTTGAACTATCAGATGATAATGCGGAAAAGGGAACAATAAATGTGCCTTGTATGTTATGTGTGTTTCAATTATTAAATGTCACCAAGGAGAGAATGTTATTGTGTTTCAACTGTACAGTACGAGTTGATTTTTAACCTCATGGTTTATTCACTGCGACATATTATGCACGAATAAAACGTTACATACGCTCATGGTTTATTCACTGCGGTCAATTGTTGTACATCCCGAAGGCGGGTGTATTCAAACAAAGGTTATATGAGACGACGGATGGAGTTTACGACAGTAGGAGTCAATATAAGTCATCTTTACAGAAACATCACACCATCGCTTAACTTTTTTTGAGAGATTAATGTCGCGGCAGTTTGATCAATAGGTATTTCACAAGCGATATAATTGCTTGAACTATGTTTCTGAAAATCACTTAATCATGTGCCAGGTAGGCTACAGGAAAAACAGTTGCTATTCGACCCAATTTTGAATTTCATTCCAAAATTTTTGACCGGTCAAATTTTTTATGACGCTTTTTTCTCGATTTTCTGAACAAAAAATGTGTTTTAGGCTTTTTTGTTTTTCAAGTTTCCAAAAAAACAACTGTTTTTCGACTTTTTTGTTAATTAAAAGGAACCAAAAATCGACTGGGATAATTTCCCTTTCCTAACAATTAAAAGCTTTTTGTTCTGAACTTTTTCACGTGACGAACAATTAGTTCGATTTATGGATGAGCTCACACGTTGAATAATTCTTATTGAACAATGTGATTTGTAAAAACTAAGTTACTACATGTTTCTGATTGCTATTTTTTTCGAGTTTTGACTTTCTTATACTCATGATTCCA
>OZ057404.1:29041127-29066837 GCA_964056735.1 Allodiplogaster pararmata | reverse complement strand
GAGCTAATCTTTCTTATACTCATGATTCCAGAGCTAATCTTTCTTATACTCATGATTCCAGAGCTAATCTTTCTTATACTCATGATTCCAGAGCTAATCTTTCTTATACTCATGATTCCAGAGCTAATCTTTCTTATACTCATGATTCCAGAGCTAATCTTTCTTATACTCATGATTCCAGAGCTAATCTTTCTTATACTCATGATTCCAGAGCTAATCTTTCTTATACTCATGATTCCAGAGCTAATCTTTCTTATACTCATGATTCCAGAGCTAATCTTTCTTATACTCATGATTCCAGAGCTAATCTTTCTTATACTCATGATTCCAGAGCTAATCTTTCTTATACTCATGATTCCAGAGCTAATCTTTCTTATACTCATGATTCCAGAGCTAATCTTTCTTATACTCATGATTCCAGAGCTAATCTTTCTTATACTCATGATTCCAGAGCTAATCTTTCTTATACTCATGATTCCAGAGCTAATCTTTCTTATACTCATGATTCCAGAGCTAATCTTTCTTATACTCTTGATTCCAGAGCTAATCTTTCTTATACTCATGATTCCAGAGCTAATCTTTCTTATACTCATGATTCCAGAGCTAATCTTTCTTATACTCATGATTCCAGAGCTAATCTTTCTTATACTCATGATTCCAGAGCTAATCTTTCTTATACTCATGATTCCAGAGCTAATCTTTCTTATACTCATGATTCCAGAGCTAATCTTCCTTATACTCATGATTCCAGAGCTAATCTTTCTTATACTCATGATTCCAGAGCTAATCTTTCTTATACTCATGATTCCAGAGCTAATCTTTCTTTCTTATACTCATGATTCCAGAGCTAATCTTTCTTATACTCATGATTCCAGAGCTAATCTTTCTTATACTCATGATTCCAGAGCTAATCTTTCTTATACTCATGATTCCAGAGCTAATCTTTCTTATACTCATGATTCCAGAGCTAATCTTTCTTATACTCATGATTCCAGAGCTAATCTTTCTTATACTCATGATTCCAGAGCTAATCTTTCTTATACTCATGATTCCAGAGCTAATCTTTCTTATACTCATGATTCCAGAGCTAATCTTTCTTATACTCATGATTCCAGAGCTAATCTTTCTTATACTCATGATTCCAGAGCTAATCTTTCTTATACTCATGATTCCAGAGCTAATCTTTCTTATACTCATGATTCCAGAGCTAATCTTTCTTATACTCATGATTCCAGAGCTAATCTTTCTTATACTCATGATTCCAGAGCTAATCTTTCTTATACTCATGATTCCAGAGCTAATCTTTCTTATACTCATGATTCCAGAGCTAATCTTTCTTATACTCATGATTCCAGAGCTAATCTTTCTTCTTATACTCATGATTCCAGAGCTAATCTTTCTTATACTCATGATTCCAGAGCTAATCTTTCTTATACTCATGATTCCAGAGCTAATCTTTCTTATACTCATGATTCCAGAGCTAATCTTTCTTATACTCATGATTCCAGAGCTAATCTTTCTTATACTCATGATTCCAGAGCTAATCTTTCTTATACTCATGATTCCAGAGCTAATCTTTCTTATACTCATGATTCCAGAGCTAATCTTTCTTATACTCATGATTCCAGAGCTAATCTTTCTTATACTCATGATTCCAGAGCTAATCTTTCTTATACTCATGATTCCAGAGCTAATCTTTCTTATACTCATGATTCCAGAGCTAATCTTTCTTATACTCATGATTCCAGAGCTAATCTTTCTTATACTCATGATTCCAGAGCTAATCTTTCTTATACTCATGATTCCAGAGCTAATCTTTCTTATACTCATGATTCCAGAGCTAATCTTTCTTATACTCATGATTCCAGAGCTAATCTTTCTTATACTCATGATTCCAGAGCTAATCTTTCTTATACTCATGATTCCAGAGCTAATCTTTCTTATACTCATGATTCCAGAGCTAATCTTTCTTATACTCATGATTCCAGAGCTAATCTTTCTTATACTCATGATTCCAGAGCTAATCTTTCTTATACTCATGATTCCAGAGCTAATCTTTCTTATACTCATGATTCCAGAGCTAATCTTTCTTATACTCATGATTCCAGAGCTAATCTTTCTTATACTCATGATTCCAGAGCTAATCTTTCTTATACTCATGATTCCAGAGCTAATCTTTCTTATACTCATGATTCCAGAGCTAATCTTTCTTATACTCATGATTCCAGAGCTAATCTTTCTTATACTCATGATTCCAGAGCTAATCTTTCTTATACTCATGATTCCAGAGCTAATCTTTCTTATACTCATGATTCCAGAGCTAATCTTTCTTATACTCATGATTCCAGAGCTAATCTTTCTTATACTCATGATTCCAGAGCTAATCTTTCTTATACTCATGATTCCAGAGCTAATCTTTCTTATACTCATGATTCCAGAGCTAATCTTTCTTATACTCATGATTCCAGAGCTAATCTTTCTTATACTCATGATTCCAGAGCTAATCTTTCTTATACTCATGATTCCAGAGCTAATCTTTCTTATACTCATGATTCCAGAGCTAATCTTTCTTATACTCATGATTCCAGAGCTAATCTTTCTTATACTCATGATTCCAGAGCTAATCTTTCTTATACTCATGATTCCAGAGCTAATCTTTCTTATACTCATGATTCCAGAGCTAATCTTTCTTATACTCATGATTCCAGAGCTAATCTTTCTTATACTCATGATTCCAGAGCTAATCTTTCTTATACTCATGATTCCAGAGCTAATCTTTCTTATACTCATGATTCCAGAGCTAATCTTTCTTATACTCATGATTCCAGAGCTAATCTTTCTTATACTCATGATTCCAGAGCTAATCTTTCTTATACTCATGATTCCAGAGCTAATCTTTCTTTCTTATACTCATGATTCCAGAGCTAATCTTTCTTATACTCATGATTCCAGAGCTAATCTTTCTTATACTCATGATTCCAGAGCTAGTCTTTCTTATACTCATGATTCCAGAGCTAATCTTTCTTATACTCATGATTCCAGAGCTAATCTTTCTTTCTTATACTCATGATTCCAGAGCTAATCTTTCTTATACTCATGATTCCAGAGCTAATCTTTCTTATACTCATGATTCCAGAGCTAATCTTTCTTATACTCATGATTCCAGAGCTAATCTTTCTTATACTCATGATTCCAGAGCTAATCTTTCTTATACTCATGATTCCAGAGCTAATCTTTCTTATACTCATGATTCCAGAGCTAATCTTTCTTATACTCATGATTCCAGAGCTAATCTTTCTTATACTCATGATTCCAGAGCTAATCTTTCTTATACTCATGATTCCAGAGCTAATCTTTCTTATACTCATGATTCCAGAGCTAATCTTTCTTATACTCATGATTCCAGAGCTAATCTTTCTTATACTCATGATTCCAGAGCTAATCTTTCTTATACTCATGATTCCAGAGCTAATCTTTCTTATACTCATGATTCCAGAGCTAATCTTTCTTATACTCATGATTCCAGAGCTAATCTTTCTTATACTCATGATTCCAGAGCTAATCTTTCTTATACTCATGATTCCAGAGCTAATCTTTCTTATACTCATGATTCCAGAGCTAATCTTTCTTATACTCATGATTCCAGAGCTAATCTTTCTTATACTCATGATTCCAGAGCTAATCTTTCTTCTTATACTCATGATTCCAGAGCTAATCTTTCTTATACTCATGATTCCAGAGCTAATCTTTCTTATACTCATGATTCCAGAGCTAATCTTTCTTATACTCATGATTCCAGAGCTAATCTTTCTTATACTCATGATTCCAGAGCTAATCTTTCTTATACTCATGATTCCAGAGCTAATCTTTCTTATACTCATGATTCCAGAGCTAATCTTTCTTATACTCATGATTCCAGAGCTAATCTTTCTTATACTCATGATTCCAGAGCTAATCTTTCTTATACTCATGATTCCAGAGCTAATCTTTCTTATACTCATGATTCCAGAGCTAATCTTTCTTATACTCATGATTCCAGAGCTAATCTTTCTTATACTCATGATTCCAGAGCTAATCTTTCTTATACTCATGATTCCAGAGCTAATCTTTCTTATACTCATGATTCCAGAGCTAATCTTTCTTATACTCATGATTCCAGAGCTAATCTTTCTTATACTCATGATTCCAGAGCTAATCTTTCTTATACTCATGATTCCAGAGCTAATCTTTCTTATACTCATGATTCCAGAGCTAATCTTTCTTATACTCATGATTCCAGAGCTAATCTTTCTTATACTCATGATTCCAGAGCTAATCTTTCTTATACTCATGATTCCAGAGCTAATCTTTCTTATACTCATGATTCCAGAGCTAATCTTTCTTTCTTATACTCATGATTCCAGAGCTAATCTTTCTTATACTCATGATTCCAGAGCTAATCTTTCTTATACTCATGATTCCAGAGCTAATCTTTCTTATACTCATGATTCCAGAGCTAATCTTTCTTATACTCATGATTCCAGAGCTAATCTTTCTTATACTCATGATTCCAGAGCTAATCTTTCTTATACTCATGATTCCAGAGCTAATCTTTCTTATACTCATGATTCCAGAGCTAATCTTTCTTATACTCATGATTCCAGAGCTAATCTTTCTTATACTCATGATTCCAGAGCTAATCTTTCTTATACTCATGATTCCAGAGCTAATCTTTCTTATACTCATGATTCCAGAGCTAATCTTTCTTATACTCATGATTCCAGAGCTAATCTTTCTTTCTTATACTCATGATTCCAGAGCTAATCTTTCTTATACTCATGATTCCAGAGCTAATCTTTCTTATACTCATGATTCCAGAGCTAATCTTTCTTATACTCATGATTCCAGAGCTAATCTTTCTTATACTCATGATTCCAGAGCTAATCTTTCTTATACTCATGATTCCAGAGCTAATCTTTCTTATACTCATGATTCCAGAGCTAATCTTTCTTATACTCATGATTCCAGAGCTAATCTTTCTTATACTCATGATTCCAGAGCTAATCTTTCTTATACTCATGATTCCAGAGCTAATCTTTCTTATACTCATGATTCCAGAGCTAATCTTTCTTATACTCATGATTCCAGAGCTAATCTTTCTTATACTCATGATTCCAGAGCTAATCTTTCTTATACTCATAATTCCAGAGCTAATCTTTCTTATACTCATGATTCCAGAGCTAATCTTTCTTATACTCATGATTCCAGAGCTAATCTTTCTTATACTCATGATTCCAGAGCTAATCTTTCTTATACTCATGATTCCAGAGCTAATCTTTCTTATACTCATGATTCCAGAGCTAATCTTTCTTATACTCATGATTCCAGAGCTAATCTTTCTTATACTCATGATTCCAGAGCTAATCTTTCTTATACTCATGATTCCAGAGCTAATCTTTCTTATACTCATGATTCCAGAGCTAATCTTTCTTATACTCATGATTCCAGAGCTAATCTTTCTTATACTCATGATTCCAGAGCTAATCTTTCTTTCTTATACTCATGATTCCAGAGCTAATCTTTCTTATACTCATGATTCCAGAGCTAATCTTTCTTATACTCATGATTCCAGAGCTAATCTTTCTTATACTCATGATTCCAGAGCTAATCTTTCTTATACTCATGATTCCAGAGCTAATCTTTCTTATACTCATGATTCCAGAGCTAATCTTTCTTTCTTATACTCATGATTCCAGAGCTAATCTTTCTTATACTCATGATTCCAGAGCTAATCTTTCTTATACTCATGATTCCAGAGCTAATCTTTCTTATACTCATGATTCCAGAGCTAATCTTTCTTATACTCATGATTCCAGAGCTAATCTTTCTTATACTCATGATTCCAGAGCTAATCTTTCTTTCTTATACTCATGATTCCAGAGCTAATCTTTCCAAAGAAGTGTCTTCTCTGAAAAGTCACAAAAAATTAGTTTTGAAGTTACCATACATACATATGTTTCGGAAATTTAGATAAGTTGCCTGAGGGATTTTCTTTAAACTTAGACGCTTTTCTTGAAGTTTTCATCCACAACTTCTAACTGTTCATGATTGAGCTCGCCTTATGTGACGTCATCCACAACTTCTAACTGTTCATGATTGAGCTCGCCTTATGTGACGTCATCCACAACTTCTAACTGTTCATGATTGAGCTCGCCTTATGTGACGTGGTAACAAAAGTTGCAAATTTTGGCGCCGGATGTGAATCAAAATTTTATACTTGTCATGAATAGAGGTTTACTTAAATTTCTCAATATAGTGGAAGTAGGGGTTGTGGTCCTTCTATTAAAAGTAGAAGGAACACAGTTACTTCCTTTGTACAATCTCTTTTTTCATATCGCTGCTCTTATCACTAATTAGAAAAGTGTTCATCCTTTTCTCCTCAATATTTCAATGTTTATTTCAATGTTTCTAAAACATATTCGCCTCTTGGCACTTATAAATTCAGTAGATTTTTTTGATTAATTTGTTTATTCCTAAATCAAGTTTGATGTGACAATACATACAGGGTGCGGGAAAAGTTTAGGTGGACAGTATTTTTCCGATAAAAAATTAACGGATTGAGTAAATCAAACACATTTTTCATCAAAGTTTGTTCAAATAGTTTGGGATATAACTGTGTTTTCAAATTTCGAACAGCCCTCCTTTCTCCTTGACACAGGCGCGGAGTCGCTTGTGGAAGGCACCCACCGTGGTGGACAGGTAAGCGACGTCAAGATCATCCCACGCCTTCTGTAGGGCGCGCTTCAAACTTTCCAAATTCTTGTGTGGGGAAGCACAGGCCTTGCTCTCAAGGACCGACGGCGGAGGTAATCATGGAAGGAAAGTTGGTCTTGCACCACTTTAGCCTTGTGGGTGGGCGCAGAGTCCTGCTGGAACGTCCATTTGCGTCCCGCGAAGTGAGCCTGGCTTCAGGGAAGTACGTCCTTAACGATAATGTCGTACAGGTAGTTATTGGCATTCACTTTGACTCCCTGCTCGACGAAAACGAGTGGAGTCTTGCCTGTCGCGCAAATCTCGGCTTAGACCGTGGCAGAAGCCGGACGGCCCTTTCTCGAGACGCATCGGCCACTCTTACTGGCCTCGTTGACCAATTACGATCAAATCCTATCGGTTCGGTGGTTGAAGGACTTCTCAATTCAGAACAACTTCTTATCGGTAAAGAGAATATCCAAACAGTCCACCGGCTTGAACCGCTTTGACAGTTCACGACATCTCCGAAGACCAGTCGCTTTCATCTGGTCCGTCAATGCTTGAGTCTTCTACAGCTTGATGGGGCGAAGTCCCATGTGAGATTTGACGATCCTACGAACAGATCTATCCGAGATATTCAGCTCCTTTGCGACTTTTCTGAGGCTCTGCTTGGGGTTATATCGAATCTCGTCTCGGATGCTTCTCACGTTGAAGGAAGTGGTCTCGGTCGCTGGTCTGCCGCTCTTGGGACGGTCATTCGTCGTACCAGTCTCACCAAAATGATTTTGGCGACTCAATGGTCCTGCGGGAGAATCCAGTGGTTCTGGCGATGTGCTTTTGAGTGTGACCGGACTGGCTCAAGCGCAGAATGTAGCCTCGGTCCATATCAGAGAGCATTACCGGAAAACGAGAAGAGTTATCATTCTGATTTTTTCAGGTTATGTTAGCAACATTCTGAATAAAACACAAATGAAAACCCACACGACCGCTACACCAAACAAAAAAGATACAAAGTGACAAAGTTGTCCACCTGGACTTTTCCCGCACCCTATACAATGATAGCAAGTGATGCACCTAGTATCTTTTGCATTCGAATAGTAATGGAGCAAGAACCTATCACCACAACAACAAAAACGAGTTACCGGAACAAATCAAAGGAACAAATTTTACTTTTATAAAAATGAGCTACAGATTTTCAAATCAAGAAGGCTCAGAATTTCTAAGCGTTCCAACCTATTCTTAAACACTCGAGAACATGGCGAAGTCATAATTTCAGGAGGTAATCGATGAAGACATACAATACAGTTCTGATGATGCTTGTCTAAAGCACTCAGCGTTAAAACTTCAGAAACAAATAATTTTTTTTTCAAAAATATTCATCACACACTCACGGAACGCTGTCGATAGTACCGTCTCCCGTTATGCCTTCTATTCAACGACCTCAGAAAGAATTCAACACCGTCGAGCGGTACTAAATGCCCTCATGTTTTTCGGTGTCCCTGAACTATACATCGATGTGATAAGACAGCTCAACACGATCTGCTCCACCAACATCAGTATGCTTTGAGAGTATAATTCCAGCGCGGCTTGTGACAAGGCGAGGTCAAGGTAGGAGAGATCTACCTTGAACAGCGGATTAAAAGGTATTCAAGATCTAAAACAAGAAAATTTCTACCGGCGGGACTTCTACTTGAAAATTATTTGTTTCTTAAAAGATTAGCTTCCCGTTTTTAGAAATTCTACTTGAAGCTTAAAAAATCCACGCGTTCGTTTCTCATTGCCACTTTTCCAGAAGAAAAGTTCCAGATATATATCTTCTCACGCTATGGAAGTAGTATCTTTGTTTTCACAACAAAAAAATAGACTCGGACTGGTGGACAGTGGCATTTCTTGGAGCGCGTAGGGGAACATAGGCATAATTTGGTAAAAAGGAGCAAATTGAGGCGATGTCATCTCTCGGATTATTGTAGTCAGCATTGCAGTCGGTGAGCGAAGTAAATATTTGTAGTTCGCAGGTTTGACAATACACTTTCAATGATAGGGATACCCTGGACATTGGAAGGTAGTGCTGGGTAAAAATATTCTCGAAAGCAACTTGAGTCGACGATATTACTTATAGTAAAAGGTCAAAAGACCATACTTTGCTCATATCGGGCTGTGAGTAGAATGTCTTAGAAAATGCATTTGTGGAAATGCCGTATGTTGTGTCAAAATTGGCGAGCTCGTTGAACTTATTCCGCCAAAAAAGATAAGCTACGAATATGACATGGTTCTCAGCTTATGGTTTCGCGGTTGACGAAACAGCTGTCAATGTATATGGAAAATTTGCAAGTTGAACACATCCAAGCTGCTCTGGCAGTAACTGTGACCAGGGTAGTTGTTATTGTTGTTAATTATTTTCATCCTACGGTGGTCTCCATGTGTTTTGGATTTCATTGCAACACAACATCTCAAACTTGGGTGATAAACCTTCTATACCATGAAACATTGAAATAGTGGAAGTTTCAACAACTATAGAAGGAAAATTGCCCTTATTAAGCTTTCTACCTTGGATACTTGGAAACAAAAACACTATTGAGATTTCGTGAATCCTTAGGTAATATAACAATGAGGAAAAATTTATATGAATGACTATTTTTCGAGTAGCCCTACATAACGAAATTTTAAATCTTCAAATGGAATCGCTCTGCTTTAGCTTCTCCCACACTAGTGAAGCAGGGTGGTTGTACAGGGTGGGCCATAAATAGTGTTACAAATTGAAATTGTTATACCTTTTTTCAAAACAGAGAAAATGAACTCAAATTAACATACTTTATCAACAACTTAAATGACAACATTCACGCAAAAGTTCAGCTCAAACGATCCCCTTTCTCCCGAACTACAGCTCGAAGTCTCTTTGGGAACACCTCCACCACTGTACGGAGGTATTCGATTCCTATGTTGTCCCATTCTGCCTGAAGGGCATTCTCCAGGGAATCAATATTTGGGTGGGAGTGAAAGTTGACCTTGGACTCCAAGTATGCCCAAACGGAATAATCGAGTTGGTTCAGGTCGGTTGATGAGGCCGGCCAATTTGATGTTGTGATGAAGGCGGGAAAATTTTCCTTGCACCACGTTTGGACTTTTTAGCTTTGTGGGCTGGTGCTGAGTCTTGTTGAAAGATCCATGTCCTCTGATTGAAATGCGATTGAGACCATGGATGGAGCACGTCTTGCAGAACATGTTTCAGGTAGTATTCCGTGTCGATCTTGACGCCTTTCTCGACGAAAACAAGCGGTGTTTCTCCTGTCGCGCAGATCCCCGCCCAGACCATGACTTGAGTTGGATGTGCACTGCGTTGGACCGTTCTACCCTTGCTATCGGCTTGCTCTGCGTCCTTCGCAAGCACTCTGACGTTTTGGGAGTTGTGGACTTCTTCCACGGTGAACAGCTTTTGTCAGAGAACACCATATTGAAATGTTCGCCTTACTGCGTACGACGAAGAAGGTCGCAACATCTTTTGACTCTTCCCGACTTGTTGCGAGCCGACAGAAAAGCGGCCTTCCGTGTACGATACGACCTGAGTCTCAGCTCCGCCGTGACTATTCGTTTCAATGAAGTTCGGCTCATCGGGAGCTGCTGCGCCATCTGTCTGATGCTTCGTCGTGCATTTCGGTTGATCCGACTCCGAACGGTTTCGATGAGTGGTGTCGTGCGAACAGTGCGAGGATGACCTCGCCTTGGACGGTCCAAAGATGTGCCAAGCTCCTCGAGTCGTTTGATCGCTCGATACACTTTCATGCGAGGAAGGCGAAGCGTTTCAGCAATGCGAGCAGGGGCGTGGCCAAGAGTGTGAATGATCGCAGTTCGCAAGCGAATCGACTCTGTCATTACCCTAAACATCGATGGATTCATTCGCAACTCACTTGACACGTATAAAAATTCACGGGGAATCGGAAAAACGAGAAAAGTGACCGCTACGTGCGGTCAATTCCCCAGGAAATGTTCTCAAACATTTGTAACACTATTTATGGCCCACCCTGTAAAAGTGGAGATCAGAGTAGAACTTTAAATACTGTATGACAAATACGGCATCAGAGAGATCTTGGTAAGAACCTAAAAACTCGTTTTAGGGAATGAAATACGTGAAATTAAAAAGAAAGTCGACCACTTTTATCAGCCACAAAGTGAAAAACGTTTCGTATGAACAAGTTTTTTTCTCAAATTTCTTTTCCCCTTTTCAACGCAACTCGAAACCGCTCTTGATCGCAGAGGAGAAAAAAACGTCTGTTTTTCGCTCGTGTTTTTCTCCGTTTCCTGAAGAAAAAAATTAAGTGGAGAAAAACGGTGTTAAAACATTTTTTAGGTGTAGAATTGAACACGGAACTTCCGAAGGTTATGAGAATTGGGAGAAAAAACGGATAAGATTTAAAAAGAGAGATAGAGAGAGAGAAAAATATAGAAAGAAAGAAAGATAGGGAGAGTGAGAGATGGGGATAGATAGAGAGAGACAGTGGGAGAAAAAGAGAAAGAGAAAGACAGAGAGATGAGAGTGAGAAAGATAATCAATGTGAAAGATAATCAGATACAAAGAGAGTAACAAAAAAGAGAAGGAAGTAGTCAGAAAAAAGGATGTAATTTAGAAGACATGCGACTGTTGCGGTGTCTGTGAGGAGCTTGGCGCATTTGTTTGTGAGGTCCTGGAGCAGTGCATGATCTTTATAGACGTGTTTCTTTTGCGTGTTTGCGCAGTGTTTTTGGGGTTGTTGTGTGATCAAACGACAGTTTCAGTGAACTTGATCATATACAAAGAGAGAGTGAATGAGAGAAAGCGAGGGGAAAAAGCGAGAGAGAGAGAGAGAGAGAGAGAGAAATAGAGAGCAAGAGAGAGAAAAAGAGATAGTGAAATAGGTAGAGAGCGAGAGAGAGTGAAAGAGGTAGAAAGAGAAAGTGAGAGAGTGAATGCCTGAAAGAGAGCGAGGGTGAGAGACTCAATTCAAATGAGTGAGAGAGAGAGACAAAGAGCGAGAAAGAGAAAGAGATTTGGGTCATTGAAAGAGTATCCGTTGCATGAAAGAGACCAAACCATTGTATGCAAATGTTCGCTTCACTTTGTGAGTTGAGCACTTTCTTCTACTGGGGAGAGCAGTCTGAAGCTGGAACGGACTTGCTTATCGAGCAGATACTCATTATAGTTTTCTCTCTCTCTCTCTCTCTCTCTCTCTCTCTCTCTCTCTCTCTCTCTATCTCTCTTTCTCTTTCTCCCTGTCTGTCTCTCTCTGTCTCTTTCTTCATTTTTCCCTTTCTTTAATCTCTCTATATCTCTCTTTTTTGTCTCTCTCTTATTATCTCTTTCTCTATCTTTCTCTCTCAATTTATCTCTTTCTCTTTCCCTATTTTCCCCTCAACCTCTAACTCTCTTGTTATACCCTTTTCTCTGTTTCTCTCTCGATATGCTTTTACCTCTCTCTTATTTATTATTCTCTCTTCTTCGTACTTTTATTTTTCCTCTCTCTTTCTCTTTATATCGGAATTTTTTTCAATTTTTTCGCCCTGAAGATTAAACTTAGAATGATGGTCACAACTGTATCAAATAAAAAAGGAAAAAAGAATGAAGATCAAAAAATGTGTATGCTTTAAAGTGCGAAAAAAGAAACCAAGGAAAAGCTCTTGAAATGAATCAGAAAATTAATTGCACAAACAGAAGTAGGGAAATTGTTGACAGGTGGAAGTTTTTTCTACCAACTGTTTACCAATTCGTTTTATACTTCATTTCGCTGTTTTTTTTAGAATTCAGGTACTACTCCAAAACCCATGGGTGTGGAAAATGTGAGTTTTGTTCATTCTACTCTGTTCGCTACAAACATTAGCAGTTTCTCACCCCGGAAGCAGTCATTGGCTCTACTACAGAGGTATTTATTTATAGGTAGAGGTAGAGGTGGTATTTATCTTATCACAGGGAGCAAGTACCCTGCTCAAAGCGGTATATGTCAGCTTCACCAATTATAAAACCGTTTATCAACTTTTGTTTCTCATTTATTACATTTTTTCGAGAAGTTGGGCAATTTTGATTTATCCAACTTTCGAAGAAACTTCCCCTAAATTTGGACGAAAACATCAATCTAACGGCTTACATACAGTGGCGAAAAAACATCATTAACTTTGTATCATATAAAGTATTTAACAAGTTATTTTTTGTTTAAGTTTTCAATTGTTGTAGGAAAATATTACTTACATTCTTCTTTACAACTTGTCAGTGTGAATTTGGATAGCTTCTTCATTTACTCAAAACGCTCGAACTCGGCTGGGTTTGATCCCTTGAGGGACTTTTTTCGCCCATTTGACAATATTAGTTCTTGCAAAGTTACCATTACTCGAGCAAGCATGAGATATTTTTAATAGTTGAGCAGTTTTTTGTCGGAAGAGAAGTAGTGATCAGTCATTGGAGAGTGTTTTTTAAAGCTTTTTTCAACCAGTGAGTTAAAACCTTGACACATATAATGATGATCTACTGCCCAGCACAAAGACGTGGTTTTTTGTTCGAATGTATGGGCGGAGATAAGGAAAAACTCCGGCTCTTTTCATAAAGACGAAAAAAACGGGGGCTTATGAGAGGAATGAGGAAAGGTTTAGAGTAATATGGTGAGGGTGAGAGAGAAAGAGAGAAAGATAGACAGAGAAATAAAGATTGAAAGGAAGAAAGTGAGATAGATAAATACAAAAATAAAGAGAGAGTCAGAGAAAGACAGAGAGAGCTTTTTGAAAAGAATTAAAGAAATTTGAGAAAATGCAATAGTTATAATACTTTGAAAAATTCTCTCCCAGTATCAGTCCAAGAAATTGAAAAAATAAAAAATAACAAAAAAGCTGCACAAATGGTTGACGAGAGCGAAGCGCATGAAAAAAAAACTTCATATTTCTGCTTCTGATAAAACATTGACCATATGAATCCCTTTATTGAATCCCAGATTCAAATTCACTGCTTTTTCAACTCAAATCGTATTTTTCTGACTTTTAAATGCTTCCAGAGTATACCTCTGTAAATCTTCGCCCTAACCCTCTTTATAACTGATTTCTCTCTTTATTTTTCTAACTTTATTGTTTTCTTTCTTTCTGTCTCTCTTTTTCTCTTCAAATTGCTTTTAATCTAACTCAATCTGTTCGCTTTTTCACCTTGCCCTATCATGATCTCGATCTTACTTGTTCTCGTTTTTTTTTCTTACTCGCACTTTATCTTCACTCAAACGGTCTTCTAGCTTTTTTGATACGTTTTCTCATTCGTTTCGATTGTCTGAGAGCCAAAACGAATAGGATTGTTAGGGTGAAGGTCATTGAGTTTCATACTCACAAGTAAGAGTCGTTTAAGGGGTTAAACTACTAAACTATTAGAGAAAAAATGCTTCCCCGCTGAATTCATCAAATGAGCGTTTAAATTACACTTATGTCTCAGAAGAGAGTATAATAATAATAATCTTCCTCGCGCTTGTTCCCGCCTCGCGGCAGGGTACGCGCTCCCCTGAGATGCAGGACAGACCTATCCTGGTAGAACCAGTGGCTGCCTGCTAGATCACTGCTAGTGTGATTAGCAGCAGTGGGGAGAGTCAGATTCGTGCATGAGCACTACCAAAATTTCTTAACCCCCTTGGTTTGGGTGGATCTGTCCGGCGTGGGAGTCGAACTCGGGACTCTTCGCACAATGGTCTATCACACTACCACTATGCCTACAGAAGAGAGTAATTTTATCAAAGAAGTGGGCTATTTGGTGAAAAAGATCAGTGAGAAAATATGTTTCTGATTCATCCCTACAAAATATAAGCCAAGGTATGTTTCGGCAACCAAGGAATACTTGCGTTCCTTTTTTCTTCTTCGAAATTACATAGCATTACATTTAGTTTCAAAACATTTGATAAGTTATCTTGTCTCTTCAACTTTTGTATTTATGAGAGTGGAAGTTTTTATTCTTTTTTCAGGAGGTTCAGAAAAACTTTAAAATAACTCTGCATGGCATTCGATAAAATTGCGTTCTTCCATCTCCCAAACGTCTGATCTACATATATACAACTTTTCTCATCAGTTGATGGAGAGTGAAGGGTGCAAAGTTTGATTTGATGAATAAAGGATGTTAGTTCATCTGAAATGGGTTCACGAGTATCAAAAAGTCCCACATAGCTAAGTAGCTGAAGTTCAGCGTCACTTTGATGGACTGAAGTCTATTTCCATTGAAGCCGAAGACCGCCGCCTTCAGATATTTTCCGCTTCAAAATAAGGATTACTTTTCATTTTTTATCTTTTTTTCTGATTTTCAGAAGGATACATTGTTATACACTCCCGATTTACATAGGTTTTACGACCTCTTGCTAAATAATTTCGCAAGAGGAAGTGAATTTGAAGATTCTCGGAAGCCTAAATGAGCTTGAAACACATAAATACAGGGTGCGGTAAAAGTCCAGGTGTCCGACTTTGTCACTTTGCATCTTTTTTGTTTGGTGTAGCAGTCGTGTGATTTTTCGCTTGTATCTTATTCATAATGTTGCTAACATACCCTGAAAAAATCAGAATGATAACTCTTTTTGTTTTCCGGTAATGCTCTCTGATATGGACCGAGGCTACATTCTGCGCTTGAGCCAGTCCGGGCACATTCAAAAGCACATCGCCAGAACCACTGGATTCTCCCGTAGGACCATTGAAAACACAATACGCCGCTTTCTTGAGACTGGTACAACAAATGACCGTCCCAGGAGTGGCAGACCAGTGACCGCGACCACTTCCTTCAACATGAGAAGCATCCGAAAACCCCGAACGGAGTCTCAGAAAACTCGCGAAGGAGCTGCGTTATGTCGGCTAGTTCTGTTCAGACGATCGTCAAATCCCGCATGGGACTTCGCCCCATCAAGCTGCAGAAGAATCACGCATTGAAGGACCAGATGAAGGCGACCCGTCTTCGGAGATGTCGTGAACTGTCAAAGCGGTTCAAGCCGGTGGACTGTTTGGATATTCTCTTCACCGATGAGAAGTTTTTCAATATTGAGCAGTCCTTCAACCACCAGAACGATAGAATTTGATCGAAATCGGTTAACGAGGCCAATAAGAGTGGTCGCTACATTTCGAGAAAGGGTCATCTCGCTTCTGTCATGGTCTGGGCCGGGATTTGCACGACTGGCAAGACTCCACTCGTTTTCGTCGAGCACGGAGTCAAATTGAATGCCAGTAACTACCTGAACGACATTCTCATGAAGGAAGTACTTCCCTGGAGCCAGGCTCACTTCGCGGGACGCAAATGGACGTTCCAGAAGAACTCTGCGCCCACCCACAAGGCTAAAGTGGTGCAAGACTGGTGCAAAAGCAATTTCCCTCCATGATCACATCCGCCGAATGGCCTCCGTACTCACCTGATTTGAATCCTCTGGACTTCTCTGTGTGGTCGGTCCTTGAGAGCAAGGCCTGTGCTTCCCCACACAAGAATTCGAAAAGTTTGAAGCGCGCCCTACAGAAAGCGTGGGATGATCTTGACGTCACTTACCTGTCCACCACGGTGGGTGCCTTCCACAAGCGACTCCGCGCCTGTGTCAAGGAGAAAGGAGGGCTGTTTGAAATTTGAAAACGCAGCTATATTCCAAACTATGTGAACAAACTTTGATGAAAATTTTGTTTGATTTGCTCAATCCGTTAAGTTTTTATCGGAAAAATACTACACACCTGGACTTTTGCCGCACCCTGTATGTATGGCATAGGAGTTTAACACACTTCACGAAACCTCAAGTAATTCAGAAGAAACTACAAAAACATTATTCTCAACTCGTTCAACTTATTCAGTTCTTTCTCTGTATCTCAGTCTCAATCTTTCCCTCTTTTCCTCACTCTTCGTTTCTATCATCCTCTCTCTTACTGCCATTTTCCCATTTTCCACTGCTTTCAAATTTCAATTCATGCTTAATGTCTTTTCTTTCGTTAAGTCTCTTTTTAAAATTTGTAGATTTCCTCCTCTTTTTCTCTCGCTCTCTCTGAGTCTTTCTATTAATCTCACTCCCTCCTCCTTCTCTCTATGTATCTCTCTCTGTCTCTCTCTCTCTCTGCCTGTCTCCCCGCTTTCTCTCTCACACTTTCTCTATCTATTACCTGTCTTTCGTCGTCACCATCTCTCTCTCTCTCTCTTTCTTTTTTCCCGGGCTTCTTTTTTCTCTCTTTATTTCTTCCTCACTATTGCAAAAGAACTTGATTCCTTCGAAATTTCTGCTCTCACGAATGAGACGGCGCCTGTCAGTAATTGGGACATCCTTTCACATGATAATTTATTGGCAATTTACAAGATAGAAAGTGCTCCAGGGGTGTCAGTGGCTCTTTGTTGACCTTAGTGAAGCATAGTCATTCTCAGTAGTTAGCGATTCGGTTCGACTCGACAGAACTACTTATTCAAAAATTAAGTTTCAATTTGATTGTTAATGGGCTGAATTTAGTTTTATTATTGTTAATTTTGATATCCGTGATATGAATAGGTTTGAAAACTATCGAGCAGAGAAGATGGGTGCTAAAAGCTCAAGCGAGATCCTACAAAGAAAGAAGGAATTGTAAACTACCTCCGAGGTTGCGAATCATAGGAGAAGGAGAAAAGGGTGTAGTACTCCTGCTGGAGTTTAAGTTCAAGTTCAAGTGCAAACGCTTTTCCATCTATGTCATAGAACATGAAGCGCCGTTGAATCAAGCGAGACCGCAACATCGGCTTTTTAAACATGTAAAAAAAAGAAAAAAAAAGAATTTGATCGTGATCAACACGATCCTGCTAGAAAGTTTTTTTTCTAGTTCTTCAAATCTTCAGGGCGGGCAATGGGTAGTATATGTATATAACAGTTAGCTTTTTTCTCTCCTTTCAACACAAAAATCGGGATAATGATAACCGCATCAAAATAGAGATAACAAAAAAAAAGAAAAAAAGAGATACAGAGTATCACGAAAAAATGTATAATCTTCCTCGCGCTTGTTCCCACCTCGTGGTTTTCTGAGACGCGGAACATTTTTTTCCTGAGACGCGGAACACTAATAGAACCAGTGACTGCCCGCTGGGTCACTGCTAGTATCGAGAAAGTCAAACTATACTTTTCGATTAATACCGAAAGAAAGTAGCTAATAATGATTCCACGCTTTCAAAATGTGTAGTCTTTAGTACCTACAGAGCATAAATGAGAATGGAGAGTGAGTCAAGAAGTTCGATTTCTTTGGGATCGCGTTATACGTGAGGACATGCCTTGGCTCGGTGATTAAAATTTTTCTGTTCTATAACCACTGACTTGTTTTTTTTGTGGACAAAACAGAAAGAGAGGGGTAGGGAGGATGAGGGCTGTAAAAAAAACTTTCGATGAGAGTCTAGCTGGACTTGTTAATCTGGCTTGCGGCCACAATTGTACCAGCAGAACCTGGGCGGAGCTACCAGATCGTTGAAGTATCAAAACAGGGAGGAAGGATCGAAGCGGGAGTGAGAGAGAAAAAGAGAGAGCGAGAGAAAGAGAGAGAGCGAGAGAGAGAGAGAGAGGGTGAGAGAGAAGAAATATAGAGAGAGAGTGAGAGAGAAGAAAGATAGAGAGAGAGCGAGAGAGAGAGAGGAGAAAGATAGAGAGAGAGAGGGAAAGAAAGAAGGGCGGGAAATGCAACGATTGGATCTCAACAATCCCTTACTTTTTATCCAGCTCTCTTTTCCAAATCTCTATATCCTTAGAATCGCTTCCTCCCTTCTTTCACACGTTCCTTGAGACATGATTAGAACATTCACTATGAGAAGTTTTTTCTCTTCTTATTAGATTGCTCGAAGTTCTTGATTGAGGTTGTTTGTCGAATTTGTCTGGCTCTTGAAAAGGTTTGTCTGGCTCTTGAAATAGGATCTGTTGATTCTGCAGTACAAAATCGTTCCGGGTTAGTAAGAATCATCAAAATTACCAAAGTTTGATTCTCAGAACAAACAATGCCCTTCCAGCTCACTAAATGGTCATCAAGTTTTTTAAAGCACGGTTCTTTCTTTAAATTCTTCTTCGAATATGTTCGCTTTCAGGCTCATTTTAGTTATTCACGTTCGCACTGCATATCAAGAAATTTTGCAGAAAGTCAACCTAAGAGCTGCCGAGTTTTGTTGCTTGAGCGTTACCTTCTATGTAAGTGATAAAGATACAACCTTAATCCTCATAACGAAAACTCAAACTAAGAAAAAAAAGAAGATTTTTGGTCATACTCCCTTTTTATTAGTTTTCCAGTCAATTGCAAGCAATTTTTCCGTTAGAATTTCAAGAATTTGTTCTTAAATTCTTGTTTTGAGGACTCTGTTTTCTTTCCTATTCTAGTGTTCCTTGACTTACGGATTTTCAAAAATATTATCATCAGTTAAACAGCATTCTTTTCCTGAAGTCAAAATTTTTCCTTTTTTTACAAATGTAGGAATTGAAATCTATTTTAGTTATTCCCGAGATTCAGACTAGTCTCACATAAAACTAAAATTTTCAGTTTTTGAAACGATTCATTTTTATTTTAAGTGTTTCCCATGCCATAAATCGATAAAAAATTACTAGTTCTTCGCGGGTTGTGAACTTTTAAACGTGAACAAGACTGTATGAATTGATCAAAATAAAAATATAAAAAAGTGAATGTAAGTTATATAAAGCCTGAGAATATATTTCAATGTTCAGAATTTTTTAATACGTTGTTTTCTTGAACTTGCTGCTTTCTGCTTCCGATTGCCCTTACGGAGTCCATAATATAATATGACGATCCTTGAAATAGGAAGCAATTACATATTCACATTATGAGATACACTTTATTAAGTAGTTTTTTTTACTACGTATATGACTTTTAATGTATCTCTACATCTTTAGTCTTATAATGCTTTTGTCTCTCCTTGTATTCCAGATGCGACAAAAAACGGTATGTGATGGAATTTCATCGAGGAGCCGAATACTGTTGGAAACTGTGAGAGTGACAATTGTCTTAGGAATGATGGTATCCTGCACTTCATCTACAGCGCAGGTTGATAGGCTCATCACATTTTTTTCAAACAATAAATCAGTAACTGTAACTCAGGGGATGAAGGCCTACTTGAACTTGCGACTCTCAGAATTTTTATACTAGTATTATCAAGAAAATTCGCTTTTGTTGAACTAGTACTAGTAACTCTGGGAATATTTATACTTCATGTTGAATGAGTCAGAGAGACACACACAACTTATACAAGAGTCAATTCAGAATTGGGCCAATTCATTGTCTCCTTCCTGAACTACAAACTAAGAAGACCATTGAAAGTTTAAGCTTATAAGCTTTTTTTCGAATCGAACTTAGTCTTAGGTATGTCAAAATTACTGAGAAGCGAGATATTCTGAGATCAATTCAATAAAAAGAGGGAAAAGAGACGAGAAGAACAAAGAAAAGGAGATTTAAATAGAACACGAAGCTCTGTTGATGAAAAAGAAAGGATGCGTCCATTTTAATGAGAGCGCGGTATCGAGTTGTTACTGATGACTTTGCAGCTTTTCAGGCTTAAGTGTTCCTTCTATCTTTCTTATTTTTTTCTCTCTGTCTTCTCTCTTTTTTTCTTTTCCTCTCCTTTTAACTTTCACAATTTCGCACTCTCTGAATTTTGCTTCCTTCAATTAGCCGCTTGGTTTTCGCTTATTTATATCCATTCACGTTTTTACTTTCACACGCTTTCACATGTGGGCTCTTTTGCCTCTCTTCTTCTTTCTCTCCTTATCACTCTTTTTCTCTCTCTTTCTCTCTCTCTCTGACTATTCTAATCTCTCCTTCTCTCTGTATTTCTCTCTCTCTCTTTCTCTCTTTCTCTCTCTTTTTTCTTTCTCTCTCTGAATATTCTAATCTTCCTTTCTTCCTCTCCCTCTTCTATCTCTCACACTCTTACTAATTCCCTCGTTCTATCTTTCTCTATCTTTATCTTTTTCTCTCTCTCTTCTTCTCTTTTTTTGAATGCCTCTCTCAACCTTAATCTTTTCCTTTCTCTCTACAGATCTGCCTCTTTTTAACAACCGATAATTCTTTTTTTCTGAGATTCGCTCAAAGAAAGAAATCAAATTAAGAGAGCTGAGTCGAGGTTGAGTATAACGAATAATATCAAAATAGTCAATACGCATTTGTGTGACTCTACCTCTCCCCAGTCGGTTTCCTATCATAAACTCTACTCATCCGGATTATATCACGCAATGGTTTCTCCAGTAATGGACACACCTTCAAATTTAAAAAAAAAATTAAATGTGAAAAGTGGAAATGTCGAAAAAAAACTCGAAAAAAAACAACAAAATTTGCATGTTCTTATAAAGTGGAGTTAGTAATAGATTTTCGGATTATTCATGACACTTTTTATTTGAAAGATGACCTGCGACTATTTGGTGGACGTGAGACTTTAAACCTTAAAGAGACCGAAACATTAAAAGCATTTTTGGTGACCGAAAAAAGGATCAGATTGAGCGAGACTTTGCTAAAGCTGAATTAAGTGAGAGTTTAGTGGCATAAAGAAGTATAGACCCTCTTTTCACGGTAAAAAGGATGAAAGAAGCCAAGTTTACCTCAGGGGCCTTAATCCGTTTCGCATATTTCCCTACCGCTCTCGATACTTTCCCCCACAGCTAATAAAATTAACGAACCCGTCCTAACTGCTTATTAAGTTGCCTTTCATACCGCTGCATCTTATTTTTCACCTGCTAAACGGCATTCGTCTGATTACATTCAACGCATTAAAATAGTATGTACATGATATTCAGAAAGAACACGAATCAAGATTTCGGTATCATCGGTCGCAAATTAGTACGAAGAATTGAATTGTTCTCATTTTTGTATGAGTCCGGTGTACAAAAACCCGTTCTGCAGGAAGACTCTCTTCGGTACTGTGAATACTACACGGAATGCACAGCAGTTTCTCGGTTGGAGGAACGGTTGTGTATGGGAAATTCGAGGTTGGTTTCGTTTTCCAGAACAACTCTGGTTTCCCTATTCGTGATGTGGTCTTCGTTTTAGGGAAACGAATGGCGAGAGAAAAGGTATTTGTCAAACAACCAGAGCAATGTACGAGATACCAGAAAAATACCATTCTGTATGGGGCGCATTGGCACTTCATTTCTTGATAAACATGAACTTTTCACTTGTTACTGAGGTTGATACTAAAAATCTGATAAAATTTCAGATTGCGACCGTACTGGCTACCATCTTATCATGATCCGAAGAAATGCTATGAAAAACTCCGGAACGACTATAAACTGGTTCAATACTTTCTTTTTTTAACAAAAATACTAATCGATGATTTTCGAGCTGTTATAGAAACGAGATTCGTTCAAATAGTTTCCTTTAACTTACTGACCTGCTCTTCAAACTTGGCCCGGGCGCCATTTCTTTATTCATGTCTTTTTTTTGGAACGTCTCTTTAGAGTGTTCCTTTTCGTGCGTCTTTCTACTCGAGAAGAGCCTTTTTAAAAGTTTTTATCTTCTTTGATGTGTTATGTTCTCGATATATGACTCGCTTAGTTAAAGACTTTTTCAGCGTTGAACTCTTGCTTTTCCGTTTCTTCTGCTTTTTCATTCTCTCTCTCTTTCTCTTTGTTTTTTTGTTTTCTTTACAATTTTATCTTTTGGTTCTCTACTTTCTTCACTTTTTTCTCCCTTTCTTCTTCTTTTCAACTCTCTCTCTTTTATTCTCTTCAACCCTAGGCCTCGTTTATTCACGCTGTATTATCCATCTCTTTCTTTATTTGTCCCCTCTCTCGCTTCGCTGGGAAAAAACGTTCCTATATTCTTGAGCAATATAATATCGTACTTAAAAGTCCTGCTCACAGTCATCTCTACTGATGATTTAAGTTCTCAAGTTTAAATTTTTTTATCACAGCATACGACGACGGAAAAAAAACTGTTCAAAACAGTTCGTTATTCATTTAAAGATCAGAATATTTTTTAAAGCGGTGGATTTAAAAATAAATAAATAAGAAAATGATTAAAAAAACTCTGTGTTGAAACTTTGAAAAAAGTTTGATCTTCTAAGTTATTGTCTTTTCATACTTACTTTTTTTTCTCGCAAATTGACCCTCGTCAAAAACGTTTTCTTGGGTATCGGTCGTGTCGCCAAATGAATCAATCTTAGAAGCTTTTTGTTGAGAGAGATAAAGAGTGAAAGAAATTTTCTCAAATTTGTCCAACATTAAAAAACGAAGAGCAAAAACGCACATGAAAACTTTTTTTAGGAAACTTATTTTGCAGATTGAACACCTAGAAGTACAATTGGAGCGGTCCTATTTAGCATGTCTTATCGAGCGGACGATTCCCATGAGCGAGAAGGAGGTTAGCTTTTTTGCTAGTTCTGTCACTCTAGAAAACTTCTTCAATATTTGGTTTTTTAAACTTTGTATGAATTGAATTTTTTATCGATTTGAAAATTTGAGAAGTTCAATGATTCGAGATTTTTTGTAGATCAAAGATAAGTTCATTTCTAAAACGATTGATTCTCTTTCATGCTAGATAAAAACACCATAGTAACTCACTCCACAGCTCATCTCATTAGATAAAAACTGATTTGAATTTTTTATAACTAGTTTTCAACAGAACTAGGCATCGAGGATGCAAGGCAATGATTAGAAGTCTCGAGAACAAGAGAAAAATTCATTCGAGGGTTTAGTTCGAAATTAACCGTTTTCTTCCTTGAAAACTGCATGATATCATGATCAATGTGAATTGAAGATGTTCGATTACATTTCAAGGTAGTTTTTTCAAGAGAACTGAAAAAGGTTCTGAATCGATCGATTACGCTTCGAACTTTAACAAAGTTTTCATCAACTAAGTCTGTTTTTGCCTATAAATACGTTTTCGACGAGCAGCACAGCTAAATTTTATGATTTCCCGAAAACTTACGAACTCATCATTCGAAACAACTACACGTATATATATATATATATATATATATATATATATATATATATATATATATATATATATATATATATATATATATATATATATATATATATATATATATCTATATATCCCCTAGTTAGTCTAATTTAATGCTTGCGCATCTTCAACCCTTTTGTGTTTTTTTAAAGGTTTTTGTGTTAGAGAGAGAGATGGTTGGAATGAGAGAAAGAAAAAGAAAAAGACAGAAAGAGAGCCCGTAAGAGAAATATAAAGTATTGGATAAAAAATAATGTTAAATGAGAGATCTAGAAAGAAACAGAGATAGTAAATATACATATGTATACCTGGTTTATCGCAGAAGGGGTTACCGGGATTTACTAGTGTTTCATGTTGGACACCAATGTTCCGAGAGATCTTGAGGTTTGATTGTTTTTAAGATTCTCTTTCACTTTCAATGACTGATCTTGACATTCTGTCTACTTTTTTAAGGGTGCACTTCAAAACTTTCCCTTTTCGTTGGTGCGTTCTCTCAGAGTATCTTCTTTTCCCTTTCTCTCTCTCTTCGTCTCTCCATCTACATATCTCGATTTTTCACTTCAATTCGATATCACAAAGACCCTGGAAAAAGGATATTTGAGAGGAATTCATAGGTTCTCATGAATGTGTCCACTATTAAAAAAATGACCATATTGCCTTTTAGTATTAAAAAAGCATAATTACCCAATAAAAGGCTTTTTGTCTTCGAGATCTTCCACTATCTTTCTGTGTGTAACATAATAATACTTCAATTAACTCACTTTGAAACAATCCTTTCGGAGAAAAATAGCTGTGAACGGAGTGACCACCTAAGTATTTCTCGCTCAGATGTAACATCTTTCTAAGCTTTGAAAACACGATTGGGTATTAGTAATCCTTTCTTATAATCCTTTCCAGCAAAACACATTTGCGCAACCCAAGCTCTAAAAACACAGACATGCGATGTTTCTCCTTTTCTATGTCTCTCTCTCTTACTCTTTTCTCTCTCTATCTTTCTCCTTTTCTATTCTCTTACTCTTTTCTCTCTCTATCTTTCTCCTTTTCTATGTCTCTCTCTCTTACTCTTTTCTCTCTCTATCTTTCTCTTTTCACTCTTCTCTATTTTTTTGTTTTTTTTTCTCTGAGACATCTATACTACGTAAAAAGTCACAAACATAGCAGAAAATTATTACGAGAGTCTGAGAAAATTGAGAGAAAAATGAGGAGATGTAAAGAGGAAGAGAATTAGCCGTTTCAGGATCGGAAGAAGAAAGGAGTGAAGGATATACATGGAGAAGTGAGCCGAGACAGAGAAGAAGAAAATAGAGAGAGAGAGTGAGAGAAATGAGAGAGAGAGAGAGCAATAGAGAGAGAAATAGCAAGAAAGATAGAGAGACAGAAAGTAAAAAAAAAAACAAAGGGAAGAGAGGGAAAGAGTAAAGAAGAGATGGATACACCATTAGAGGAATTTTACTTACCCTTGGCTAGCGGTTCCTTGTTAGCCCCCCACTTTCTCGTGCTTAACGTGCACTTTTAGAAATGCGGCAGAGAACTTGGTATGGACTTGTTTTTTTTAAGTTCCCTCCTATACCCATGCTATCTAATTCTTCTCTTCCTGAGTTTTTCGCTCCTCCACTATGTTCTCTCCTGTCTAGGTTCTCATATTTTCTATAGTGTTTCCTGTTTCCTTTCATTCCCATGCTCTCTATTATCATTCTACTTTTTACTACATATGGTTCTCCAATTGCCAAAACTGCAGCGTTACTGCAGTTCTCTGGATCTCCAGAACACACGATTTTTTCAACAAAAAAAAAACAATTTGGTTTTTTTACTCCTTTCAAATTTTGCGTTCTTAATGTCTCCCCAGCGTGGCAGTTGATGAAAACAAATCACTGAATTACACGTAGTTAATCTCAAACGAAGCAGGACATCGCCAGAATCAAAGTAATTCACTCTGAATTCACTTTAGGAAATCACAAACTTCCTCGGGCAGGTTTCTGCCTCGAGACAGGAAGCGCTCTTCCTTGACACTTCAAACCATACTTGGTAGAACAAATTGCTGCGCGCTCGGTCACTGTTTTTGTGTTGCAACAGAGGAGAGAGTCAGAT
>OZ057404.1:28846614-29040927 GCA_964056735.1 Allodiplogaster pararmata | reverse complement strand
TGTGCCCCTCACCCAAACACCCATAATTTCATCAGAACGTGTTTCTGTTGTGGAAAGTACTGTCCTGCCAGATGATTCCACCTCTCTACTCAGTTTCGGACCCTCTTTTATACCCAGTACAGGATTCCCGCGTAATATCGATTTTTCGATGCAAGTCTCTCTCCATTAATTGAGTCAAAATCTAAGATGGCGAACTCTATTCTCTATACAACCCACGAGTTCTGCAGATTCTATTACTAGCAAATTAGCCTCAACTTGTCCATTCCCTCGCATGTTTACCGCCTTTCCTCCGAAATACGCTCCCTCTGATAGAGCTGTACTTCGTGTGAAGGACGCTCTATTGGATAGAGTATACAATGAACGATCAGAGAGATGCAATTCTGTTAGCTTTTTGTCCATTTCTGCATTGATGACAACAAATTCACCACCTTTGTCACT
Organism: Allodiplogaster pararmata; assembly: GCA_964056735.1. Lineage (NCBI taxonomy): Eukaryota > Metazoa > Nematoda > Chromadorea > Rhabditida > Diplogasteridae > Allodiplogaster > Allodiplogaster pararmata. The sequence continues at coordinate 29,040,489 of OZ057404.1, read as the reverse complement.
TCTAGTTACACGTATATTGTTAGTCCGAACAAGGCCCTCAAGAGCTTTCAAAGCTATGTTTTCCTTCGGGGTCAAGTTGCGAGGAATTTTAGTAATTTTGTGATTAATCACAATGTCGCGAATCTTGGAAGCGAGTGTTAGTACAGCTCTATCAGAGGGAGCGTATTTCGGAGGAAAGGCGGTAAACATGCGAGGGAATGGACAAGTTGAGGCTAATTTGCTAGTAATAGAATCTGCAGAACTCGTGGGTTGTATAGAGAATAGAGCTCGCCATCTTAGAGTTTGACTCAATTAATGGAGAGAGACTTGCATCGAAAAGTCGATATTACGCGGGAATCCTGTACTGGGTATAAAAGAGGGTCCGAAACTGAGTAGAGAGGTGGAATCATCTGGCAGGACAGTACTTTCCACAACAGAAACACGTTCTGATGAAATTATGGGTGTTTGGGTGAGGGGCACAGGACGAGCAGCTGGGGCTATGTTGCACAATTTCTTGTATAGCCTTTGTCGAGCGGCCGAACGGATGCTATCTTCTGTTTTCTGTTTGTTTTTTCTCGTATTTTTTCTTCGGTGGTTCTTCAATTGTGTTCTATATCACAGCCACCTCTTCTGGCTGTATCACCATTATTTGGTTCGTTATTTTGATTTGTATTTGTTTTTCTTATCCTTTTTGATACATATTTCTGCTGTGCTCACCATTGTGTTTAGGTGATTCATTTCGCTGACGATGCTTTTATAAAGCGAAACGTTCGAAATCCTATTCTTCTCAACAACGCATCAACAAGGCAAGACACAGATCAAAGTGTATCAAAAGGGGATAGTTTTTGAAATTACCTAATTCGTTTGTTGACATTGTGTTGAAGTTGTAATTTAGGTTAATAAAGAAGGGCCTTTTTCATGAGCAAAGACACAACACAATAACTGGCCTAGGTTTGAGCATTTTTTCAAAACCGTTAGTTTTTCCTGGAATTTGAGACGTAAAGTTGTAAAATTTGGACAACAAAAGTTTGATTATAATTTGACCTATGACTTATACATACAACAGGTGCCCTAAGGTCTCATAAAAACAACATTCTGCATTTTAAATAAATAACTAGTAGGTGGCAAAACCCTTATCAAACTCCAAAACAGAAGTAATTAGTTTTGCGGCCTTCAAAAACTGTTTACTTCAGGCTGTGTTCCCTGCTGATAGATCGAGATACCGAAATGTGGAACTGAAAACTGATCAAGGAGACCTAACGATAGAGGTTATCTGCCTGATTGCTTCTAAAATCTCGCTAAACCATCAAAACTTAACAGTAATTTCAACAAAAAAAAGAATCATCACAAAGGGATGCTGGGAGAGAAAAAAAGAAGATAGAATTGAATTGAAAAGCTACATATTTTCTCGAAGGATAGGTCGGTTCAAACATGTACATCTATCAAAAATTAGGCGTGATCTGCAAAGCCTTCTAGTTGTTTTGCAGAATAATTGTTTTCATACCGGATACGATAAAAGAAGGAAAATAATAGAGCTTTCTTAATTTCGAACCCTTTTTCAAGTATTTTTATTTATTGAATCATTGAAGTTCTTGAAGTTTAGTTGGAGTCGATAAAAACATTATTTCGTCTCATATTGCCTTGCACAGGTGAAACACTCAAGTGATGGCTCGAATGACATAGCCAACAGACCGGCCCTGCGGTTTCCAGACGACCCAACGCCATCAAAGAAGGTTCACTTTTACGTTGAATTTTAGTCCCATGTTACCAGAGTTATGCCTATTAAGGTCGTTTTTCGTTCATCTCGAGACGACTCAGTACGTCCGTTCATAAAAATTTCTCAAATCGCGGCTTAAGCCTTTTATATGTTTCTATAATTGTGTAATGTAGAGTACCCTTGGGTACTCCTCGCTTTGGGTAGAAAGCGGGGTCTTTGTGCTGTGGACCTCGCAACACAGGAGAATAATAGTTTATTCAACCTTGTATATAAAGTATAGACGAAAATTAGACAACAAGCCCTTCAAATGGCGACGACGGACTGTTCCGCCTAGCGAGCAGACTCTTCGCTCTTAGGAAAAGGACTCTAGAAGTGATCCTTTCCTTGCCTTATATACTCATTCCTAAGCGCGCGAGAGGTAGATCAAAATCAAACCAATACATGTCAAATTTACAAGAGACTCTATTAATAGAGAGAGTGCTCTGGTTTAACAAGAATAATAGAACAAACATCAATATAACACAACATCGGGATCATCAATTAACACAATTACATCCAATGGGTACTATCTCGGCCCCCACACTTACAATTGTTTAGTTTTCCTAATTAATCTCTCTTGGAGCAGTATTATATTTTGTCATTATTCTTTCGCAGCAGTAATTAATCCTAATACAAAATAGAACTCTGTCAACTTAATGTCATGAAGTATATGTATACGCTCACATAAAAGCGTATTGATAGTCATACTTACGAAAGCATGAAAATGGAACTATATACTTCAAAAGTATTCCAAATCGTTCTGCACACAAGTGTTACTATTAATAGTAATAAAATGAAAGTATTCTAGGGATACTTTGAAAGTATGCTGTCTACACAATGAAAGTATGCTAAAGATACTCAATTTTTCAAATTTTAATTTTCTTATTATATTATTTTATATTTGATATTATATTTTATTTTTTTATAATTATAAAAATAATTTTTCTTTGTTTGTGACTTTCGCGAAGGGCCTTTTTTCCCGAAAGGCGTTCCCGAAGGGCCTTTTTTCAAGTAGAGTGCTGCACAATCAAAAAAATTTTCCCGATGTTTTCTTCCAGAATGGCACGGTTGAATGATTCACTCGATACGATTTGTAGGTGTGCTTTTACCGCAAAGAGTAATCTAGATAATAACTGTATATTGAGCAACCTAAGTCAACCGGGTTTGCAGATTGGATAAGTGCCAAGAAAAGGAAGAGAGCCACCAAGGCATACTTTCAAAAGTTTCCCCCATTCATTCACTGATTGTATGCCCTCTCTAACATACTTTCATACATGGAAATACTTTCAAGTCGTTACTATTCGTGAATCACATGTATGCCTTTTTTTTAGCATACTTTTCCAAACTCATCATTTTTTGTGTGTGCGGTCTAGTAACTCAGAATTACAGAAAAAGGTAAGCAAAATCTACCCACTGACGACTTGATGGTTTTTTCTTTGAACATGGTTACTTAAAATCTTAGTTTTTTCACTCGAGGTATTCCACGCACCAATCACGATCGAGGAGCACAACAGCTTGTTCAAGCAGGCACTGAAGAACACGGAGAACTACAAGAATGCAGCTCCGAAGTACAAAGACACCCAATATGTCAGCTCGACTGTTCCTCTTTTTAATCCCACATACAAGTACATGTACAATTACACTCAGAAGGACACGCACAAGTATGAGTATAAGCACAATAATATGCATACATATGTAGATGGGTTCGACTGGGTTCGAACTCTTAACGTGATTAATTCCTATCCCTGGAAATGATTAACCTAATGAATCAGTAGTTTCAGCGTATTGATGCTCAAATGATAATTTCACGGCACATCATCGATGTTTGGTTGGAAGAGAAGCGAGTTAGATGTAGCCATGAAATGTTGTTCAGAACAAAAACAAATATCAAGAAAAGCGCTGAGCCTACTCTCAATCAGTATACGAGATATCTTACCTTCAAGAAAAATACATACACCAAAGGTAGAAAGTATGTCTTTCCAACGTATAACTCTCTTTAAAACTCATAATAAAACACTCTTTAAAAGTTTTATGTGATAAACAGATTAAAAAGCAAAAACTTTATCCATATACAAAGCAAAAGTTTAACAGTAGTCTAGGATTTATTTAAGACCGTAGTTCAAACCATCCAGACAATGCACAGAACTTGAAATTTTACATTCATCTCATTTTTGTGTTCAATTTTGTTTTTTAAAGGAAGAACTTATAATTTGTATAAATCCACATGTTTAGAAATTCAATTCTGCTCTGCTAAGTCCTTATTTATCAAGAGCAGGTAAAAAAAATATATACAAAGCCCTCCACCGTTTTTTTTCCTTTTTCTGACGCACGCAATGAAATATTCTAGTAACTCTAGCATCTTTCAGATGGTCAGCGAAACGATCGACTCACTCCTGGAGGCTGGACGAGTTTCATCTCAAATAGTCTCTTTTAGAATTTCGTTCTCTTAGTTCTCTTTAATTTATTTGGAAGCTTGTTGAAGAGAAAAAAAACGTAGCTATCGGACACTTCTTAGTGTTTACATGATAGATAACTTCTCAAAAACAGGAAAGGGATCCAGGTTTAAAATCAACCCCGTTTCCGAACTGTTGTAATAAAAATGTGGTAAAAAAGATTTTTAATGGAGAAGTTTCCCTATCATATAATATTTGCGTAAAACCTTTGCTCGAAAGAATCAAATCTCTTCCATCAGGGTGCATTTATTACAAGCCTTTGAATTAAAATTGCTTTTATTGTAGCCGTCTTACCCCACTCCAGTATTCTCGATATCTGAATTGGACCATCGAGTAATTGATGCAGAGAAACCAGTTACTTCCGAGCCGTTCCTCATTGTCAAGGTCAGTTTAAAAAAACTCCATTTAGGTTCTCATTTTATGAGCTAACAGCCAGCGTTTTTTGGATTTGTAAACAGATTGTTAGATGACCCATGTGCAGAAATAAGGTGTTTCATCGTTTTCATTCCCAGTAAGTTGGTTTTCGAGTCCTTTTGTTCTAACCGTAATCTCAAAAACCTATACAAACATACCTTCCGTCCTGTAATGTTATAAATCATAACTTGAATTGATTATTCGTCTCATAACCGCAGTAATCAGTAGTTAACATACTACATAGCTCGCCAGACCTGTCTCCTGAAGAAAATTTATGTCAAATTGTCTGATTCTCCATATTTGTCGTTTAAATCTACCCGTTTTGTTCTGTTAATCTCCAATGCCGGTAACTTTTTATAGTCTTCTGTATCCGGTTGTCGGCCTAGTGGAGTCCGGGCTTACGCCGGGCCACGCATCGATTTTGATCGCGTTCTAAATCAAATTGGAGATCAAAAGGTATGTTTACAGAAAAAAAGGTTCGAGACCTGATGAACTATACATGTAAATAAGTGGAAGAATTGAATTTCTATACATTTCAAGAATTCCTTCTCAATAATATTTAACATCGATGAAATCGGAAATTGATTTTGAAAACGTAAAAAAGGGTGAAAATGAGTTTCGAGCTTTTCATTACTTTTATTTAACACTTTCCTCTTTCCCGATTCTCTATCTTTCCCAATCTCTGAAACTGTCTTTAATTCTCAGGATTCCGAGAAAATGCTCCGGCTCCGGCGAGTTCTGGAAGGTTTCGAGACTGGAGTGAGAGAGAAGCTCATTCAAGCCAGGGAAAAGACAGAGGACGAAGAGGTTGAATCTGAATGGATTTTCGTTCAAAATTGTTGTAGTAGTTACCTTTCACTTAGGTTCAAGTTAACCAGTAACTGAATTGTATGCTCAGTCTCAAGAGTTTTCTATAACAATAGAAAATAAAGACATCAGTCACACCTTCAAGTCGTATAGTCAGAACTGCCTCAACTTTTTCATTGTGTTAAAAATGATATGACTCGAAGAATCTCGAACTATGGTAAATCATTATTAAAAAAACAATTCATGTCGAGAATGATGCGCAATGTATGAGCCCTTAAAAACTAGACGACAAAAAGTGTGTTAAAAAACTGAGTAAAAAACTTTTGACAATAGTTCCAAATTGATTCTAAATAATGATTATTTTGAAGGTACGGAAAGTTCTGACTTTGCTCATCGAAGATATTGACGCAACAGAGGAAATTCGGAGGAACAGCAACACAAGTGAGATGTTTCAACCATAAACAGGATAATAATTAAAACCATTAATTTCATTATGAAAAGACACAATTACAGTAATCAGGAGAAACTTTTTTGAGAATTTTACAATCAAAACTACACGGTTCTTATGCATCTTCGCTCGAGAACAGTAATAATTGATTCAACAAGTGAGGAAGAATTTTTAAACTTTGGACTTAAAAAATCAGAAAAATCCACCCACAGCCACCGCAACAACTACTTACATATACCATCCAATGAAAAATAACGTGAGTTACCTTATTATTTTCTAACACATTTTATAAAACTTTTCGTTCAGGTGAATTAATGAAGTAGTAAACTTTTATTTCTTCTTCTTCATAATTAGTTGATTAGTGCAATGATTGAATCGAAACTAACACCACCGACATCATTCACTATAGCTGATTCACCAGTCCGTAATCTTCGGGTATATGTTGATAGAGACTTGACATTCGCTTACCATATAGAACCGGTAATTCGACGGCCTTTATTTGTTTTTATGCTTTATTCAGAAGTCTTTGTCAGAACTGCCTCAGCGTGTATCAAATGTTACAAGGGCTATGTACTACGCTCTAGTCGAATTTCTTCTCCAATTTGGTCACCTCTCAAAATTACATTTATTAGGAAAATTGAAAGAGTGCAACATATTTTCACTCGTTTCCTCTAGACTCATTGTGAACCAATTAGTTATCCAAGCAGATTTTTTCGTTTCAATCTAACTCTCTTACACTCTAGAAGAGTAGAAGCTGATATTCTGCTCGCTTTCAAATTCCTAAAAGGTCTTACAGACATCCAGGTGAGTAGTCCCTACGTCTTCAAACAATTTAATGGTCGGAATTCGTCCTATGCTTTTCACATCAATTGTACAAATAGAAATCGTTTGTTTAATTCTTTCGCGTAACGCACAGTACGTGCGTTACGCGAAAGACACTACTGCCGACTAGTATACTTACCAGCCAGAGTATGCCGACTGGTATACTTACCAGCCAGAGTATGCCGACTGGTATACTTACCAGCCAGAGTATCCATCGTTTATCAGCTCTAGATATACTTCAGGTTCTGAATTCTAAGATAGCCAGACTTTGATGCTGTGATACTACCTTTTGCTCAATCAATGTTTTTTTAAGGATTATTTTTTTGCTCTTTCTCTTTGCTCTTTTATCGATTGTATTGCTCCGAGTGTGGACACATTTTGAATAATGTACCAAAAAATAAATAAATAAATAAATAAAGGAGTCGATTCACCAAGAAAACAGCGCCCATAAGATATACAGTGAACTTGACGCAGTAAAAAGTTAACTCATTTCTACCTCAGAAATGAGATAATAGAACATTTTGTAGCTTCTTCCGCTGAAGATTACCCCGAGGAAGACGCTCAAATAGCTGATACCATCTGCGACCCCCTCCCAAGCACAGAGAAGAGCAGTGAGGAAACTGGCAATAAAATCATCGTTCAAGGTTCCACTTTTGGTTTTTTTTCCGATCTTTCTTAGTTACCACGGCGTCTCACTTAAGCACTCAATTACACTCAAATGGAGTCAAAAAGAAGTTTTGTTAAGACGAAGTATATTTGAATATAATATGTATAACACAGACAAAACTAGTTCACAGATTTTTTTTGGGTTTTTTGCTAAAACGAACGTTTTGAATCTAAGACGGCGAAGAGAAAATAGTCCTCGACCACGGAAACCTGGCCCTGGAGGGATCTCCGGACGAAGTCCTCAAAGCCGGCAACGACGAAGGTCTGTTCAGTTGTTCAGTCATGTATTGACAAGTAAGCTCACGTACCTAGTTGAAATAAACAATACTGTCAAAAAGAAAACTAGTAGTTGCTACTCATTATTCTCTCTGACTGTTTTTCATTCTGTTTCAATTCTTTTTGATTATTTCACTCCAGTATTAATCAATTCATAAAAATTCAACCTAGTTTTGATCCAGAACTATGTACATAATGTTAAATCCATTCAGATGTGTGTACTAGTCTGTACTAGACTGTACTAGTCTGTACTAGTCTGTACTAGTCTTTTTTCTTACATTTTTAATCTTCTTGTTTCCGTGTTCAACTCATGGAGTTATCTGATAATGTTCCTTTTTAAAAGCTGTGTCGAAAAAGAAATTAATGACTGTTGTAAAAGTGCGGTTATAGTCCTTGTACGATTGCAGCCATCATTCACGACTTTGACAATCAGGACTACAAGAAAGATCTGGAAGAATGGAAGTCGCAACATGGAGGCGGGACCACGGTCTGGGCGTTTCACTTTTTGCGACGCTATTCCAGTCAATCAGACTGATGAAGCTTCTTTCGGAATTTTGATAGGATGAAATAAATTCTTCCCAAATACAGGGTGGCGCGAAAGTACGCAGTCCGAAAGTCTAACGCTTTTGTATCGTAATCAATAATCAAATTCCTCTCAATTCAACACATTTTATTCTCAACATATATATGTACAACTGGGTAAAGTCAGTTTTCAATGCGGCCGCCCTTGGCGCGGATGACTTGGCAGAGACGCTTGGGGAAAGCATCGGTCGTGGCACGCAGGTAATCAACGTCGAGTTCCTCCCAAGCTTTGAGCAGGGCCTTCTTCAGAGACGCTAAATCGGGGTGGGGACGAGCCGAGGCTTTCGCCTCGAGGACCGACCATACGGAATAGTCGAGCGGATTGAGATCCGGCGAGTAGGCGGACCACTGCTTACTCGTTATGAAGGTGGGCAATTTGTTCGCACACCACTCTTGCGTCACAACGTCCTTGTGAGCGGGCGCGGAGTCCTGTTGGAAGCAGAACGGGCGGCAAGCGAAGTGCGTACGGGTCCAGGGAAGCAAGGCGCCTTCGAGAATGTCTTTGATATAGTTCTGCTTGTTGATCTTCACGCCCTGATCAACGATGACGAGCGGAGACTTGCCCGAAGCGCACACAACCGCACAGACCATCAACGCAAACCTGCTACGCAGGAGTTCCTCAGGGGGGAGTACTCAGCCCTTCCTTGTTCAACATATACTTGAATGGGCTGCCGAAGCCTCCCGAGACGATCAAACTGGTCGGGTATGCGGATGATCTGACAGTACTGGCCTCTCACCCTGACTGGAGAGTTGGAGCCGACAGACTGAACTCCTACCTCCCAGCCCTCACCAGCCATCTTGGGGAACTAAAGATGGACATCTCGGCAGCTAAATCCAGTGTAACGCTCTTCACCACCAACACAAAGGAATGTCGTGAAGTACCAGAAGTTGTGGTCAACGGTGAGCCACTCCCTCTAAGTAGAGCCCCCAAGATCCTTGGTGTCACCTTGGACCAGATGGGAACCTACCGTCAACACGCCGAAGGACTAAAGACAAGGGCAACAAAAAGATTGAATGTCCTCCGAGCAATCGCGGGAAGAAGGTGGGGACAGAAGACCGAGACAATGCTGAACACCTACAAAGCAACCACTAGAGCAGTCTTGTCTTACGCAGCACCCATCTACTCGCCCCAACTTGCCGAATCACATTGGACTTCCTTGCAAGCAGCACAAAACAAAGCCATTCGGATCGCAACTGGAAACCTTGCAATTGCGGACACTCAGCACCTGGCATACGAGAGCAAACTTCTTCCAGTCAAAGAACACAACCTCATGCTCAGCAAACAATTCACCGCCAAGGCCAGGCTTCAGCCCAACCATCCATCTCACCGCATCTGCACTGAAGCAAAACCTCCCAGGGCAATAAGAAAGCACGCCAAAGACATAGACATAGTATTAGGTGATACGGACTATAAAGTGGCCCTCAGAAAAATACACACGGAGACAGTCAGAGACTTTCTTAGAAATAGTCGACCCAACCCAGTTCTGGGAACTAAACCTCCTAGAATACACAAGTCCACGTCCCAACTATCCAGAGAAAATCAGATAACTCTGTCTCAATTGCGAAGCGGCCACTCTAGTTTCCTTAACAGTTATCTCCACCGAATAGGGGCCAATGAATCTCCCCTTTGCCCTTTCTTAGAAAAAAACTGTGTAGGATAGAGCCGCATACTTCGAGACATATTTTTTCGTGTCGCTGTAACCCCACTTCACTTCGCCCTATCGACCTTTGGAATAGGTAGGCCGCACTCGGTTGTTGATTTCTTGTTCAATTAAATCTCTCCAAAAAAAAAAAGTGAAAGAGAAAAAAAAAAAGAGGAAAAAAAAGAGAAAAAAAATAAAGGAGAGTAAAAAAAAAATAAGAGAGAGAGGAAAGAGAGTGTGGGCTTATAACGCTGGAGGGTCGAGAGCTTCGACGACTTCCTCCAGTGTCTCGCGAAGGAAGATCTACCCGTTGGGCAAGACAACAACAACAACAGACCATCAACTGAGCTGGATGGGAGATGCGGTTGACGACTCTTCCGTTGCGATCGGCTTCCTCAGGATCTCTGGCGATAACCCACACGTTTTGGGAGTTGTAGGCCTCCTCGATCGTGAACAACTTCTCGTCTGAGAAGACTATCTCTTCGGCACCAGGTGCGGCCGTGTCGCGAAGCAAGGTCCGACTTCTCTTCACGCGCTCTGCCGTGTTCTTGGCAGACAACAAGGCACCCTTGCGAGTACGATAAGGGCGCATGCCGAGGTCATCTCTGACGATGGTCTGAGCCGACCAGCAGGATATTCCGAGCTCCTGGGACATCTTGTTAATGCTCCGCTTGGAGTTTCGGCGTATTCGCTTCCTCACTGCTTTTATCTTCGCCGGCGTCCGAGCAGATCGAGGTCGGCCATTTTTTGGACGGTCCTCAAGATTACCGAGCTCGCGGTAACATTTGATGGTATTCCAGACAAGATCTCGACGGACGACGAGGCGTTTCGCGATGTCGGAGTTGGAGTACCCGCGCTGCAAATCGACGATAGCGGCACGCTGGGGATGGGGACCCGTCATTACCTTTAAATTTAAACAATCGTTGTCAAACTTCAACACGATGTTTGAAACACAATAAACTTCGAAAATCAAAAAAAAGGAATCGGTGCGTGCACGAAATAGTGCGTAGCACACTCCTAAACCTCGGACTGCGTACTTTCGCGCCACCCTGTAGTTTGATGACTGATCGGAAACACTCAATATTTCAGATAATGGAAAATATATATACTACAGGGTGCGAGAAAAGTTTAGGTGGACAGTATTTTTCCGATAAAAAATTAACGGATTGAGTAAATCAAACAAAATTTTCATAAAAGTTCATTCAAATAGTTTGGGATATAACTGCGTTTTCAAATTTCGAACAGCCCTCTTTTTACCTTGACACAGGCGCGGAGTCGCTTGTGGGAGGCACCCACCGTGGTGGACAGGTAAGCGACGTCAAGATCATCCCTCGCCTTCTGTAAGGCGCGGGGACCGACCACACAGAGAAGTCCAGAGGATTCAAATCAGGTGAGAACGGAGGCCATTCGGCGGATGTGATCATGGAGGGGAAATTGGTCTTGCACCAGTCTTGCACCACTTTAGCCTTGTGGGCGGGCGCAGAGTCCTGCTGGAACGTCCATTTGCGCCCCGCGAAGTGAGCCTGGCTCCAGGGCAGTGCTTCGTTCAGGTAGTTATTGGCATTTATTTTGACTCCCTGCTCGACGAAAACGACTGGAGTCTTGCCAGTCACGCAAATCCCGGCCCAGACCATGACAGAAGCGGGATGGCCCTTTCTCGAGACGTAACGGCCACTCTTATTAGCATCTTTGACCGATTTTGAAAAAATCCTTTCGTTCTGGTGGTTGAAGGACTGCTTAATATTGAACAACTTCTCATCGATGAAGAGAATATCCAAACAGTCCACCGGCTTGAACCGCTTTGACAGTTCACGACATCTCCGAAGACGAGTCGCCTTCATCTGGTCCGTCAATGCATGAGTCTTCTGCAGCTTGATGGGGAGAAGTCCCATGCGGGATTTGAAAATCGTCTGAATAGAACTAGCCGAGATATTCAGCTCCTTCGCGAGTTTTCTGAGACTTCGCTTAGGGTTGTAATGAATCTTGTCTCGGATGCTTCTTACGTTGACGGAAGTGGTCGCGGTCACTGGTCTGCCGCTCCTGGGACGGTCATTTGTCGTACCAGTCTCACGAAAGCAATGTATTATGTTTTCAATGGTCGTGCGGGAGAATCCAATGGTTCTGGCGATGTGCTTTTGAGTGTGTCCGGACAGGCTCAAGCGCAGAATGTAGCCTTGGTCCATATCAGAGAGCATTACCGGAAAACGAAAAGAGTTATCGTTCTGATTTTTCCAGGGTATGTTAACAACATTATGAATAAGATACAAATGAAAAATCACACGACCGCTACACCAAACAAAAAAGATACAAAATTGTCCACCTGGACTTTTCCCGCACCCTGTATATAAAATAGGATGGAAGCTGGCCAGTAATAAGGATTCTGAAACCTAACAGAAATTAAACACGATCGTATTTTCGTATTTAAGGATATCAAAAGAGCTGTATCGCTAAAGAATCATTGTATATCTAAAGAATTTGTTCAGAGTGTTTGTCAACATTAACAACGATGGAAAAAAGTATACAAGGGAATTAACAAAAATGAAAATGCGATATATAGACCCGACTTCTTTCTTGTTCCCGATATGCGAAGACCCATGTTACAGAATGTTCGTAACGAAACATCGTGCGACATTTACATGCGGTGTCGGAATCAGGCAAGCCTTTTATTTTTGATCTTGCATTCAGTGCGAAAACTCTGGCCAGCTAATTCAAGGTATTCAGTGACTCGTCTGTGTGTAAGCTACAATACAACTCATTTTGAAAAGAGAGGAGTTGATATGTAAAAGAGATGCAATTGAGTTCTTAGCCATTTTGATGAAAAAGCCTGTCTGTAGCAGTCAAACAGGTGTCACCAAGTCAAAGTTATCAGCGTATGCTGAGACTTTCAAGAACATCCCATAACTTATGTCATTTGAATAACCAATGTCATGCGCTGCATGTTAACGACATTAACAAATACTATGTACATATGATTGAACTATCGCACAGAAAAAAGCTAGTCCGCCGGGCGGGATCGAACCCAGACCATCTCGACTCAAACCGGGAGCGCGTGTTACCATTACACCACGGGGACACATTGCTATTCCGTGCGATAGTGTTATATGAAAGGCTCGTTTGCCTTGTTCTCTTTTGATGGTCTGGGTTCGATCCCGCCCGGCGGACTAGCTTTTTTCTGTGCGATAGTTCAATCATTTGTCATTTTAACCAGGCGTCACTGCCTTTAAACTGTGTAACTTAGAATTTGAAGACTATGTACATACATACATATATGTATATTACACATTGCCTCGTTGTTGAAACATTTTTAGGTGAGTTCATAGGAAAAGCGGAAATGATTTGTAAGGTACGGAATCGGAATCTTCGGGCCTTGGTTTGTGTCAGATAACAACTTATAGACCAGACCAATGTTGAGATGGCCTTGATTTGTGTCAGATAACAACTTATAGACCAGACCAATGTTAAGATGCACCTAGCGCTAGATGGATGTGCATGGAGATTCGCTTCCCGGAGAATTCTGCCTTCTCTCGCTGAGTCAGCCGAAAGTCTTCTCTACAGGTTACTTTTTCATCATCAGCATCTGAGAAAATCAAAGGGTTCGTTCCTTTGCAAACCACAAAAGTACTGTAGTAGAACAGAAGCACTCAAAATAAAAACATAAGAAAAATAACTCGTAGATTCCAAGTGAAGCAGAACGATACAAGACTTACCAGAAGATAAATAAAGTTAGCGAGAGGGCTCTCAAAGCAAACCATCAAAACTCAAAAAAGAATAAGTCGAAGTCTACTTGAATGATTTTATGTACAGTTTAACAGAGGGTTACCTAAATATAGATCTACTTGAATGATTTTATGTACAGTTTAACAGAGGGTTACCTAAATATAGATCAAAAATAATTCATGAATTCATTGTAAACCAGAAACGCGAACTAGCTACATATCAGGAAAGACTCTGAAGTAAACAGAAAATAACCAGTGATCAGAATTAACCAGAATGGTGCACCAATGATGTGCCACGTTCATCAGAAGATAAATATTCATTCCAGAGGGGACGCCTTGTGCGACCCAGCAGATAGACCTCTGTATGAGGAACTGTATGAAATGATCATTGGCAGAAACAAACGATTGAGGGGCTGCTTGGATATGGAGAATGAGAAATATGTTAGTTTTGACGTTTTACTGTCTCCATTTTCAATTATCATTTTTAGCGATGTACATGAAGTAAAGCTTCTTTCTAACCGTTTATGATTCAAAGATCCCTCCTTCGCTTACTTTTACTCTTTATTTTCTATGGGTTTATATTTCTTTTCATATCTATCTTCAGTTTCTCTTTCTGTATTCCTCGTTCGGTTTTTTCTCTATTTCTGTATCGGTCTCTATCTCTGTCTGTATGTTCACCTTTCTCTTATTCCTGCTGGTCCTTTCTCTCTCTCTCTTTCTCTCTATCTCTCTCTCTCTCTCTCTCATCATCATCTTTATCTCGTGATCATTACAGATGTTACAAACAATCACAAAGTATCCAGCAAAAGGCATCGCACTCACATTGCTTTCGTATATAAATAAAAATAGTATTGAATGAAATGAAATGAAATTCCAATTAAAGTTGTAAACAAAATCTTATCTTAAATACTGACGTGGAATTATCAACAATACACGGTTAGAGAATGATTCAGAAGAAATGTTAAGAATGCTATCATCCATGTTGTTGACTATTGCATACGTACGATTAGAAAACGAATGAGCAGTAATGTTGTCACTAGCTTTAACAAGCGGAAAAAGCTTTTTGAGAGGCCACGAGTATTTGATTCTTTGATAGAGAAAAAATCAGTGATCAAAACATCGGATGAGCCGATCAAAATAGAATGTAGTAATCGAAAAGTTGCTATTTGTCTTCTATCCAGTAAAGATTGCAAATCAAACATTTCACAAGCTAGTCTATAACAAGTCCATGGTATATTACAGCGAAAGAAAAGGTGTCTTAAAAACAGATACTGGACATTTTCAAGCATACGCTTTTCGTATAACAAGTGTGGATCATATACAGGGGAAGCATACTCTAAAATAGAACGTATGTAAGCTTTGTAAACATGTGTCAAAACTATGGGATTACACGATTTTATTGCTATAAAAAGAAAGTTTACACGTTTAGTTGCTTTATTAACTATGTCAGTAATACTAATGAAATGATTTATAGTCTTCTCTCTCTTCACCCTCTCTCTCTCTCTCTCTCTCTCTCTCTCTCTCTCTCTCTCTCTCTCTCTCTCTCTCTCTCTCTCTCTCTCTCTCTCATTTTCGACTGCTCTTGTTCTTCTTAGATCTCCTTACTTTCGCCCTCCCCCTTCTGTCGGCTTGGTTTCCGAAGTACTCGTTTACCATACTCGTTTACCATCATCTCTTTCACGTAAGATATCAACAAGGGAACTTTTATTCTCCTTAAATTCGAGATCACTGAATTCTATAACATTGAAGCTCCGAATTCGCATTCATCTCTGTCTTCTTATTTCTCACTTTTCTTTTTTCCATTCTCTATTTGCTGTTAAGAACTTTTTGAATCTTCATGTATCAATCAATAATATGAAATTCAATCAGAATCGATCGAATCAGCCGAGTAGTTCAACAATGAGAATTTGATTAAATTTCACTCATTAGTTAAGACTTTAACTCCAATTTGTAAACTTGCAAGACCAATCTGTCCTAATATGACTTTAAGATGAGTTATTGAGGTGAAAATTGTAGAAAGTCAGTTTTTATTATAAGCTGAAGTTTTTGAATTGAGTTCAAACAATCATCATGCTATGATCGAAATCTAAAAGTGGGAATTATTGGCTTGAAAGCAACTGAAGAAGCAGCAGGCTCCTAATAATCCGGAATGTTCCTGTTATAAGAGCCTTCTTTGTCTCTTTCTTTCTTTCTTTCTCTCTCTCTCTCTCTCTCTCTCTCTCTCTCTCTCTCTCTCTCTCTCTCTCTCTCTCTCTCTCTCTCTCTCTCTCTCTCTCTCTCTCTCTCTGTCGTCTATTTGCAGTTCTCAACCTCAGTGTGCATTCCGTACCCCATCACCATCGGTCATGACTATGACGCCGCGCTGCTGCGAGTACTCTCAGCCAAGTTAGCACTCTTCAAGAAAGCTCATAGGCTAGTGTTATTCATCTTGTTTTAAATGAAAGTGTAACTTAAAGGTTAAGTGAAAGGTAAGTTCTTGCGATCTCTTGTACTAATAAATTTTGATGACTTTCATGTTTTTCGACACCATTTCCCCGTTTAGTATTCAGTTTTTTTTTTTAGTGATTATAACTTAAATTACATTTGCGGGAGTTATTCATCTAGATTTGTAGAAAAAATAGGTACTTTTTTACTTCGTGTGGTACTCGCGTCGCGGCTCCCTTCGCGTCGCGGCCCTAAAACAGAGCCTCAACTCAAAAACGGATTTACCCCAGACTTGGGTAATTAAACCGGATTGAGCCGTGGAACTAAACCGTGGAAAAGTGCGCGCAACAGAGTAATGTGTGCGATATACATGGAGCGGGTTCACGACATACATGAAGTTCGTTATAAAAGCAAAAACATTATTATATTAATGCGTTATAAAAGCAATGGCTAGTTCTGAGAGAGAGATGATTTCTTTATTATTTTTTCTCTTTCTTTTCTTTTCCTTTATTTTTAACTTATCTTTATAAATTCTGGGGAAAGGAAAGGGGGGAGGGGAGGGGGGTTTACCTAAGCAGGGAAGGGAGGGGGGTTTACCTAAGCAGGGAAGGGAGGGGGGCCCTAAAAGGGGAAGGGGGGAGGAAGAGGGCCCTACCTAAGCAAGGGGAGAGGGGGGTAGAGGTCCTAAAGGGGGGAAGGGGGGCCCTAAGGAGAAAGGTATGTCGCACACATTAGTCTGGTGCGCGCACTCTTCCACGGTTTAGTTCCACGGTTCAATCCGGTTTAATTACCCAAGTTTGGGGGTAAATCCGTTTTTGAGTTGAGGCTCTGTTTTAGAGCCGCGACGCGAAGGGGGCCGCGACGCGAACGCGACGCGAGTACCACACGAAGTAAAAAAAAGTGCCAAAAATTACCGCTTTTGTAGAATGATAGCTTTTATCATTTGCATGGCTTATTTTTTCTAATTGATCAACATTGATTCTTCTCGTCATATGTCGTCATGTAACGCTTTTTCCTTATAAAAAGTTATTATTCAAGTAAAAATGGTGTTGATACAAAATGTTTCACAATTCATTAGGTACAACTCGTCCTCCGAATGCTTCCGGGATGCTAATTTGATACAGGAAAAGTGCACTAAATTGCGACAATGCTGCCCGAATTTCGACAGGTTCTGTTTCAGTAAGAAAGAGAGAGAAAGAGAGAGAGAGAGAGAGAGAGAAAGAAAGAAAGAGAGAGAGAGAGAGAGAGACGAAAACAAGAAAAAGAGAGAATGAGTGAACGATAGAGAGAAAGATAGGAGATCGAGACAGCGAGAGAAAAAGAGAAAGATAAAGAAAGCTTTTTGAAAGAGAAATAAAGATATCGAGCGAGAGGCCTCATATGACCAAATAATCCATCAGATGTCGAGACGGGACTTTGGACATCGGAGAAGAACACGCCATCATCTCGCTCACCGCTAAGGTTTGTTTTGAAACATTCTTGAAAAAGGGCAGAGAGAGAGAGACAAAGGCTGTAAGTAGAAAGAGAAATGGGTATGTGAGAGAGGAAGAAAGAGGGAGAAAAATAAAGAGAGGGAGAGAGAGAGAGAGAGAGAGAGAGAGAGAGAGAGAGAGAAGAGAGAGAGAGAGAGAGAGCCGGAAACGTGAGAGGTAAAGAGCTCAGCTTGAAAATTCCTCATGCCTTCAACTGAAAAAAACTCATGCCTCTAAAACTTCATCCCAAGCCTTCATTTCTCTCAAGCCTTCATCTAAAGACCTATTGAGGTGAACGAGCGGAAGCAAGAGTGCTTGCGGCAAAAAGCCAATCATCAATTCCAAATGACCCTAAGAGAGCTTCTTGGTAAAGGAGGCCCTGATGTCGTCAAGAAGATAAGGAACCGGACATTTCTGAACACTGCAGCCGCCGCTTAGCCGAAGCGGAGTCTGAGCGATTTATCTAATGAAGAAATTATGCCTTCCACATTGTAGTATTTGTGACCAGGAATGAAGTTCTTTCTGTAGTGCTGTGGTAACGAGCTCTTTTCCGGTGTGTAAGAGAGTGTGTAAGAGAGGGCCGGGTTTGATTCTTTTCCGTGAACCTCTCTTTTATGCTAGCATTCAATCCACGATTCGTTTCGATGTGACCTTAATGTCATTTCTCATGTACTGAGCAAACCTAGAATATTGAACCCTATGAAACTTAGCTTAACTCAAATCATTACCTCATATGCAATAAGTCATCCAAACCCTCGAAATCACTATTGTCCATCAAAATTAACCCGAACCCGGTACAATTTTCAGTCATATGAGTACTCGAACTAATGTATGAATGTTCCCAAAAATTAGATTCTTCCATCGAATCGCTTATTTGTATACATTTGTTGTCATCGACTATGATAGCTATAGATTTTCTCAAATAAGGTTTCAAATCACTATTTTATGCGCTAAAATAAATTTTAATCTCTAATAATTCATTCTGAAAAACTGACGAGAGAACTTGAGCAACTTTTTCTTATTTTCTATCTAACTAGCGTTACATGTGCACTTTGGTTATTAAAAAGAGGGTACCGTTATAAAGTCGTGAAACTTTTACTCCAAAGTGCAATGAGGTAAATTGTATCTCAGCAGATTTTTTCGAATGGTCTTTGCCCAATTGGCCAATTCATTTTGTTTTTTTGCAAATCACAGATAGATTCATAGTCTTTCCGAGAACTGCTTACGAGTCAGAGTCGACTTCATAGTCATGTGGGAATCTTGCTGACCAGTCAAAATTTACTTTCTCGTTCCTGTCACAGAGTAAACGAGTTCAAAAGTAGATCAGCTCCTATGTCTCACAGGCAAGAATTGTTTTATTCAAAAGTCTAAGAGTGATTCAATTTCCTTTGTTCGGATGAGTTCTGAAAGCTCAAATTGAAATATTATATATTAATATGTACAACTCACCGATGAGTTTGACTCGAAAATCTCTTCAACTTGTTCATTGTTTTTCTTCCATCAGAACGCCCTTGTTCTTTCGTATAATTTTTCTTTCGCATTTTTCAAGTTTTCAAAAGTGAATACTTATTTACTGCTTCTTTTCATTTGAATATATTTGGACACATGCTTGTATCAATAATATCCTATTAGAAAATAAATGAACTTTTTGAATGATAAATGTCGCACTCGGAGAGCAACAGAAACACCGGCTGGAAAAGGCACTAAAAATACTTCACAAGCTTCGCATTTATAGAATTGTGAGAAAACTTCGATCAAATGGTTTGTTTCGCGTGTCTAAATGAGCGGTTAAATTTTACTTTAGCCCTTCCCAAGCACTTTTAGACCCCAAGTGATACAATTGCCCCCCCAAACCCTGAAAAAAATTTTGTGGGGTACCAAAATAAAATATATAAATTTGAGAAGTGAGGGAAGAGAATAAATAATAAGTCAAGATTTTATTATATTTTTAAAGCTTCACGAGCTCGGTAAAGTACAAAAACTCGGGCAATCGGTACCTCACGACCTGAGGCCACTTGACAGGAACCGACGAGTCGCGGCCGCCTCACAACTTCTCTCCTACAAAAGAAAAGACGATTGGCTGGTCCCATCGCTTACTGGAGATAAGAAGTTAGTGACCTACTGCAATGTTACGCGCAAGCGCCACTGCATCAGCAAGGGCGAGCAGGCCAGAAGCGATTCGGAAACCCGGACTGCACCCGATGAAGGTGATGCTGTGTGTTTGGTGGAACTTACGCGGTGGGTGTGTTATATTGGGAGCTGCTACCTAACGACATGAATGTTACAGCAGATGTCTACTGTGCACAACTCGACAGGATGCAGCAAGCTATTGCGGGTCAAGGCGAAGAGAGTGCCAAGATTCGATTCCTACAAGACAACGCGGGACCACATATTGCGAAAAAAACGGTTTAGAAGCTGTTTGAGCTAATAGGGGAGTTGATGCCTCACCCACTGTAATTGCCCGACATGACACCTTCTGATTACAACCTATTCCGGTCGATGCAGAACCACCTCGCAGAGAAATAATTCGAGTACGAAGGTGAGGTAAAATCATCGTTTCAAGACTTCTTCGACTCGCTCTCTCCATCGTTCTACCACAAGGGCATCCACGATCTGTCCACGAGATGACAACACATACTCACCCATGATGGATCATAATTTTTTGATTGAGGTTCTTGTTTGACTTAATAAATGATTTTTTTTCTCAATTTTTTCAATTTAAACGCTTTATCAAGATCAGCAAGCCACATCGGTAATATAACATCATCGATTATGGGATCTGTTGCGACATGTGACGACTCCACTCCTCAGCGTTCTCTGCCTTTCCTAACGGCTTTGACAAAGTCGTCCCTCAATCTCATTCTTCTGTCGCTCATGATGGTGCTACGATCCCGGAGCGCCAAATCTTCTCGGGAAAGGACTCTCACAGACGAGGGAAGAGACGGTGCGAGGAGCAACCGTGCACGGAGGGAGACGAATGAGAGAATGTATGATTAATAATAAATGATTAATAATAAAAAATACTAAAAAAATGAGGCTATTTTCTTGAGCACCCAATACAATGGGCTTCCACCACAGGTGACGAAAGTCCACACCCGGCAATCTTTTACATGATAAAGTACATATAACATAACTTTCGCAGTGCATTTTGTCTCGTGTGGGGGGCTAAATTAGAAATCAAACAAATGAGCTTTTTTCATATCACATGACCTCAAACCTTCATGACAAGTGTTGAAAAAGTGCGCATGCTTCCGATGTCAAGAATGGAAACAACGAACACAAAAGAGTCGTTAAATCAGTCAAAACTTTTTATTGAGGATAAGGGTTCAATTTTCAGTTCTAGCCAACAGCCTTTTTTCCAGATTTTTTAGGAAGAAAAAAAAGACATTTACAATCATATAAAAATGGTCAACCACTGTAATTCATTATGTACTTGGACATATCAATCTTTTCCCCTTGTACATACTTGTTTTTTTTTCTCTCTCTCTCTCTAATTCTGACGCTCTTGTCAGCACGTTCTCCATTCAACTCAACTATAACTTAGCATGGATAAAAAAGGCAAATATTAAAGAACTGACTGACTATCTAGATGTGAAAGATCACAAGTCAACAACAACTAACAAAATAACTGAGAAAAAAAATTTCCTTCAAAATCTCAAACAAAATGGACAAGGATCTCTGTTATCAAGGTTATCAACATTATGAAATTGATCACAGCTTTCTATTAAGAATCGTTCCGAAACAATCATGGTAGCTTCCTCGCGCTCGTGTCCGCCTCGCGACAGAATACGCGCGTCCCTGAGATGTCTAGAACCAGAAAGAACCCGAAAACTGTGGCGACCGCTAGTCGATCCTTTTGAAAAACGAGTTTACACTCCTATTCCTTAATCGTGCCCGATTGTAGCTCACTCAGATCCTCCTGAACCCTGACTCCGCTCCGGCTCAATTGCCCAATCTGGCAGAGGAGTAGAGTAACTCCACTTTTCCGTCTCATACTTAAGACAGTGCAAGTAGATGCGAAAGTGTGTATCGGGGACCTGAAATCACCACAAATTTTCGAACTTCCCGTTAGCTTTTGAAGATGGTCTTCCGAACTCGAATTGTTCCAGACATCCTCTTTCAAGAAAGTAACCCATGCTGATAGTTAACCTACTACTCTAAACTACTCCAACTCATTCAAAATCTTACCCATTATTCGACATTCGTTCTTTCGATCGTACGATTATTTTGAAATGCATTGGAGATAATTGAAAATAGAGATTTTAACTTGTCGATCCGTTATCGAAACTTCGAATATAATTTGCTTATCGTGGAAAAAAATTATTACCGACAACTCAAAACCTTTTCTGGTGAGAAAAACAGCAGCGAGTTATGGAATTTTCGATGAAGGTTTCCCACTTAAAAATTCCAACTGAATTTAACGGTGACGACATGAGTTTCTGACGTTTCTCAGACCTTTGCGAGCATTCTCCTCCAGCAGAATCTAACCGTTTTCTTTGTCACATTACAGCTGAGGCAAATGGGATCATATGATGGCCGGTCACATCTGCTGATATCTGGAGAGTCTGGTTTCATCTCCAGCGAACCCTGTATTCAAAAGAACAAATCAGCCCTGAAAGCAAGACGAGGAATTTGAATCACAAAAAAAACATTGTAAAACAAGAAGGATACATCATCTTGTAGTGCCATCCGTTCCATTCGCTGCTCGTACTCTGGATTCTTCTCTTCGTACCAGTGAGATGCTCGGTGCGATGCCCTCACATCTTCACACAGCTGCAACAATAAATTTGATAATAAGAACATTGACAATAATAATAAAGTTTATCGCATTGTTCTATTCCATCAACACATACGCATATATATTGTTCTATTCCATCAACACATACGCATATACGATCTTTTACAATCATCTCTAGTGAACAAATTGTGTATCAACAAAAACTCAGAAATAACAGAAAACACATCAGCACATGTTATAATAAAAATAATCCTCGCACTGGTTCCCGCCTCGCGGCAGGGTACGCGCTCCTCTGAGATGCCGAGAAGACTCATCCTGATAGAACCAGCGGCTGCCCGCTAGATAACTGCTATTGTGAATAGCAGCAATGAGTAGAGTCAGATTCGTGCATGAGCACTACCAACATTTCTTAACCCCCTTGGTTTGTGTGGATCTGTTCAGGGTGGGAGTCGAACTCGGAAATCTTAGCATAATAGTCGAACAAACTAATATGCATTTTCTGTATGAAAAGGAACGTGAATTTCTGTGTTGTATGTGAGAGTGATTGAGCGAGAAAGAAAGAGAGACAGAGAGAAAGAGACAGAGAGAAAGAGAAAGAACAGGAAAAGGAAGCAAAAAGAGGAAGAGATGAACCAAGTCTAATATAATGAACTAATCTAAAAAAAGATTTTCAAATCCGTAGTAGCCATACATACCAAGTAAGTTTCGGAGACCTCTGTGCAATGTTATTAATAAACTTTTAAAAAAAAGAAGATCCATGAATACCTGCTCATAACTCTTTCCATACTGGCCTCCTTTGCCTCGACTTGGACCCCACACTTCTGAACTGTTGTAGACATCATCGTTCACAATTGGGTAGCCTCAACACGAACTTCGCTTCTCTACAGGCCTGATTTAGGTTCAAATCGAGAATCTCCGAATTTTAAGCATCTTTAGACCTAATTTACATGTGTCAACAGGGGTTTTATAATGATTTAGAAAAATGCACAGAAGCTTGCCGAAAGCGAAGCATCACGTGTACAGAGACCAACAAGTAGCTATGAAAGATTGTTTTATTGAAAGAAAATTAGGTCCCAGGCAAGGATCGGCCCAAAAGAGACCCGTAAATTCACGAAACAGAAGCCAGCCAATAGACGACAAGACTTGTTCATTTAACCCCTGTCTTTCAAACATAACACAATGCGCGGCCCCTAAATTTTTAAACTCACCTTAAAAAACCCGTTCAAAAATCACCGAGATATTGAGCGTGGACCCGAATTTGATGGGTGCGGCCAGTTTCGATGCTCGCCTGGACCACAGAGTGGGTTCCATCTGTCCACAGACGGCTGATAAATGATATTAAGACTATAAAGTTTGAATAAAAACTTTACGGATGTGAATGGTTTGGATCTTTAGCAGTTCATGACAAACTACATAATCTGTATAATCTACAATCTTATTGTTTTCGGACAATCAATTGTTTTCTTTCAGTAGCAATCAATCACCTCTCTCTCATAATCTCTCCTCTCTTCCATTTCTTGTACTTTCTCTCTCGCTATATTTCGCTCAAATGCCTTTCTACTTACGGTCCCTGCCTTGCACTTATGACAGTGCATTCAGGGTTCCACTAATTGATAAGTGAACCAGCTCGAATGACTGGAGAGCCAAAACGGGATTTCGGTATCTTTCATCTACTGGAGCACTCACCGGAAACAAGATACAGCCGCCTTGCCATTTGGCCGCACACATTGGATGCCCATGGAGACGATGAGTGTCCCTATTGGCTGCTCACATGTGATTTCCTCTCTGCCAAAAATTATGAGATTCCTATCGACTTCAATGCATTTCCGAGTTTTCTGCTTCGTGCCATGTAATGTACAAGCGGAAGAGTAAAAGACAAACAATCACTACTTTTCAATCACAAGGTTTCGGTGAAAACTTGGATGAATAAACAGTGATAAATTCTCAACAGCTCGGTTGTTGTTGTTGTAGATTGCCCGCCGTAGGTCTCCGGCTGGGTAGACGAGGTCTTCTTTGACATGGCTCAGAAAGCAATAACCTTACTTACATCATTTATCTAATTACATTAATTTCTCTTTCTCTCTCGGGGTTTATTTGGTTTTTTTCCCTTTATTTATTTATTTATATTTTTTTTAAAGAGAGAGAAAGGAATCACTGGTATAAGAACTTAACAACAGACGTCGGGCTATTCCACAAATCTATACTTCTTAAAAAAGTGTGGTCACAGCGACACGAGAATAAATGACTAGTTGTATGTGGCTCTTCTAAACATTTTGGGCAAAGAGGGGATTGGGCAGCTCCTATTCTGTGTAGGTAGCTGTTAAGGGAACTTGCATAGCCACTACGTAGTTGCGATAATGTTATTTGTTGTTCCCTGGGAAGTTGATTCGTTGATTTATGGATTCTGGGAGGTTTCTTAAATAGAACTGGGTTAGGGGAGCAAGATCTAATGAAATTTCTAACAGTCTCAGTATGTATGCTTTTAAGTGCGGCTTTCTGATCACTGTCTACTAACATCATTTCTAAGTCCTTGGCATGTTTACGAATAGTTCTAGGTGGTTTGGGTTCCGTGCATCGACGATGGGAGGGGTGGTTTGGGAGGAGTCTTGCTCTTGCAACGAATTGCTTGGTAAGCATCGTGTTGTGCTCCTTTATGGGTAACATTTCGCTTTCTAGAGCTAAGTGCTCTGTGCCGGCCATTGCTAGGTTTCCTGTTGCTATCCGTATTGCTCTATTTTGGTTTGCCTGTAGTTTTTTCCAGTTCGTCTCGGCCAATTGAGGGGAGTAAATTGGAGCGGCGTAGTTGAGAACGGATCTGGTCATTGTTTTGAAGGTTGCAAGAAGGGTGTTTTTCTGTTGGCCCCATGTTCTTCCTCCGAGGGCACGTAGTATATTCAGTCTTTTGGCCGTTCTCTGTTTAAGGTATTCTGGATGTTGTCGGAAGGTGCCGAGTTGGTCTAAGACGACACCGAGTATTTTGGGTGTTTTAGTTGTCGGCAAAAGGGTTCCATGGATTTCTACCTTGGGTTCTTTTTTACATTCGCCTGTATGGGTTGTGAAAAGAGTGACCGTAGTCTTTTCCTTGGATATGATCATTTTTCGTTGTTCCAATTCTTCTACGAGTTTCGGTAGGAAGTCGTTGATCTGATCTTCACAGGTTTCAATACAGGGGCTTGAGGAGAGAATTGATATGTCGTCGGCGTAGGCTGTCATCTGCGTGTTTCCTGTGGGTTGCGGGAGGTTGTTTATGTAGAGATTGAATAGGAGGGGACTGAGCACTGCTCCTTGTGGGACACCAGATCTGCATGTGAGACGTCGACTGCTTTTTCCTTGGAAATCTACCTCGATTGTACGGCCTCTTAGGTAGCTGGACATCCATCGGACGATGGCTCTTGGCATATTCGTTTCAGTGAGTTTCTTGCAGAGAAGGGATATGTTCACTAAGTCATATGCTGCAGTGAGGTCAAGGGCGACCATGAGAGTGCGGTCCGGGGGTGGTTTCCGATTGAAGCCGTTTGTTATTTTCCCGGTTATTTCCAAGAGTGCGGTAGTAGTCGAGTGCTCTTTGCGGAATCCATGTTGCCAGTCAGCGATTTGAAAGCCTTCCGCCAGGAATGGTAATAAGACCCGTTCGAATGTTTTGGCTATAGGTGATAGTATTGATATTGGTCTATAGCCGTTCAGGTTGCTGGAGTCCTTTCCTGGTTTAGGTAACATTATCACTCTTGAATCTTTCCATCTGGACGGGATAATACCTGTTTGCAGCGTGTTATTGAAGAGGATGCAGAGACACTTTCTGAAGTTTTCACCGGCCATTTTGAGTAGTAGAGGGCAGATGCCTCCACTGTCTGGGCATTTGGTTTTCTTGATTGCTTCTTCGATCTGTGCCAGGGAAATTTGGGTCTCGGAAGTTGCCTGGTGTGGAGAGTCGGACTTGGTACCAATTCCAGATTATTCAGACACGATACCATTATGCCAGACAAGGGTTCATCTTATCGGTAAATACAGTTTGCTCCCTCCGTCTACTTATCCGTACTATTCGAGTTTCCCTATGAAAAGGAAACAGTTACTAACGAACAGAGAGAGAGAGAGAGAGAGAGAGAGAGAGAGAGAGAGAGAGAGAGAGAGAGAGCGAGAGAGAGAGAGAGAGAGAAAGAGAGAGAGAGAGAGAGAGAAAGAGAGATTGACACATGAAGACAGCTACAGACGAGAAATGCAGAATGTTAAAACTAACGAACTCTGGAAAGACGCCCTCCACTTTGCAGATGTATTGCTTGGACCAATCACCATTCTTCAGCGTCAGCTTGAACTTAAACCGTACTAGATTATCAAAGCTTTTTCAATAGTTCATCGAAGCCTTAAGAACATCAAAGTTACACTCTCTAAGTGTAAATAACCACAAAACTTTCATAGAACTAAGAATGAATGAGTTCAAAAGCAGATCACCTCTCTATCTGTCTCGTAGTCCTTCGCGAATAGTAGAATTCCCGAGGTCGTTCGGTCCAAGCGATGGAGTACTTTACAGGGTTACTGTTTATATGATGATACTATAAACTTCATGTTCCGAATGTCTTCAGTGGTCGGATTCTTCTCCATAGCTTTTTTGTTTTTTTCCTCCTTTCATCTGATTGACAAAATACATAGCAACCACTACTTAAAGAAATAAAAAAATTAGAATTTGTATCATCCGAAGCATATCGATGCCCTACGACTATCACGATCCTCTAAGATGCTTAATTTAGCTCTCCATGTTCATACCAGATAGAGCTTTCAGAGTTGATTACTATCATAACAATGCATTCTACCGCTAAAGTGATACGTTTTTCAAACACGAAACCCTCAAAATCTCTTTCTGTATATTATGTAGTTTACAGGAGTATTATGTAGAGGACGGAATATTACTTTCTAACTAAACAGCCTATCACCTCTGAGTCTCGTAGTACTGTAACGCTCGCGAAGAAGCCCGAGTACGGTATGTACCGCATACTGACCGCAAGCATGTACCTCGAAGATCAAAACATGCGTCTTGGATGAGGATTTGGATCAAAGAAATAGAGAGGGAAAGAGATATATAAAGAGAGAGAAAGAAGCTGACACAAGACAAAAACTAATAGAGCCGAGAAACGAATATAGCATAACTCGCTCACCGGTAGCGAAGCCGGCTTATCAACGACGAGAAGTGAGTCTGTCTCGGCTATCACTCGTATAGGAGTGTCGAGTACCTTGGATGGACACACCTTGAGGCCTTATTCTTTTCTAGGCTGCTGTCAAGTCAACTGGTCAAACAACTGAATGAATGAATGAACGAAAAAAGTACCGGATGCTCATGTCGATGCCCCCAATGTTCGATGATATCATTACTTCGGAGCACGTAGTTGACATCTCTCATTTGCTTGCCGTTCACCCAAATTCTTCCCAGACGACATGCCAGATTCTGGAATCGGAAACTCGTCTATTGCGCATATTGGGTACTGATATCAAATTTTTTGTATTTTTGTAGACATTGAGGTAAATTCTGAACGCAACATTTTTGTAGACAACGAGGTAAATTCTACAGGGTGTTTCAAAACTACTGGCACAGTTTTCGCGCGCGCCTCTTGCACGCTCTATGGATCAATTGACTTGACAAGACATCATAAATTTTTCTCTAGTTTTTGTTGATTATGTGTTCGAAATTATAAATTGTTCCCTTTGTTGTGTAGGTGAACCAAGTTCGAAACGTTCCGCGTTTCGAACTTGGTTCACGTTCGAAACGTTCCGCGATTCTGACTTTAAGTCGTGCGGGACGCAAAATTTCTGAGATAAGTAACATGCTGGATGTTCCTCGTCGAACCGTCTACCACACTATGAAACGTGGAACTCAAGAGGATCGTCCACGCTCCGGTAAACCGGTTACCGCTACTTCTTCTCGTATCACGAAAATTGTCAAGAAGCTGATACAACGCGAAAAACAGAGAAGCATGAGGAAAATGGCCGCTGAGCTTCATGTCTCAGTAGCATCGATGTAGCGAGTCGTCAAAAAAGCTCAAGAAGTTTTCCTATAAGTTCCAAAAAAGACATGGCTTGACTCAAGCTCAGAGAAAAGGAAGACGGGGAAAATGTCGCTTGCTACTGGCGCGGGCCGAAAACGGAGACCACTTGACAACGGTTTTCTCAGATGAGAAGCTTTTTAAAGAAGAGGCTCATTACAACCGCCAAAACGCCAGAATACTCGCGAAGAGTTCACAGCAAGCGAACGATGTAGGTCGCGTCATCGAATGCAATTCTCATCCTGCACAAGTCATGGTTTGAGCGGCAGTCCCCTCCAGTGGTCACACTCCTCTCGTTTTTGTGCCTAAAGGCGCCAAAATCAATACTAACGCGTACATTGATGAAATTCTTGAGAAGCATCTTCTAGCTTTGTCCCAGGCTCACTTCAAAATCAACAACTGGACTTATCAACAGGACGGTGCCCCAGCACACAGAGCCAAGAAGACTCAAGAGTGGTGCAAACATCATCTGCCCGACTTCATACCGGCCAATGAATGGCCAGCTAATAGCCCCGACCTCAATCCACTCGACTTCTCCATCTCGGCTATTTTGGAGGCAAAGGCTTGAGCAAAATTTCACAAAAAAATGGAAGCGCTCAAAGTCTCCCTTACCCGAGCATGGGACGCTATTCCACAAGAGACACTGCGGGCAATCATCGAGGCATACCCTCGTCGTCTCAAAGCTGTCATTAAGACCAAAGGAAATCATATTGAGTGACTGTTGTAAAATAATTGTTGATGTTGTTGATAAACATTTTTAATTATATTAACCTGATTCGCTGATACTGAATGAAAAAAGAAGGAAAAATATTTGTGCCAGTACTTTTCAAACACCCTGTAATCTTGCGGAATTTCTGGAATTATAGGTCACCAGTTTTCTCAAGAATCTGGAAAAAGACCGTTCTTTGAACAAGTCTAGAATAACGGAAACCTTTGACTTCTCCGCCTCAAGCCTCTAGCTCCCTACTCATTAATCCAGACTCCCCCGCTCGAAGTATGAGGTCAAAAAGTTGAGCGGTCTGCCACTTTTAATTACTCCTCTGTGAAAGTATCCTTACTACTTAACTCCTCACTGTCAACCGTGAGTCTTGAAAGGTTATTTTTAAGCTATGTATTATTTATTGTTTTCCTGAACCAATTAAATAATGAAGAATTAAAACTCATATTAAAATGATCATTCCGACTTCTCGCTGTTATTAGCTTGTTTATCCTATGGCCTGTTTCGAAACTCCTTCCTAATCCCTTGACTCAGCCCGAAGAAAAACCCCATTCATACACTCTTCTAATAAAAGAATCCACGTGTTGGATGAATGGGCTCATCCGACATACAAAAACTTCCGAATTCTGGAAAGCCCGTCATATCTGACTTTTGAAGCATAAAATGCTTTCTGTTTTCCACATGTTCCGCCTATTCTTGCTATTTTCCGAAAATATTTTCCAATAATGGACTTCTTTCCCTTAGTTTTTTTGTGATCTGAACACCACTCCATATCTTCTCTCTCTCTCTCTTTCTCTCAAATTTTTCCTCTATATTTTTTCCCCATAAAATCTCCTAATAGTACTTGCAAAGACACTTCCTCGTCATACAGTATTCACTCGTTGATATTAAATCTACTCAGAGCATTTCTCTTCTCAAGTTTTCCCGACAGAAAACACCTATATTCACTTCGACGATTATTATATTTTTATAGGAACCATTATTTACAAATTGAAATATTTATTATACCGGATCAACATTTTGAGTCATAAATTTCTCTTAATAGTAGTTCAAAAATCTGTATGACTCTTAATACATCGAGTCAGCGTGCAAGACTTCAAGACTAAGTCTAGAACATTAGCACAATGTGCGGAAGTTGTGAAAGCGTGTGATTCTTTCTGGAAATTACGAATTTCCTTCACTTACATACAAATAGTTCATTTGCAATGTGCTAATGCACTGAGTTTTTCTAAAATGTGATCCTGAAATAGATTGTGTGACAAGCTTTGTGCTCAACAGAGATTGTGCAAAGCAGACATCGGAGCGCATACTTCGGTACGAGGCGGAAATCAGCGCGAGAAAGATTATTATTAATATTTTAGACCTTCTTATATTCTTTATTTTTCAGAGTTCTTTAATCATATAATTCTCAAAAAAATAAAGAAATTTTTTGAAACAAATCTCCCTCCATACAGAAGAAAAAAAACCACTTTAGTGAGAAAACCCAGATATTGAGCGAAAAATCTGGTCTATAAATCTAAATTTTTTCAAAACTATGTATATTAGTAAGTGGAAAATCTTCATAAAAACCAAAGGTTAATGATAAAAATAGTTTTGATACTTTCCAACACATTCGAATTGAAATGCAACAGTACAAATATGTACATACATACATCAGTGAGCTACAGTTCATCTCTACGATTCCCCGGAAGAGTACGACTGCTCTCTGAATTCATACTCTCATTAAACGTAATACTCGTTTTCTTCAGCTGTTGACTTATTTGCTACTACTCATCTTTCATTTCGTTCCTGTGCTTCCATGAGTGAAAGCTCTCTCTCTGAGGCACAACGAATGCGCTTCATTCGTTGCTTCTTATTTTTATCCTATGGCCAAATTTTGCCTTTCCTATTCTAGTAACTGTCCTCATCCTTCTTGACTCTCTCTTTAATCTTTTTTCTTCTTTTCCGTCACAATCCTTCTTGGGTTGATAACCTTCTCTTTATCCTCTTTCCCATAGGCTCACTTCTGTCCTTGCTAATACCCAGAATGCTCGCTTAAATTTTCTTTTTTCGTTTTCTCGCTTCTTCTCATCGCTTCGTTTTTGTCATCATTCAAGTAGATTCAAATGCAACTTCATTTCTTCTCATGTTATAACTTTATCGCAGGCATTCACCATAGTTGACCAAAAACATCTCAGTCTATATTGAAGCTTCAAGACTTACGAAAGCTTCCAGTTACTTTTGAGGACCTTAAGTTCGTTCTTTCATGAGCACTCGCTCCGACCGAATAGCAATTTGCGAAAGGTTCCTACACACCCCGTTCGCATTCATCCTTAAAATCTTCTCTTTTTTAGGAACCAAGCCATAGAAGGGAACTCATAGAGCAGAAAAGTTTTTTTGGAAGACCAAACCAACTCTTTTGTTTCGAGTAATCATATTTATTGGCGGTACACGTGATAAAAGGACCTAGGGAAACTTTCACTTACCACTCTCTCGGTTTCTAGCGGACAATCGTCCTATTTGGGTAAGAGAATATGCCCAATTCGCTTAGGTACCACAAAGCTTTGTGTTTTTTCTGCATTTTGCGAAGTGAAACATGTAGAGAACGGTTGGAGAGTGGAATAATTACTGACATGAGCGCTAGAGATAAGAGAAGAAAGAGTTTAATTTTTTTTACACTGAAAAGGGTGACATAGAGAGAGAGAGAGAGAGAGAGAGAGAGAGAGAGAGAGAGAGAGAGAGAGAGAGAGAGAGAGAGAGAGAGAGCGAAAGAGGGAGTGAATCAAAGAGAGAGGCAGAGAAATTTGGAACCAACAAGAGTGAGAAAGTAATAGTTATCCCAGTTTTTTTTATGAAAAAAAAGCTACAAGGTAAGTGCTGAGAATCATTTGAGCGCTGAATAGTCCAGTGTTAAGTAGCCCGAACATAGTGGAGAGAAAACACATTTTAAAATTATACGTTTTAATAAAGCAAATTTTCAGTTTTAAAAGGAATTCCAACAGACCTACTTTTTGACAAGATCTGAATCAAAAGAGAGCGTGGAAGAGATGTTGAATGAGTCAGACACAGTGAAAGACAGAGAGAGCGGAAGAACGACGGGGTTAAAAAGACCACATGAGAGAATACTGAGAAAGTTCTCGATAGCCAAAAAGAGAACACTTGCTAACTAGTACACTCTATCTTATTCTCTCTCTCTGTAAAACTTTCGTGGAGTTTTATCCATTTTTCGAACACCCGCTATTTTGAACTCCGGAATCCGGACGAATCCCAATTCTCTTGACGGAGACTCTTCAGTAATCTATTTCGCTTCAACTCTGACGTGGGAGAGTAATGCATGTGCGACTCCGGGAATGCAAATCAAGAAGTAAGTCATCAGCAACCAATACATCAAGATATAGAGAAATAATAATTGTTTCGATCAGCTCATTTTCCAAAATGAAAAATACAATATTTATTACTAACTTATTTCAACAAATAAGTCTCAACATGTATGCACATTCTTATTTTGAAGAGATCTTTACCGAATAACTGCATATGATTTCAACTCTCGTCACATTCTATTTCAGAAGTCGAACAGATAAAGTGAACGTAATTCCAAAAATGAAATCTTTTTTGCTTTAATTTTTTTGAGAAAAAACTTTATCAAGAACTTATAACCAGCTTATACATAATTCCATAGATAACTTCTCATAATACGACTTATAATAAATACTACCCAAAAGTCCTGGAAATTCAACTTTTACTGAAATATGATTTATTTTATATTTATAAAATTCAAAAAAAATCACTTGAATTTAAAACTCCTGGAAACATAACTTTAATGAAAATGAAAGATATCTTTGTTGAAACAAAAAATTTTTCGCCACAGAACACAGTAACAAATTTGAGTTATGTCGGTTTTTGTTGTTATGAGTTTCTGATATGATTGATCTCTCTACACTTTTGAATCATTTCTTCAATCTTACGAGATCCTTAGCGTCTGAAATGATGTATTTGCCGGTGAGTTCACACGAAGTTTATACTCGGTTGAAATCAACATCAGAATGTCACAACTGTTCTGGACAGGAAATATATCTTCAAAAATTTAGATACTATTGAGAACCGTTATTTTTATCTACTTGAAATAAAATATGCAGTCAGCATGCTTCGGCTCTTCTTTTTCGTGCGTATAAAAGTGACGAAAATATCTGCCTTGATACTTGATTGATTTAAATTCCGATATTTTCATGCTTCAGCAATAGAATTTTTTCAAAGTTCCAGTTCACATAAAATCTCAGTGCATGGAAATTATCTGAAAGTACGAGACTTTTCTTGTAGAAATTTAACCCTCCATTTCTTTCATTTCAATTATACAGTCATCTGAAAAGAACAATACATGAAAGTAGAACTACAGGGTGGTCCATAAATAAAGTTACAAATGTTCGAAAACATTTCCTGGGAAAGTGACCGCACGTAGCGGTCACTTTTCTCGTTTTCCTGATCCCCCGTTTTTTTTAGTACGTGGCAAGTGAGTTGCGATTGATTCCATCGATGTTTAGGGTAATGACAGCGTCGAATCGCTTGCGCATTGCGATCATTCGCCTACACACTCTTGGCCACGCTCCTACTCGCATTGCTGAAACGCTTCGCCTGCCTCGCATGACAGTGTATCGAGCGATCAAAAGATTCGAGGAGCTTGGCACATCTTTGGACCGTCCAAGGCGAGGTCGTCCTCGCACTGTTCGCACGACACCACTCATCGAAAACGTTCGGAGTCGGATCAACCGAAATTCACGACGAAGCATCAGACAGATGGCGCAGCAGCTCCCGATGAGCCGAACTTCATTGAAACGAATAGTCACGGAGGAGCTGGGACTCAGGTCGTATCGTACACGGAAGGCCGCTTTTCTGTCGGCTCGCAACAAGTCGGGAAGAGTCAAAAGATGTCGCGACCGTCTTCGCCGTACGCAGCTAGGCGAACATTTCAATATGGTGTCCTCTGACGAAAAGCTGTTCACCGTGGAAGAAGTCCACAACTCAAAAAACGTCAGAGTGCTTGCGAAGGACGCAGAGCAAACCGATAGCAAGGGTAGAACGGTCCAACGCAGTGCACATCCAACTCAAGTCATGGTCTGCGCCACAGGAAAAACACCGCTTGTTTTTGTCGAGAAAGGCGTCAAGATCGACACGGAATACTACCTGAACATGTTCTGCAAGACGTGCTCCATCCATGGTCTCAATCGCATTTCAATCAGAGGACATGGACCTTTCAACAACACTCAGCACCAGCCCACAAAGCTAAAAAGGTCCAAACGTGGTGCAAGGAAAGTTTTCCCGGCTTCATTACAACATCAAAATGGCCGGCCTCATCACCCGACCTGAACCCGCTGGATTATTCCGTTTGAGCCTACTTGGAGTCCAAGGTCAACTCTCGCTCCCACTCAAATATTGATTCCCTGAAGAATGCCCTTCAGGCAGAATGGGACAACATCGGAGTCGAATACCTCCGTACAGTGGTAGAGGCGTTCCCAAAGAGACTTCGAGCTGTAGTTCGAGCAAATTACGATAGTTTGAGCTGAACTTTCGCGTGAATGTTGACATTTATGTTGTTGATAAAATATGTTAATTTGAGATGATTTTCTCTGTTTTGAAAAAAGGTATAACAATTCCAATTTGTAACACTATTTATGGACCACCCTGTATATTCTTGATGAGCGGGACTTTTCCCTAAGTAATCTTGTATAACTCTCCACAAGTGCCCAAACTCGACCACTTTTCATGTTGTTTCCTGACAATCAGAATAGCGTGACCCTCTTCAGTCCTCGTTCACGAATCAAAAAGCTTTTTTTTGTTAATGGGCGAACTCTTCCTCCTTGCCATATCGACCTGGCTTTTGGGCTTTTTTTCTTCCTCTTTCTCAAGAGGTTTGATAGGATATACATAGTTGGGAGTACAGAGCAGCCAGGCATCTTTTCCTAATTGGAAGCATGTCCCAGTCCCTTCTCTTAGAATGGCCATACTCTCATTCTCTTAAGAGTAGCGACCAGAATCTTCTACACTTCTCTGCTATTTCCACGCTGCGCGAGTAGGTGAGAGAGGTCTCTAGAAAAGTAGAAGTAATTGATGAACTCAGCTTTTTATCAAAACTTTAACAGAATGGATTTTTGGCTGAGAGAAGCGAAAAATAAAGTCAGTAAAAAAGTTGAAGAAAAAATAAAGATTTAAAAAAATGGGAAAAGTAGGGAGAAACGGGAACCTACTGCAGAGCAAAAAAAAGGGAACAAGAAAATAATAATAGGCTACCTTTTCCAAGTTTAGTGCTACACGCGAAACAATTGAAAACAAAGTTCAACTTTAGGAACACATCCAAAATTCCGAGAATAAACGCTGACACGGAGGTTTTCACAACATGAAAAGACTTTTCAGCTGCAAACCAAAATACTCTCCTATTTCTGTTCTCTCCCAGGTAGAGACCGACTCGTATCTAAAACTACCTTTAAACCGCTAACAAGATCGAGGATCGGAATTAATTAATAGCAACAGATGTTGATAAAATATGTAGATACTGAGTGAGAAAGAGAGTAGAAATTTTAATAATAACTAAAGATAGAGAGAAAGCGAGAACAGAAGAGATAGAACATACATATGTATGTTCTGGTTTCGGACTAAATTCAAGATTCTCTTTTTTACGTCTTCTACACTCCCTCAATCCCTTACAATGGGGCACGCTCTTACTCAAAAGAGCCCGCTCTAGCTTCACAGAAAAGTGTCTTTTTTGTTCGGACAGAACTTTTCTTGTTTTCTTCAACTTCCTGTCAAACGCTTGAATTATGTCGGGTTTTCTGCCTCCAAACATGGAGAATCGCTTTCGGAAGCTAACGAGTTCATGAATCTTGAGGTGGCTGAAGATGAATCGTTGAATTCTTGGTGAGCACAGCACTTGACTACGAAGACTCCCACAACACTCTACAAACGTGACATTGCGGTACGCCGACTTTCTGTGGTCAGTCGACTGAAAACTTCTATAAATGATGTATAACCTGTAACTGTAAATTTTTTCATGTCAGAATTTGCGCCTTAGGGCATATGTGATACAAAATCACGAGAAAAAAAGACCTTTCAATTTGAGTTCCCACAAAATCTTCCTAACGCTTTTGATTTCATGCCAAGCTAAATGTCAGATTTTTACGCCTGGCCAGATGTGATTGCTATGATGTCAATTGCCCGTAATTAAAATTGCTTGACTTCGTTTGTTGATTGTAAAGTTGGTCCTGAGTTAAACGCATTGGAGGAGTATCCAGAAGAAAATACACTTATTTGCTGTGTCGTTCCTTTTTGAATGCGCTGTTGAAGAGACAAGGTGGGTCCGAACGTTTCGCTTTATCAAAGCATCTTCAGCGAATATATATCATCCAGGAATGATCATTCCGAAATTTTGCAGTTCAGAATGCTTGTTTTTGTTCTTCTAAACTTTATTGTTTTGTACTTTATTTCTGAATGGACTTTTCCGGTTCGTGCTTTCCGCCTAATGATTATCTGAGAGGTTGCTTGTCTTGCTATCGTCCTCTTCCCTCCACTAATACCTTTAACTTTGTGCAAAACTCGATAATGCGAAATGAAAATTATCTAAACTGAACTGGTAGTTGGCGTCACCCTGAACGATGAGAGAAAACACTACGAATGACATCATCTATGAAAGGTTGGATGGATAAGGCTGAACTATTATAGTTGAGCCCTTTCGATAAAGTATGACTATCCGCAGGCATGAACTGACAATTTACCCGCGTTTTAACTCGTATGATCAATGCCAGATTATTCGTAAGCACGATAGCGCTAAAACAACTTTCAGATACTCTATGAACGGAAGAAGAGGAACTGGAGAGTATGAAAAAGAAGAGGAAAACAGATTGCCAGAGAGTAGTTTTATGAGAAAAGGAAGAGAGAGAGAGAGAGAAATAGAGACAGAAGTGTGAAAAGAAAAGTAAGTAGGAGAAAGAAGTGTGAGAAGAAGAGAAAGAGGAAGAAAGAGAGAGAGAGACAGAGAAGTACAAGAAGAGGTGGAGAGAGCGAGAGAAGGAGAGAGAAAGAGAAAGAGACAACGGCGGATAGATAAGAAAAATGTTGATAGATTTTGAGAGGTTATAGATGCAATAATGAAAGCACGACACGATGTTCAGTGCTTTCTCATGGACTACTGCTAAATTTGACGCAATTGGCGTGAATAAATATCGCGATTTCATTCTTCAAGTCTGAAATTAGAGAGAGAGAGAGAGAGAGAGAGAGAGAGAGAGAGAGAGAGAGAGAGAAGGATATAGAAAAGGAGAATGAATGAATGAAGATAGCAGTGAAAATAAAGAAAGGATCTCTATTCTATGAATATGTTTTTATATTTACTAATGTGTAATCTAATTTTGAGCTTTTAAAAAGCTAAGTTAAGTCATATCAACTGTAATAAGGTATAAAATTATATTCATTTCTTAATCAATCATCCATTAGACGGATCCAAGATATCATTCTGAGTTTATGAACTTAAAATACTCTCTTAGTTACATGTATTAGAAACATTTCTCACTTTACGTTTTATTTACTTCTCGGCGAATAAATGCACTCTTTTTTGACAAGCTTCGCTATAGTCATATTGAAGAAACTTGATGAGCAACGACTACCTTGCTTTGAAGAGTCAGGATGCACCTAGAATGAATTTGCTTTGAAGAGTCAGGATGCACCTAGAATGAATTTGCTTTGAAGAGTCAGGATGCACCTAGAATGAATTTGCTTTGAAGAGTCAGGATGCACCTAGAATGAATTTGCTTTGAAGAGTCAGGATGCACCTAGAATGAATTTGCTTTGAAGAGTCAAGATGCACCTAGAATGAATTTGCTTTGAAGAGTCAGGATGCACCTAGAATGAATTTGCTTTGAAGAGTCAGGATGCACCTAGAATGAATTTGCTTTGAAGAGTCAGGATGCACCTAGAATGAATTTGCTTTGAAGAGTCAGGATGCACCTAGAATGAATTTGCTTTGAAGAGTCAGGATGCACCTAGAATGAATTTGCTTTGAAGAGTCAGGATGCACCTAGAATGAATTTGCTTTGAAGAGTCAGGATGCACCTAGAATGAATTTGCTTTGAAGAGTCAGGATGCACCTAGAATGAATTTGCTTTGAAGAGTCAGGATGCACCTAGAATGAATTTGCTTTGAAGAGTCAGGATGCACCTAGAATGAATTTGCTTTGAAGAGTCAGGATGCACCTAGAATGAATTTGCTTTGAAGAGTCAGGATGCACCTAGAATGAATTTGCTTTGAAGAGTCAGGATGCACCTAGAATGAATTTGCTTTGAAGAGTCAGGATGCACCTAGAATGAATTTGCTTTGAAGAGTCAGGATGCACCTAGAATGAATTTGCTTTGAAGAGTCAGGATGCACCTAGAATGAATTTGCTTTGAAGAGTCAGGATGCACCTAGAATGAATTTGCTTTGAAGAGTCAGGATGCACCTAGAATGAATTTGCTTTGAAGAGTCAGGATGCACCTAGAATGAATTTGCTTTGAAGAGTCAGGATGCACCTAGAATGAATTTGCTTTGAAGAGTCAGGATGCACCTAGAATGAATTTGCTTTGAAGAGTCAGGATGCACCTAGAATGAATTTGCTTTGAAGAGTCAGGATGCACCTAGAATGAATTTGCTTTGAAGAGTCAGGATGCACCTAGAATGAATTTGCTTTGAAGAGTCAGGATGCACCTAGAATGAATTTGCTTTGAAGAGTCAGGATGCACCTAGAATGAATTTGCTTTGAAGAGTCAGGATGCACCTAGAATGAATTTGCTTTGAAGAGTCAGGATGCACCTAGAATGAATTTGCTTTGAAGAGTCAGGATGCACCTAGAATGAATTTGCTTTGAAGAGTCAGGATGCACCTAGAATGAATTTGCTTTGAAGAGTCAGGATGCACCTAGAATGAATTTGCTTTGAAGAGTCAGGATGCAACTAGAATGAATTTGCAACAGAGAAAAAGAATTATCGTTTTTGCACTTCTGAAGAGTTGGAATGATGAAATCTATTAACTTTTTTTAAAGTGCCTGTGAAATGATAAATTCATCAATTTGTTGATATAATTCTCTTCCCTTCTTTGCAGTCTTCTTGGTTCGTATTCAAAGAAAAGTTTCCGCAAGTAATGCGAAAGTTATTGGTGTTCTCCAAAATCGTTCACATATAGTAACTTTTGATCCTCTGGAGTATTGGGACGTAACCAAACGTGTATGGAACATATTTAACCTGAAGAGGTGACGAAGGATAAAATGCTCAAATCATTCGCAAACTTCTGTTCCGAAATTCGGCAGCTTTCTTTTCTTTAAATCAAGATCAGAAATAAGAATGAAAACCTTCCACCTCTTCATAGGACTAATATCTTGAAACTTGCGGGTCTTTGTTCAGGCCTAATCATACTTTCGGTGGACGTATGTGTCTGTTTCACACATATGTTCTCGGCAAGTACAGTTTTTTTCCAAGTTCTGGACAAATTTTCGCACACAGTATTATGAAAGCCTCGTAAATATCATACCTCAGAAAAACCAGAGTGCTCTTGTCGCTCTTCTACTCTACTCGAAAAACTACTCAAGGAGCCCGAGCCCAAAGCAAGTAAGTTGTGAATTTGAATCGATAATCAAGTTGCGCGCTCCCCTGAGATGAGGAATTTTCGAAGCTGGTAGAACCCACTAGTGTGAATAGCAGCAGTGGAGAGTCAAATCCGTGCAGTCACTACCAATATATTTCTTGACGCAAAAAAAATGAGAAAGAGAGAAAGAGAAAGAATAAAGAGAGTGAGAGAGACTGTGTATACGATTTTTCATCACAAGAAGCTCGTGAATTCCCCCCCCATAACCTTCAAAGGAAACCAACACAGGCAAGAAACAACAACAACAAAACCGTTGGCTTGAGCGAATATGCTTTTAATGATTTTCAAACTTGGAAGTTTTGGCTCGATAGTGAGAAGCACTTCAAGTCCGGTGAAGCAAAATGTTAGTTTGCTTGAATATTGTGCGACTTGTCCCAAGTTCCACCCCACCCCGGACAGATCCACCCAAACCGAGGGGTTAACATTATTTTTGTAGTGTTCTTGCACGAATCTGACTCTTCCCACTGCTGCTAAACACACTAACAATGAGCCAGCGGGTAGCCACTGGTTCTACCAGGAGATGTCTGCTCCGCCTCTTAGGGAAGCGCGTACCCTGCCGCGAGGCGTGAACAAGCGCGAGGAAGATTATTATCGTCAGTGAAAATCACTCTTATTATGCATTAAGCGGACTTTCAAAGCGGAACTTGAACTTTTTACATTTCAATACTTCTACGTTTTTTCTGGTCTATCAATTTCATCCTGTTTTCAGAAAGAATTAAAATCGAATTAGGCTTCAGGAGATGAGAAAAAAAGTACAGTAGGACGCTCACCGGATAGTGATGATTTAGTGACAGGAATTCCTGGGTGAAAACTTCTGTCAGCTTTCGGTTGAACCATCTTCCTTTGGCGCGAGTACGATACACCGTCCAATATGGCGATAAATATCGGATACCTGAATTATGAGGAAAATCTAGACTTCAATGAAGCTTCGAATTCTTTGAGTTATTAGATTTTTTTGCTTTTTGTCACAATTCTTTCCTGTACACTGGTCAATTATTTTCATTCGCGCGCGTATGATACACTATCCCATACGGTGAGAGGTATCGAATACCTTCTTCTTCTTAGCGTTGTCCCGCGCCGGCCGAGGTCGGAGTAGGGTCCGCTGTACGGCTTCTAGCTCTCCAGAAACATCTGTCCGTTGCGTCTTCCGAGTGGAGTCTTGCAAGGCGAGGTCTTGGTTGAGCGTATCCATTTATCTTGTCTTCGGTTTGCCTCGTGGGCGTTTGCCTGGTACTTCCATGTCAAGGGCGTGTCTTGCGATGTTGGTCGCGTCTCTTCGCATCACGTGTCCATACCATCTAACTCTCCCTTCTCGCATCTTGTCTTGTATTGGAGCCACGCCGAGTCTCCCTCTCACAATTGTGTTACGCACACAGTCTAGGCGAGTCAGTCCTAGTGTCCAGCGTAACATTTTCATCTCATTCGTGTGGATTATGTTCTCGGTTACACGCGTTGTAGGCCAGGTCTCCGTCGAATAGAGAAGCACGGGACGAATCGAAGTTTTATACATTTTTCCGCGTATGCCAGCTGTGATATTCCTATCACAGAGGACACCTGTAGCTTCTCTCCATTTTATCCAAGCTGCATTTACTCTTTGGTTTGCCGCTGCATTTGTTGACGAGTCTGAGGAGATGACAGAACCAAGGTAATTGAATTCGGAGGTCTTCTAGAGCGGTTCACCGCTGATGTGAACAGTTCCAGTCGTTTGCACTCCGATTTCCTGGTACTCGGTCTTCTTGATGTTGAGGCGTAAGCCATGTCTACTAAGAGCGTCATTCCACTCTTGGGTGTGTTTCTCGATTTCGGAACGTGTAGGAGCAGCAAGGAGAATGTCGTCGGCGTATGCGATGGTTGACGGAGCCGGAGTCAGTAGAGGACGCGTGACGGTATCCATAACCAAAATGAAGAGAAGGGGAGACAAAGCATTCCCTTGGTGCACTCCAACGTTTACTGCGAATGGCTCTGTGATGCCGACCGGAGTTCTAACGGTACTCTTTGAATCATCGTACATCGCCATTGTCCATCGAATGTACTCTTCAGAAACCTGATGATCGCGCAATGCATATGAAATAGGATCATGAGGTACTCTGTCGAACGCCTTTTCCAAATCGAGGTAGGTCAGATGGAGAGGTGATCTTTTCTCTGCGTGCTTTTCGACGAGTAAACGGAGTGCAAATATTGCATCTGTTGTGCCTCTTCCGTTCACGAACACGCATTGCTGAGCTGGAATATCGACGATATCTCCTATGCGTGAATCCAGTATCCTCTCAAATATCTTCATAGTATGGTTGAGAAGACGTATTGGACGGTAGTTGCTGCACACTCTGGCATCGCCTTTTCCTTTGAAGACTGGAACGGTCGTGGAGTAGCGCCAGTTATGTGGGATTTGGCCTTGCTTTACGAAAGTGTTGAACAGGTGCACGAGATGTGCTAGTCCAACATCACCCGCAAGTTTCCAGGCTTCGGTGGCTATGTTGGCCGCTCATTTTTTCGAAATGTTCGCTCCATCTGTTTCTGACTTTTAAAGGGTCAGTGACGAGCTTTCCTTGTTTGTCCCTTATCGTGGCTGCTCTCTGGATGTTCAAGGTGTTGCGGTGTCGAGCCTTGGCAAGCCGATAGATGGCTTTATCGCCTCCTGGTTGGTTCATCTTCTCGCTCTTTTGGCGGCTTTCTTGGCTGAGCTGTATGCAGCGCGGTCGTCAGCCTCATTTGACGTCCTCCATCTCTTGTACGCATTCTTTTTCGCCTTGATCGCATCCTAAACTTCGGAGGTGAAAAACCAGGTGTCTTTCTCGATTCTTGGCTTTCCGGGTTTCGTCTTTCCGAGGATGCTTGCGGCGGGTGCTCTGATGCTGTCTTCAACAAGCTTCCTGTGTTCATTTATGTCCTCTGGAAACTGCTTGTAGAGTGCAGGAGGGAGTAGATTGCGATGGATGATGTGCATGAGAGAGACGTTCTTCTTTCCCAGCCGAGCGCCCCCACTTGACATGTGTGCATTCAGGATTACGAGAAGGCTGTTTCTTCGACTTCAATACGCTGTAGTCCATAAAGAGAGGGTGGTGCTGAGATGCAACATGGTCTGATATAATGACCTTTGCATCTTTCGCGTTCCGCAGCTTTGCTCTCAGGATTAACCAAAAGTCAATTTGACTCTGATTTCTTCCGCTCTCGTATGTGAGTCCGTGAGATCGTCTCTTTTTGAAAAAGGAGTTCACGACTGCTAGATCGCATCGAGCACAGAAGTCAAGTAGCCGTTGACCCTCAGCATTTATCGTTCCGATTCCATGTCCTCCATGTTCTCTCTCACGACCTTGTCGGTCTGAACCGATGTCAGCGTTAAAATCTCTTGTTAAGGTTCATATGCTGAGACGACAAGGAAGTGATTGTTGGACGAAGAAATTAGGACCGCCATGACTCGATCTGTAGAGCGAATGACTTCGGTTACATCATCAGCAATTTTAGAGGAGAGGATAATGCCAACACCATTTCTTGTTGATGACGTTTCAATTTCTTGTTGATGACGTATATCAACTTGTATCCGTCTCCTATCGGCTTCGACTTGCTTCCTCTCCATTTCGTTTCCTGTACAGCAGCAATGTCGAACCTTCTTGCTCCTAGCATTGCGGCCAGCTCTCTACTGCGTCCCGTCAGTGTTCCAACATTTAATGTGACGAGGCGAATTTGGGCTGTACGCCGCGCAGACATGGGGTATGTGGGTAGCTGCCTGTCCTCGCATATTTGACGGTCCTAGCGGACAAGGTAAGACCGCGTCGCTTCCGGGGGAAGCCCTATCTTTGGTGATATATCTTGAAGAACTTGAAGCCATGGTTTACAACAAGGGTTTTCATGCGATCGGCCTGTTGAGTGGATGGTCAATCCAGCCTGGCATCGCGGAACGTGTTTGTCGGGAGTTCCTGGTAATCCTTGACCGTAGAAAAGCAGAAGATTAATCGAAAAGACGCCTCGACTCGTGTGGCCTGCACTAACCCCTCTCCGCCTGGCCATCTGACGGATAGTATCACTGCCGGAAGTGGACTCGTCCAAAGGGGGCCCAATTTTGGCCTCACTCAAAACGTCGTGATTCCGGCAATCACGGTAGTAGGGCTGAGTGAGTTTACACCTTCCCACCGACTTTGAGGTATTGGGGCTAGGGAAGGTATCGAATACCTGATTTATGAAAATAACACAGACTTCTGTTTTAAAAAAAAATCTAAATTATTTTCAATATTGTCTTCATTTTTCTGTGCTCTTTTAAACTAATTTCTGTTCATGCTTTCTCGCCCGCGCACCATGCACTCACTGTACGATACGGCGATAGTTTTCGAATACTTAAATTTAGAGCATGTCTCAAAATTCGATAAAGCTTCGAACTCTTCGAATAACCATATTTTTAGTTATGTTGTCTCCCTACTCCTTTCTGTATGATCGAGAAATTTTTTGTTTGCACTTGAGTGGCTGATTTTCCGTTTCCCCTTTTCAATCTGAGTCAGGTCTGATCGACAACAATCAACTCGACTCCTAACGAACACTGAATGCGTATCGTTCCCGAAATTTTCCAAAAAATTTATCTCTAAGTATATAAAGTTGTTCGAATGAGGTCACTGCTAGTTTCTGATAAAAAGATGAAGAGAATTAAAAGCAGAAAACTGGGAGATTTTAGTACATTTTCAGGATCAAGTAAACTGCTTCTTCTTCTTCTTTATGTTCTCCGTCGTTCTTGCCTTTAGAGTATATAGTTTTTCGAATACTTGAATTTAGAGCATGTCTCAAAATTCGATAAAGCTTCGAACTCTTCGAATAACCATATTTTTAGTTATGTTGTCTCCCTACTCCTTTCTGTATGATCGAGAAATTTTTTGTTTGCACTTGAGTGGCTGATTTTCCGTTTCCCCTTTTCAATCTCAGTCAGGTCTGATCGACAACAATCAACTCGACTCCTAACGAACACTGAATGCGTATCGTTCCCGAAATTTTCCAAAAAATTTATCTCTGAGTATATAAAGTTGTTCGACTGAGGTCACTGCTAGTTTCTGATAAAAAGATGAAGAGAATTAAAAGC
The DNA here is from genome assembly GCA_964056735.1 of Allodiplogaster pararmata. Classification (NCBI taxonomy): domain Eukaryota; kingdom Metazoa; phylum Nematoda; class Chromadorea; order Rhabditida; family Diplogasteridae; genus Allodiplogaster; species Allodiplogaster pararmata. The sequence goes on along the minus strand of OZ057404.1, from coordinate 28,995,855 downwards.
AGAAAACTGGGAGATTTTAGTACATTTTCAGGATCAAGTAAACTGCTTCTTCTTCTTCCTTATGTTCTCCGTCGTTCTTGCCTTTAGAGTAATTCCTTTAATTTGTAACCTTTCCACCTACTATTTCCTTTTTAATTAGTTTCCGCCAATCCACTCTCTTTTATGCTAAACAACCTTTTTCCTTTTGCCTCTCGAATTTCCCTTAAAAAACCATTCAGTCTACATGAGAATGAATTCGAATGGGCTTCGCTTCATTTTAAAATTTTAAATTAATCATTTTTCAACGGATTTTTCATATGAAAATTTCATATTCTCACTTCATTTTGAACAAGTTTTAACACACTAGGACTGCTCCAACCGAAGTTCAGCAAGCTAGGAGTAAAGTTCATCTCCAATAGGCTTTTTCCTGGTCTATCGCAGCATTTCCAATCTTCATGTTAGTCTAACTAATGAGTGTTACCGGGATAAACAACAATTAAAAAAAACTGTTTTATCGTCCTCAGACTTCAATTGATATGGTAGAGTTAATAAAAATATAAGAGATAGGCTTTTTATCCAAACTGAACAATAAGATTTGGTATTTTTGCTATGTAGTAATATGTTTTCAAATTAAGTTTTTCTAGAAGACGTACATCTTTGTTGCTTAAAATTGATGGGGAAAAAACCTCGTTAAATGATGACGCTATGCTTTGTTTTTGTGGGTCGACGAAGTCTATTTAACGGCAAAGATTCGATAAGTGAGAAAGCGAATTTATTATCTCATAAAAATCCGAGCATTAAGACTACAAAAAATAAAATCGGAAATTAAGATTTCTTGCAGAAGAATTTGAAACAACTAGCTCGACAAGGCTTGTTCTGTTAGACTATTTGGAAAGTGTTAGTAGATGGGTTCAAATGTTACCCAGTTGTAATACGGAAATAGGAATGATGTATCTCTGTGTTTCTTATAACGAAACTGATTATTCTTGTTTCTAGCACATTTTTTCTTCAAGTGTTTTTTTACAGAGATGTCCAAATTAACTCTAGTACCGCTAACAGCCCACTCACGACATCATTTTTCAATTATTTGGGATGTAGGCGTGTTGAAAACTTGATGATTTATGAACACCTAACTATGTCCATATACATGCTTCACATGTATGCTTCAGAAGCTCCCATAGAATACAACTTATCATATGAAGGTCTAATGAATGAGGTTTACCCCGTATATTCCTTCCGTGGATGTTCTCAAAAATTATATTTTAATTTTTTGAAGGTATAACTCATTTTGAATGTATATCATATGTAGTATATGGTTTTCCAACGGAAATCGTAAACGCTTTGATTCATCATGTTTACAGAGCTCATTTGGTGAATTACCTATTTATGATGATTGTGAAGAGCCATGGTTCTCTATCCAACTTTCTAACTCAGCTGTTTAGATTTGTCTGACATAGAACAATCTTCTATTTCTACTTGTAGTCAAATCAACATTTCTCCATCCACGAACTCTCTGGTTCAAAGCCTGATTTGATCGGTTCAACTCGAACTTTTTTTTATATTCTTGTTGAGATTGAGCTGTAATTGGTTGAGTGGTTATTTCAGGTTTTCTTCAAGAACTGTCTAGACTTTAGCTGAACATTTTGCTTCTGCATCCAAAGATATTTCTTCTTTGTCGAGTCCGTTCTTAAACAAGGTGTATGAAGACCTCATTCTTCGTCAAGAAGTGTTCTTGAACTAAAGCAACACTTCAGAGTTGCGTTTTCACGCATAGATTCCTATCTGTCATCAATGTTCTCTTTTAAACGAACGTCATCAAACAATAGTTTTGCATCTTCATTGTTCGTCACCATGTAACTCCGAAACTTACATGTTTCGCATCTTCATCGAGAAAAGAAAAGAAGAAAAAAAACAGAAATGCAGGGGGTAGTTGAGTTTGAAGCGAAATTATACAAAAAAATTTCTCTATCATTTTTTATGACCGAATGAAGTCTTTTAACACAATAACAGGAGTTCGATTTTTTCAGATGTTAACTTTATCTTTGTGTTCTGCACTTATGGAAATGTGCACGAACTAAATTGCCGTTGAAAAGGCTAATTTCGATAGAAGGAAAGGGTGAAGATGAAGAAAGATGCCCGATTATTCTTGCTTATCCTGAGACAGAGAGCTTCTCGTCATAACTATCAATGTAAACTATGCATAACTTCTGGCCTAATCGTCTTTCTCCCTATCTCCATTTTTCTTTCTGCCTTACCTCCTTGTCCTCCACCTCAACCCTTCTCTATCTTTATACCTACGATTTTCTTCATATGAATTCCCTCGAGTTCTTCTTCTCAACCCTTCCTTTAATCGAAATAAGAACAAGTTGCAAGAAAATGCTACATCTTTTCTAGTCGATGACTTACTTTCTAACGCAAAAATTAATTACTTCTATTACTGCCCGTTCATTTTACAAATAGGAACTTGTCACATCTGAAACTTCTGGGGTTATATTTCATGTTCACGCAAGATTGGGTACTTGTTATTTTGATGAAGAACATACACGTAGTATTCATGCTGTGGGCGCAGAGCATGTGGTTTATTGAGAAAAGTTTGTTAGTAATTGATGAGTGGGATTTGAAAAAAATAAGCTATACATAATGCACTGTTCTTCTGTCCATCTCATTAAGAAAAACTTTTTTGATTGAAAAAGCTTCAATTTGACTGTTTACTATATCACATAATGTCGTCCGGGCGTGGCATAATGGTTAGTGTGTTAGAACATTGTGCAAAGAGTCCCGAGTTCGACTCCCACCCCGGACAGACCCACCCAAACCAAGGGGGTTAAGAAATGTTGGTAGTGCTCATGCACGAATCTGACTCTCCCCACTGCTGCTAATCACACTAGCAGTGATCTAGCAGGCAGCCACTGGTTCTACCAGGATAGGTCTGTCCTGCATCTCAGGGGAGCGCGTACCCTGCCGCGAGGCGGGAACAAGCGCGAAGAAGAAGAAGAACTATATCACATAATGCTGTAAACTCACACGAGCTTCAGATAATAAAAACGATTGAAAGGTATTCCGTTCAGAACTTACGTTTAATTCCATCCATTATCTCATTCACAGAGGTTTTATTTTGCTGGCCGTGTCTTAGTTCTGTTACTTACCTCGTTTCTCGAACACATTCGAACTGTTACCCAACTTTATTACGCCATTCCAGCAACGGCTGACACTCTAATCTACCTTAATCCAAACTCATCTTACCACCATTTCGGGTTTTCTTGTTTTGCCCTTATGAGCTTCATCTTGTAATTCTATTCCGGGAACGATCCTTGTTTCGGCAGAATCCAATAATGCCCTCTGTTTCTATCAACACTCTTGCAGACTTCTTCTGTCTCTTTCAGTCCTGTTCTAGAGCTGAAATTCCTCCCACAAATGAAATTTTTTTGAAATCGTCTGTTGAACTCGAATGCCTAGAATTGGATAATAGAATTCATCCGATTATTGCCGATTAAACCGAGAAGGAAGTGAGAATGATGAAGAGAGGAAGAGTCTAAAGTAAAAGAAGTGATGGAGAGAAAAATAGAAGAGAGATAGCGAGGACTAAAAAATGATAGGTCACGCAATAGGGGAGAGGATGTTTAATATAGACAAAGGGATAAGTCATGTAAGATTTATACGGAGCACATGTTTCCGCGTAAGCGTAGGCCAATTTTTCATTTTTGCGCAGAAGAAAAAAAATTGAACCAGAACACAGTGAAATAAAGAAAAGTCTAACTAAAATAGTCAGAGAGATAGAGAGGAGAAAGAGACAGCTAGAGAAGGCTAGAGAGAGAGAGAGAGAGAGAGAGAGAGAGAGAGAGAGAGATAGAAAGAGCGAGAGAGACTACGGAATTTCGCCGCTCCATCCCGAGGTCCCAGAATTCTACTATGTCAGAGCGTTCAAGAGGCTTTCCGAAGCTTCATCTTTTGTTCCTAACAGTTGCGAAACAATTATTTTCTTTTTTATTATTTAAATTAAACATGAAAGATTGAACTCTAGTTGGATAGAGTTGTGTGTTGTTAAGAAGCGTTCTTACTGTTTTGTACAAAGTACTCAAAACGTGAAACTTCGAACAAGTATGGTTTAAATCTATGGAAAATTAATTTTTGACTATCAAGCTGAACTTTATATTCAGTTAATAAGTTTGTCGTTCATAAAACTCCCATCCTGGAGAAGCATATATTAGTGAGCGCTTTGTTCACGTGCTTGCTCATGACTTTTCTGAAGAAATGCTATAGACAAACAGTCTATAGCCTTTCATGGTTGAATAAATGAATTATTGCTTGTTAACAATACATTCATACCTAGATTTCTGAAATTTTCTTTCTCTTGATGTCATCATTTCGTTCAAGCGACTAAAAAATACCAGACTTCTGGTTGTCAACCAATATCTCGAAACCGTATTGTTAGATCAAGAAGGCCGGAAGAATTTCGAGAAAAAATCTCGAGTTATAGGAATCGCTTCGAGCAAACACTTGGATTTTAGTACTAGCTAAACATCTTGTCTTCTGAGATATTTTTATATGTATCCATTAACCACGAAGATCGACGACAATTATTTACATATGAGAACACATTTGTAGCAGAGACTCGGTTGATAATGAAGGAGTGTAAATTTGTTTGAACTGGAAGAGAAACATCAGACAAAAAGGTGAGGAAAAAGGTTCTTATTCTAAAATTTCTTTAAAATGCAAATGTGTTTTCCTGTTAAAGGTTGGGAAAAATCTTCATGCAATAGCATTCAGTGACTATAAACTGAGCGGTGGTTTAACATATACAATAGATATATAGAGGTACTGAAAATAAGAAAATAAATACTGCGCCGGGAAAACCTAGTTCGCAGGGCGAGGTCGAATCCCGATCGAAACTTCGACCGAGAGTAGTCCGTGGGTTAGTTTACTCTTATACCATACGTCACTACCTCCGAACTTTGCAACTTACAGGGTAGCCCATGTATTCGGCAACGCGATTACAACACGTATTTCAGTTCATAAGTGAGCAAGAGTTTTCAAATTAGTACACTTATTAGCACACATTGATAAAAAATTGTATCAAAAATCATTCGATTCGGTCTCCTTTGGCACGGACGACAGCTCGGAGTCGCTTTGGGAACGCTTCGATCACTGGACGAAGGTACTTTTCGTCGATCTTCGACCACTCCTCCTGCTGGGATTTTTTTAGAGACTCCAGATTCAAGTGAGGATGAGCATTTACTTTGCTCTCAAGGTAGGACCACACGGAATAGTCCAGCGGATTGAGGTCGGCCGATGAGGAGGGCCAATCTGCGCTGGAGATGAAGTCGGGAAATGAGTCTTGTACCATTCCTTTGTTCCGATAGCCTTGTGAGCGGCCGCAGAATCTTGCTGGAAGACCCAAGGTGTATTACAATAGTGGATTAGGGCGCGACACCTTTTGAGGTGCCGCGCTTCGCTTTATCACGGCCTCAATCTTGTTAGGGGTGCGCACTGATCGAGGACCACCTCTTCGGGGCAAGTCAACAAGTGTAACGACCTTTTCAAACCGTTTGACTGTTTTCCAGACGAGATTGCGAGAGACGTTGATATCCTTAGCGATGCGCGTATTTGACTGACCAAGTTTGTGCAAGTCCACAATGATAGAGCGTGCTCTATGAAAGGCCATCATTCTTTTGAGAATTGATCAAATGAAATGAAATTTTAACCATGTAAAAAAAACACACGTGTAAAGAAAATTTCAAAAAAATATACGAACTGGAGCTCAGCGTGCACTGTAAATTGAATTATAGGCGCCGAAAGGTTGGTTGCCGAATACATGGGCCATCCTGTAGTATTGAACTTTTTCTGATTTTTCACATAGAAAGAACATCCACAAGGATATTCAAATACATTGGCAGGACCAAATATTTGCAAGAAGTACCAAAAACGAGCTGTTTTCCGGAAACGGCAAAAAAGCGAGTCATTTGTTGTTCTCATCGCTATACTGGAATTCGTTAAAAACTTTTGGTTTTCGAGAATAAGCCGATTTGAGATGGGTTAGGGCCCGATGCCCAGATTTTTAGATTTGAGCCTGGTTAGGACCCGATGCCCAGATTTCCTTCAAGAGAAGTACTCAACGTTTTATTATCTGGGAGCTCTTCGGTGCTCGTGATTTTGTTCCAGTTATCAGGTTTCGATTCCCTTTCCGCAGTCAAAGATGCCATATGAAACACTTTTTGTAAACTAAAACCAAAAAAGTAACTCAGACACTAATGTCTACAACTTTTTCATAAACAAGAGACTGCGTTTCAGAACCGGCTCCCCTTGGAATGGATTAAGATCTGAAGCCGAAGTTTAAACCAGTCACACGAAAAAATCTGAGAGCGCTTGCTGTCCAGAACTTCGAAATTTTTTCCATTTCACGGTGCGAAAATGAAAAACTCTAGAGTCAAGTGAGCGAAGTAGAAGCTATTCTCGGAAACTTGGCCTCGTCCTCCCGAAAGCATGAAGAAATTCCTGCCACTTCAAACAGAACGGATAGCAGTTTTATGATAAATTTGAATTCTCGAGCTTCCTTCCTTTCTCTCTCTCTCTGCAGATTTCCTACTCTACTTTGGTAATTCATTCCTTACTTTCATATATCACATCATTTTTACACCTACTTTTTCCTCAGCCTTCTTTCCTTTCTTCGCCTCTTTCCATCTCCCTTTCTATACCTTTATTTTTTCTTTTTCTATATACTTCTGTATTCGAGAATAGTTTATGCACAACTTTTCCATTGAAAAATGTCCGCGTTCTGATTAAATTAAACTTGTAATTCTCTGTAAAATCTCTTTACATATTCTTCCGTATCATAGAAATAACTAAGAACTAAGAGATTATCCTTAATGTTGAGAGTGAAGAGAGAACCATGCAGGATCAGTGTTTTAACCGGTATCACATTTGCTACCGCGGCACTTGCTTCCCAAATAGAGTTTTCTAAACAAAGTTAAACTTGAAGAGACTTATCTTTTAACTACTGATTACTGATTATTGATTTTTGCTTAAATATATTGTTGTGAAAATTTTTACTAACTGATTTAGGCGCTACTACAGTTTAATTGGCAGCGCCTGGTCGGCTTAAACGCTACGGTTTCGAAATTTTTGTCATAAGTGATAATTTTAAGCACCAGGGATTCCGTTTCAATGAAAAAATTATTTTTTACAAAAAAAAACTTTCTACATAAAAAAACGCTCAGGCTTAGTGATAGTTTATGAAAACAAGACCGTATCAAAAAAAAATTATAAAAAAAAGAAAATTCGGTAGCAAATGTCGCGGGTTGCAAATGTCGGGAAGCAAGTGTAGCTGTAGGAATTTTCGCGGCAGCAAATGTCGTGGATCCATTTTAAATCTTCATTTCTGTTCAACAGCATTCAACATGGGCTTGTTCTTCAATGCTTCCTCATAGTAAGCAACTCTTGTTCGCTTATTCATAGTTCGATCTTTGTAAAGACATAGTCAATAAGAACTTTGAACAACCTCAACTTCTACAAATTTTCCATCAAATACTAGAGTTCTGCGTGCCAATTCTGCAACTAGAGCCTAATTAATCTCAAAACAGGGAAAAGTTGTTGTTACTTTGCTCTCAGTGTGACATGAGACATTTCTATCAAAAGAATGATTCATAGAGCAATAAGTGTCGCGGTAACTTATTCCTTGGAGTCACGCAAAATATGAAATTGACTGTTTGTTTGCACTGAAACTTCCTCTTGTTATCTGCAGTTTCATAAGATTAGTAAGAATTGAGAGTGCTGTGTGACGCTTTTTTTCTTCCAAAGATTATTAAGAGAAGCGATGTCTTCATTGAGACAATTCTTAACTCGATTCCGCAAATGGGTGTACATTTTGCTATTTTTTTTTGAATATTAGTTTCGCCGCAGTATATATATATATATATATATATATATATATATATATATATATATATATATATATATATATATATATATATATATATAAATAAATATATATAAATGACATAGTCCGAGCGTGGCGTGGCGTGGCATAGTCAGGCGTGGCGTGGCATAAGTCCGGGCGTGGCATAGTGGTAGTGTGATAGACCATTGTGCGAAGAGTCCCGAGTTCGACTCCCACCCCGGACAGATCCACCCAAACCAAAGGGGTTAAGAAATGTTGGTAGTGCTCATGCACGAATCTGACTCTCCCCACTGCTGCTAATCACACTAGCAGTGATACAGCCCTTGGACCAGACAGCCTTGCTCCAATACTCCTACATAACCTAGGTCCCAGAGGAATCAACGCTCTCACTATCCTCATCAACGATTCACTACGCACTAACCGGATCCCTATGATATGGAAGTCCTCGATCATCATCCCTCTCCTGAAGCCGGGGAAGCAAGTCACCGTCAGCTCAAGCTACCGCCCGATCTCTCTTCTCTCCCCCGTTGCAAAAGTGATTGAACGCCTACTCCTCAACACTATCCAGTCCCATATACCACCTGCGGAACACCAACACGGATTCACGGCGGGCCGCTCAACCACTTCGGCACTCCTGAAGCTCACTAAGAACATCGCAGACGGTTTCAATGAGAAAAGACCAGCGAAGCGCACAGTCCTTATGGCGATCGACATGTCCAAAGCCTTCGACAGCATCGACATCACCAAGCTTATCGACCTCCTCTTGACCACAAGCGTGCCCAACTACATCAAGAAGTGAAGTGTTCCGTTTTTTTTTCGTTTTTTCTACATCTTTTTTCGTCTTCCGTGATGACTAAGAATGGTCTCGCGGGGGCATTCGTTTGTTTAATAGCATTCCGAGACCAGAGCGTGCCTATGAATCAGAGCGTCTTCTCATGAATCATTGTGACCCGGTGAGAGAAGGAATCACTACACTTGTCATTTGACCGTACACCTGTCTATTTCGCTCATGAGCTCCCTCCCTCCTATCTACCTCGTCAGCTCTTCCTCTTTCCCTCCCCAGCTCTCTTCTTCTTCTTCTTCTCCCTCCCTCCTATCTACCTCGTCAGCTCTTCCCTCCCCAGCTCTCTTCTTTTTCCTTCTACTTCATTCCAACAAGATCTAGCCTCTTATCTTCAAACAATGAAGTGGCTCTCTTCGAATCTGAGAGGACGCACAGGACGCACACTCTTCCGCAACACCTTATCGAGCTCCCGGCCGATCAGAAACGGAGTCCCACAAGGCAGCGCCCTCTCGCCCACGCTGTTCAACCTCTATCTACGCGACTGCTGTTCAACCTCTATCTACAACCATTACGTCATGCTCATGCAACACAAAAGTCATGCTCCACCACGCACCATGAAAAACGACCTCATCATGAGTTGCAAGCACACGGTCGAGTCCGCAGCCTCCATAGCAACAGACCCTCTCAACGGGAAACTCGTCGCAAACGCCATACACACTATGATGGTCTCTAGCGAACTTCAATCAATGAAAGGCGCCGTCATTCTCGGAGGTAGACCCCCGCCCGACATCAACGTGGAAGAATATGACCTTCCCCGCAGCACAAGATGTACACTCTCCCAGCTTCGATCCGGATTCACCAGATTCACAAACTCGTATCTACACCGTATCGATGAGTCCATCCCAGACGTCTGCCCAACATGCTCATCCACACCTGTTCGATTGCATTGGCGACCCCACGACACTCTCACTCACCGACTTATGGGAGAAACCACGAGAAGTGGCAAACTTCTTGAAGATGTCTATTTAAAAAAAAAATTGACGATTCATACACAACAAAGACGAAGCGAAAAGAAACATATCACGTGGGCCTCGCTCTTCGATGACGGCTACAACCGGCAACAACAACAACAACAACACTAGCAGTGATCTAGCAGGCAGCCACTGGTTCTACCAGGATAGGTCTGTCCTGCATCTCAGGGGAGCGCGTACCCTGCCACGAGGCGGGAATAAGCGCGAGGAAGATTATTATTATTATATATATAAATGAATTAGTAAAAGATGCCGAAAAAGCTAATATTCAATTCATTTCTTTTCACTTGCATACTTTCATTTCATTTTCCTTACGATTTTTCGAATCCTTGTTCCGAATTTTCACACATTCTTAATCATCGAACGAAAATTCAATGTCAAGTTCTCATAAAACGTATACATTATCGTGTTCGCTACAAAATTTCTAATGAAGTGATATAGTAATTCTCGATTTTGTATTTTCCACCAACGAACTACGAATACCGCCCGCCAGAAATTCGGCTTGTCCGGGATATTAACATCACTTAAACGCACATTGACGGCTGATAACAATGAAACATTTCTTTTGTGTCTAAAAATTCTGGCTAGTCTATCAATTATCTACACTTCTTAATATGTTCATACAATTTATTGTAATATGATGTTACTACATATATGTGCAAAACCATTTCTGATCAGCCAAAATTGAATAATATTGGATTTTCGAAAGTGAAGTCTTCTGTGTTTTCAATTTCTAGGCACGTCAGCCTTTGAATTACCAAAACTGGTGAAAAACAATCCTCTCAAAACTTTGAAAAATAATTTTTCTACATTTCGATCTTTTTTTCGGTTTTAGCGTTAAAGCAAAGACATAAGACTGGCCCTGTTTTCGACGCTACTGAACAAAATATGTCATCAGATGTAAATATGAAAGAACAGGTCGATATAAAAGATTTTATTTTAACCCACATTGCGGGTGAAATCTATGCGCGAATCTATACACTTCGGAGTAAAAAAAACATTTCTTCCGCATTCTGTTTGTTTGTCATCCTCTATTTTTCATTGCACTGGTGTTTCTTTAACCCGCACAGCGAAAAATTCATGTGAGAACCTATGCGCTGTCGAAAATAAGATAGTGATACAAACTTTTTATTCGTATGCGATCTCTTATTTTCACACACGCTCTTGGTCTGTCGTTCTCTTACAATTAGTTTTTTTTTTATCTACATGCTCCTCTATCGGCTTTCAAAAAACAGCCTGCGTCGCTCGTATCAGGTCTTTCTTCAAAATAAGCCGTTCCCTAACAAGTAGTTTTTTGATCTACTCGCTTATTATCTCTTGGAAAAAAACCGCATACCGTTAATCGATGCACGCAACTCACCATTCTTGATTTCGAAGGGAATATTCATAGGAATATCATCTAAAGGGTCGTAGGCCTCCTGATTCTGACGCTTTTTTTTGCTTTCGGGAGCAGCCTCTTCAGCCTACAATTTTTTCTGTAAGAATTTTTTAGGCAAAAGTTTGATCTCGTTATGATTTGTCATAACTTGTTAGACAGAGCACTCAAACTCGCACGCAACTTGTTTTCAGTTATGTCGAATATTTCACCTGTAATAGTAAAAAAAAATCAAAATGACCGCTCATCCAAGCGAAGGACCGAGAATTAAGAAATACAAGCGAGAGGTTGAAGGGGAATAGAGTTCCCTAACAAGTAGTTCCCTAACAAATAATAAAACTTCTATTTTGAAGCTTCTCGCTCGGATGAACGGTCCCTTTCTGAATTTTACGACAATTTCTCTCGTGAGCTGAATTAATTCTCGTGAGCTGAATCATTTCCGACCACCTGGCGACGCCTTTCTGTTTGGGCCTTTGGCACGATGGGCTCGACATTTCTTAGAATGACTTCATATTCATAGTTGAAATTGCGAAATCCTGCGGTCTGGCAAAAAAACTTTGCTTTCACGTGAAAATCAAAAGTTCGCGTTATAGTAAGTTGAGAGACAAATCACCAAAAAATCGGAGTTTGGAACACTTCGGAAACTCATTGAATGGAAGGTCACATTCTCTTTTCATCCTCAGGAATATACTTATGTGTCAATTAAGCGGAAGTCACGCTCATAAAAGAATGAATTTTGACTCATCCGTCGGTCTCTCATTCGATTGGCAATTTGCATCACATGGAAACTTTACACAATAATCGAAAAATTAGTGCTGAAGCCATTATTTTATTTAACGAACGAAACCATCCCTAATAAAATATTTGTTGTGAGATAATCAAAAAGTCAGTCCGCAACAGGGGTTAAATAGTTTCCGGATCGGCCTTCGCAACGGATACATGTATACATAACTGAATCACGAAATTTCAAACAAAAAAAAAATTTTTTTTCTTAAAAAAAACAACATTATAGCAAAAATTTTATAACGCAAGATTTTTTCTTCGTTTTCCACAGTAACTCTAGAAAAACGGGTAATTGGCTTTTAACTTTGCGCTGTACTCTGTTTGAAGGCACGGTAGACCACTAAAAAACCCCAGGAGAAGAGGAATCCTGACTTTTAAACAAAGTTCTGTATTCAGCTCAAACGTGCTATGCCTTTCTTAAGAAATGATCAAGCGATACGAACATTATAAAAAAAAAATTCCTCCGCTCCACATGCATGTCCGCGCCGGTGACCGGTCACGAGAAAGAAAAGGAATAATTTTTTGGCGACTTTTAGTTTTAAAGAGCTTTCAGAAGAGTTTAGAAAGGCGCTCAAATGTGCTATTTGTCCGGTGAACTATAATCTATTCATACAAACGTCAAAAATTATTTTTAAAAATTTCTTCGCTCTTCATGCATGTCCGCGCCGAAACTGGTCAAACATATTTTTTAAAGCTTGACCTTTTGTATGACATGTGGACAACATGAAGATTACAAAATGAATTTTTTCTGTGTGATCGTACTTCTTTCAATGTTCTAGTAGCAAAATTTCTTTTTTTGATGTTCTAGTCGTATACTTTATTCGTGTTTTGTATAGAATATTTCTAATAACACTTTTTCAAGAACCTTTTCATTGATAATTGTAATCTGTGTCACTGTTCCACATTTAAAATTGTGATTTTTTTCTTTTTTACAACGATACTTCGCAATATTCATTTATAATAAGTTATCTTCAAGTTGTCCACATCTAATACAAATTTAAGAATTCACATGTCATACAAATGTCAAAGAAACAAAGCAGTATGCAGTTCCAACAAGTATTTTTTTTAAAATTTATTTTTTCGGCGGATACATGTAAACATCAATTTGTCCGGTCGCATTTAACCCCTGTGGACTGCGGACTCGCATTTAACCCCTGTGGACTGCGGACTCGCATTTAACCCCTGTGGACTGCGGACTCGCATTTAACCCCTGTGGACTGCGGACTCCGCAACAATGCAATAAGTTACGCGGGGTTGCCATGTATGCTTTTACGGAATCTAAGCTGAAGCTAAATGAACAAGGCCGTATCAGGGTGTTTTTTTCTAACCCACACTGCGGGTGAAATTCATGCGAAAACCTGAGCGCTATCAAAAAATGCTTGTGATACGGATGCTCTGTTTGAATGCGGTTTTTAATCACACGCGCTCGGTTTCTCTTCATATTGTGCCATTCCGTCGTGATTACGGTTCTTGATCTACATTCCCCAGTGTTGTTGACAAATTACTGTTCTTGATCTACATTCCCCAGTGTTGTTGACAAATTACGGTTCTTGATCTACATTCCCCAGTGTTGTTGACAAATTTGAAAAAATACCCTTTTTTCGAGCGATGGAGTCCAAAATAATGACTACATAGCTATCTCTTTTCCGCTGTTTACCTTTAGCTCGCTTCCCATTATTCCAGACTCCAGCGCTCCAAGAGCGGTCGTTCTTCACAAAATTTCAACATTTGTACTAGACCTTTAGTGAACAATGATTCTTTTTTAACGGGTCGGGAACGCATCAACAATTAGTCACTTAAATACTGCTTTTGAAAGACATAAAAACCAGATAATTGCAAAATAACTCCACCCCCTTTTCTCTTCTTTAACCCCTCAATAAAGTGCAACCACTCATGTAAAACTTTGCCTTTTTATTTATTGTAGAAATATCAGCCAAATTGATTGAGAATTACTTGATTGAAAGAACTGCTAATGTTAGAAGTTCTTCACTATTCTGAAACAGATTCTAAATTATCTTTTTACTCGGTGCATATACATTTGGTGAGTAAATTGCGGTTGGTAAGTAGATTTGCGTGCGCAACGCAGTTTTACTGGTTAGCATTTTCGGCTATATCGGGCTTTAAATTCATAGATTTTTTTCTTGACTCAAGTGCGTGACGCAGAATTTTAAACGTTAAAAAAATTTCAAAAGATTTTTTCAGAGAAAAAACTTTCGTTAGCGCAATTTTTTTCCGATTCAAGCTTTTTCTATACTAATCAGTCAATTTGTTACTTGGGGGGCGCACTTTACTTGGGGGGGGGGGCACTTTACTTGGGGGGGGGGGCACTTTACTTGGGGGGGGCGCACTTTACTTGGGGGGGGGGCGCACTTTACTTGGGGGGGGGGGCACTTTACTTGGGGGGGGGCGCACTTTACTTGGGGAGAGGTCACTTTCACTGACTTTTTTGGCTTAGGCTTAGGTAAAATGTATGCTAATGAGGCCATTAGGCTTAGGAACGAGGCCGTATAGAACAATTAGCCACAATATTTTAGTTTTATTCAGTCTAATTGAGGAAATTAACTTAGCTGTTTTCAGCTAATATTATTTATTTATTTTTTATTTTTCTATTTCTTACTATATGAGCTATTTTTTTGTTCATTCTCACTTAGGCTTAGGCAAGAGTTACTCTAACGAGGCCGTACGGTTTAGGCTAACGAGACCGCAAAATAAAAACCTTCATATGATCAGTTTTGTCAATTCAATGACTAAATTTGTCAAAAAATAGATGGTGTAATGAATACAGTAGTGTGAACACACTAAAAACAAAAGCCCCTCCCAAGTAAAGTGCAGCCCTCCTAAGTAAAATTGTGCCTACTGATAGTGAAGACCAAAAATTTTTTTTAGAAAAACTTTGAATTTTAGAAAAAGAAAAACTGAAAAAAAAAGAAAAAGCTCAGCAAATATCTTGGAATTCGACTTCAAAAGACAACTGGGGGTTACAACATGTGCAATTGAGTTTTTGTTTTGCATCGATTGGCTAGTATAATTTTCTGTTGATCTAGCGAAGCAGTCTCTACCACCTAAGCCGTAATGGTCTTTATAACGTAAACTTTTTCCTAAACTCGAACAAAATGGAAAAGAAAATTTTTGGTTGCTCTGAGAGCGTATTCATGTGCAAAAAGTTTTCAACTTGAAAACCTTACCCGTTCCTCCACTGCTCTTTTCTGCTGTCTGGTGTTCAAATAGGTAACTTGTTCAGTTTTTTCTCCGCTGACCTCTGGCTTTTCAACAACGTTGATTCGATCAGCCGCTGAGCTCATAGCATATCATCTCATGTCCTTCATTGACAACTGAATTAAAGTTGTGGTACTAACTGTATAGTAATTGAGAAATAATCAAATGGAAACAATTGCTATCAAACGGAATAAATAACTGCGGGTTTAAAAAAGAAAGAGAATGTTCCAACCTTCAAGTAATTGGATACGAGAAAAAGTTTGGCACGACGCCATTTATTTTGTGAAACTCACAGAGCACGTTGTCCGAGAACTCAGTCTAGACATTACATCTTCCTTTCTTCTCAAAAATTCTAAAAAGTTTACATGAGAAAAAAGTTTTTGTAGCAGCATAGTTTTTAGTTTTCTCAGAATAAATTCCTCAATTCATTTCTCAAGAATTCAATTGAAGTCATTCATACATACATCTAGGCTCTCATTAAACTTCTTGCTGAATATTAATGAAGTGCCATGAGCAAGGATGACAAGAATAATTTTTTCAAAGTTGCAACTTGTCAAGAAGCTCGGGAAACCTTCGCCATGAGTCTCTTCGCCTTTCAGTCTCAGTATTACGCCATTGAATTTTCCGATTCGGTAATTATTTGGTTATGTGTGTGTAATAGGTCCTTACTTGATAATATCGGGTAATGATCTATTTAGGACCCCTGTAAATTAGGTTCCCGATTGGGACATTTTTTTATCGCAAGCACTCACTGAAAACTCATTGGGTGGTTTGTGGAACCCAGATCCTGGGCAGAATTATGCGAATTGAAAGGTTTTCACAAACGCTGCTAACACCTTCAGTTGTATTTAGGTATTTTAAACTAAGAGATCGCTTATCATGTCACAAGGGGTTATCAAGCGCGAAAAATAGGTTCTTATTCCATGCTATAAAAAAAGATTCATTTATACTAATTTCTCAAATGTCACTGATGGAACTATCTTAGATGAGGAAAATCACTATCAAGTTTCATTTACTTCATCCCCTATTTGCGCGTATCGAATATCTGAACACAATTATTGTCTCTCTACTGTATCTTTCAATTAGAAGAGAAGTTCCGGAAGATAAGTTGTTTCAAAAAAGTTTTTGGCTGAATTATTTTGCAGGCTGTAAAAAATTACCAGAAAATCTTGAACGTCTCCCATTAATGCTACTATATGTAGATTTATGCGTGAAAATGAAAGGGAAGAAGTGAGCAATTATTCACAATAGAAATGTGTTAAGAACTCTGAAGTTGTACTTATTGTTTCTAGAAGTTTCCAAAACAGCACGTAGTTCACTAAACTGTTTCTTCTAAATGTTGATTGCTTTCCCCTTGAGCCCTTTCTCCTTTGTGTCAGGTTTCGCTTCTTCCATAATGATGTTTTTTCAGGGAACTCCTTTGAATTATCTAGGGAAATTCAGCTCGCTATTTCTTAAATCGTCACTCATGGTCGAAAATAACTTAACTCATACTAAATAGTATTTAAAAATTATCTTAAAATGAATATCAATTTTTAATCCATAACTGTCGATTTGAATATTGAAACACTCAATTTTTCAATTTTTTCCAGAAAGTCGATGCGTTGCCAAAAAAGCAATTATTCAGAACAGAGAAAGAGAGAAAGCCTTTTGAGAACTCTGAAATTGTACTTTTTGTTACTAGAAGTTTTCAGAACAACACGTAGTTCACTGTCCTGCTTCTTCTAATTGCCGATTTTTTCTCCTTGAGCCCTTT
Source organism: Allodiplogaster pararmata (assembly GCA_964056735.1). NCBI lineage: Eukaryota > Metazoa > Nematoda > Chromadorea > Rhabditida > Diplogasteridae > Allodiplogaster > Allodiplogaster pararmata. Next base: position 28,979,037 of record OZ057404.1, on the reverse strand, counting down.
GTTACAGGTACCGCTGCTTCCATAATCATGTTTTTTCAGGGGACTCATAATGAGTCTCTCATTTGAAATATCTAGGGAAATTTTGCTCTCTATTTCTTAAACCGTCGCTCAGATTTTTCTCGAATCAAACACTTTTGACACAGCTAAGAATTTTTTAAATATTTTTTGCTAGGAAACCAGCGTGATTAATCTTCCAACTCTCTCAAGTAAATGTGTGTCGTCTTTCATGCGTTTTCTTGATTGTTACACTTCTCTTTCAATTCAGACTTACACTGCGGCAAATAAATCAAAAATTATTCTTCCAATTTGAGAAGCTCCAGGTTGAAATGATTATGAATGGAACTTTATAATTCTTGAATACTCAGCGATGAGTCTATAATTGAACTCCGCATTGCTTCATGTGGACAAAAACCGGCCGCGACATTAATCTCTAAACGATGAGATCATCGCACCGATGATCTCATCGTTTAGAGATTAATGTCGCGGCTGATTTTTAAAAATTTTTATCACTCAAATACCTCAAAAATGTTTGACTTTGCATAACATAACATTGGATAAAGACTGAGTGGTAAATATTTAAAAAAAATCAGCCGCGACATTAATCTCTAAACGATGAGATCATCGGCGCGATGATTTCATCGTTTAGAGATTAATGTCGCGGCGGATTAGTTGAGGTATATCTTGTACGCTCCCCGTCTGCTGGTATATCTTGTACGCTCCCCGTCTGCTGGTATATCTTGTACGCTCCCCGTCTGCTGGTATATCTTGTACGCTCCCCGTCTGCTGGTATATCTTGTACGCTCCCCGTCTGCTGGTATATCTTGTACGCTCCCCGTCTGCTGGTATATCTTGTACGCTCCCCGTCTGCTGGTATATCTTGTACGCTCCCCGTCTGCTGGTATATCTTGTACGCTCCCCGTCTGCTGGTATATCTTGTACGCTCCCCGTCTGCTGGTATATCTTGTACGCTCCCCGTCTGCTGGTATATCTTGTACGCTCCCCGTCTGCTGGTATATCTTGTACGCTCCCCGTCTGCTGCACATACTAAAACTTACCTTAAAAACAAATTGAGGTAACCTAACCATCATCAAATATTCACTACCTATGTAAGTAGATTTCTGTCAAAAATATGTAAAAACTTTTTACCATTTTTCATAGTAGCGTTGTCTCGCAACGGTTATTGAGTATAATTTTTCTCTTTGAACCTGATTAAATTTAGAATATTTTTAAACTCACAATCGGTAATTACCGACAAGAAAACTCCGAACGCAATAAGAGTTGAGACAGAAGTAATGTCACTTTGGCGATTTCCCCCACAGAAGATAAAAACTCTTTCTATTTAATTAGATTCGCACTTTTTGGCGCATGTAGCTCATATTCCAATTTACTACACGAATATCAATTTCCTTTTTCGTGTTACAGCAGAGGTATGGATCTTCATGGTTGCTGTTGAAGTCATAGATTCATAACGGGCTGTTAAAGTCATAGATTCATAACGGGCTGTTAAAGTCATAGATTCATAACGGGCTGTTAAAGTCATAGATTCATAACGGGCTTTTAAAGTCATAGATTCATAACGGGCTGTTAAAGTCATAGATTCATAACGGGCTGTTAAAGTCATAGATTCATAACGGGCTGTTAAAGTCATAGATTCATAACGGGCTGTTAAAGTCATAGATTCATAACGGGCTGTTAAAGTCATAGATTCATAACGGGCTGTTAAAGTCATAGATTCATAACGGGCTGTTAAAGTCATAGATTCATAACGGGCTGTTAAAGTCATAGATTCATAACGGGCTGTTAAAGTCATAGATTCATAACGGGCTGTTAAAGTCATAGATTCATAACGGGCTGTTAAAGTCATAGATTCATAACGGGCTGTTAAAGTCATAGATTCATAACGGGCTGTTAAAGTCATAGATTCATAACGGGCTGTTAAAGTCATAGATTCATAACGGGCTGTTAAAGTCATAGATTCATAACGGGCTGTTAAAGTCATAGATTCATAACGGGCTGTTAAAGTCATAGATTCATAACGGGCTGTTAAAGTCATAGATTCATAACGGGCTGTTAAAGTCATAGATTCATAACGGGCTGTTAAAGTCATAGATTCATAACGGGCTGTTAAAGTCATATATTCATAACGGGCTGTTAAAGTCATAGATTCATAACGGGCTGTTAAAGTCATATATTCATAACGGGCTGTTAAAGTCATAGATTCATAACGGGCTGTTAAAGTCATATATTCATAACGGGCTGTTAAAGTCATAGATTCATAACGGGCTGTTAAAGTCATAGATTCATAACGGGCTGTTAAAGTCATAGATTCATAACGGGCTGTTAAAGTCATAGATTCATAACGGGCTGTTAAAGTCATAGATTCATAACGGGCTGTTAAAGTCATAGATTCATAACGGGCTGTTAAAGTCATAGATTCATAACGGGCTGTTAAAGTCATAGATTCATAACGGGCTGTTAAAGTCATAGATTCATAACGGGCCGTTAAAGTCATAGATTCATAACGGGCTGTTAAAGTCATAGATTCATAACGGGCTGTTAAAGTCATAGATTCATAACGGGCTGTTAAAGTCATAGATTCATAACGGGCTGTTAAAGTCATAGATTCATAACGGGCTGTTAAAGTCATAGATTCATAACGGGCTGTTAAAGTCATAGATTCATAACGGGCTGTTAAAGTCATAGATTCATAACGGGCTGTTAAAGTCATAGATTCATAACGGGCTGTTAAAGTCATAGATTCATAACGGGCTGTTAAAGTCATAGATTCATAACGGGCTGTTAAAGTCATAGATTCATAACGGGCTGTTAAAGTCATAGATTCATAACGGGCTGTTAAAGTCATAGATTCATAACGGGCTGTTAAAGTCATAGATTCATAACGGGCTGTTAAAGTCATAGATTCATAACGGGCTGTTAAAGTCATAGATTCATAACGGGCTGTTAAAGTCATAGATTCATAACGGGCTGTTAAAGTCATAGATTCATAACGGGCTGTTAAAGTCATAGATTCATAACGGGCTGTTAAAGTCATAGATTCATAACGGGCTGTTAAAGTCATAGATTCATAACGGGCTGTTAAAGTCATAGATTCATAACGGGCTGTTAAAGTCATATATTCATAACGGGCTGTTAAAGTCATAGATTCATAACGGGCTGTTAAAGTCATAGATTCATAACGGGCTGTTAAAGTCATAGATTCATAACGGGCTGTTAAAGTCATAGATTCATAACGGGCTGTTAAAGTCATAGATTCATAACGGGCTGTTAAAGTCATAGATTCATAACGGGCTGTTAAAGTCATAGATTCATAACGGGCTGTTAAAGTCATAGATTCATAACGGGCTGTTAAAGTCATAGATTCATAACGGGCTGTTAAAGTCATAGATTCATAACGGGCTGTTAAAGTCATAGATTCATAACGGGCTGTTAAAGTCATAGATTCATAACGGGCTGTTAAAGTCATAGATTCATAACGGGCTGTTAAAGTCATAGATTCATAACGGGCTGTTAAAGTCATAGATTCATAACGGGCTGTTAAAGTCATAGATTCATAACGGGCTGTTAAAGTCATAGATTCATAACGGGCTGTTAAAGTCATAGATTCATAACGGGCTGTTAAAGTCATAGATTCATAACGGGCTGTTAAAGTCATAGATTCATAACGGGCTGTTAAAGTCATAGATTCATAACGGGCTGTTAAAGTCATAGATTCATAACGGGCTGTTAAAGTCATAGATTCATAACGGGCTGTTAAAGTCATAGATTCATAACGGGCTGTTAAAGTCATAGATTCATAACGGGCTGTTAAAGTCATAGATTCATAACGGGCTGTTAAAGTCATAGATTCATAACGGGCTGTTAAAGTCATAGATTCATAACGGGCTGTTAAAGTCATAGATTCATAACGGGCTGTTAAAGTCATAGATTCATAACGGACTGTTAAAGTCATAGATTCATAACGGGCTGTTAAAGTCATAGATTCATAACGGGCTGTTAAAGTCATAGATTCATAACGGGCTGTTAAAGTCATAGATTCATAACGGGCTGTTAAAGTCATAGATTCATAACGGGCTGTTAAAGTCATAGATTCATAACGGGCTGTTAAAGTCATAGATTCGTAACGGCACGTAGAACGGATTTGTTGAGAATTCATCTAATTAGACTCCAAGTTTTTTCATTCTAAAAATCGACTGAAAAGAACATAATGCCTCAGAAGTATAATAATAATAACGATTACAATATTTTTGGGACAATCGGTGCTTGGTTGGTGTATTGGTTAACTCTCTACAAGCCCCCCGGTTAGGCAGCGGAGGTTCGGTCCCAGCCGAGTGCCAATTTTCGCACGTGCGATGGATTTCATACATTAACGATTACAATCATTTGATACTACTGAAAAATGATACGATTTAATTTATTTTTTAAAAGTTAATTTGTTTACTACCAATGATCCACTAAAACCCGGAATTGATTAATTCTAACAAAGACGTTTTTCATAAATAAGGCATATTTGGTTCAAAAGCTGGATTTTGACTTAAACTGGCGTAATATTAAGTAAAACTTTGTTTATAATTTTAGCCTTCAATGTGGATCTGTTGGGAAGTGATTGATGATTGATCTCTTCCAGAAATTCACAAAAAAGTTAAAGTTAAAGAGTAAATGAGAATTGAAAGCTTTCATTTGTTTTTTATTTCATGCTGGTAACCTTGACAGAAATTGAAATAACTTCTCTTGGATTAGAATCCAGAATTATTTTGACTGAGTTTTGCGGAAATTAATCTCAATTTTATCTGTATTCGTTTAGGAACTCATGATCGTAATTGGAAAAAGGAACAATACAGTAGTATGGAAGACCAAGAAGTAACTCATGATCTTACTTGGAACAAGGAACAATACAGTAGTATGGAAGACCAAGAAGTAACTCTTGATCTTACTTGGAAAAATGAACAATACAGTAGTATGGAAGACAAAGAAGTAACTCATGATCGTACTTGGAACAAGGAACAATACAGTAGTATGGAAGACCAAGAAGTAACTCATGATCGTACTTGGAACAAGGAACAATACAGTAGTATGGAAGACCAAGAAGTTCACTAAATAATGTCACAAATGCTTTTTTAAATACTTTTTTCCGAGGTGTTGGAATACAATAAACATAACTTAATTTTTCGTAAATTGTTTTCATTTATGTCGAATGGTCTTTTGAGATTTCAGTTCCCCTTTTTAAATTTTTTTTTGCTTGCTTGATGTTTCACTCTATTCATCTTTCTCTTTTTTCTTCTTTTCCATTTCAAGTTTTTCATCCCTCACTTCATCTCTACCTCTCTCTCTACATCTTTTCCAATTTAGTTTTGTTTTTCTCCCTCTCTCTCTCTTTCCTCTCTAACATCCCACTCATCTTGTCCTTCGTTATGCAATCTACCTTGTTTCCTTCAGAACTGCAAATCCCGATAATTCCAAGACAATTCGCATTGAGCTGTATAAATTTCTCGAAGCACGCAGGTTTTTCGTACATATTAGCTACGTTTTTTTTTAAGTGAGCGCTTTTCACATGAACAAGTTGATTCCAATTTGTGCCACCCAAACAAGGTAATTTGCAGGCTTCCGCAATGGTCGACGAAGCAAGCCTCGAAATGATGCACGAAGAGGAACCAGAAGGATTGCAGATGTGTAGGGCGTGTCTAGGATCTACACAGAAGAGCTATCAAGTGAGTGGTTCAATATACTTCCATATATTAATGGAGTAAAACGTAAATTGACAACTTAGAACACACTGCGAAGTGTTTTACTTAGAGCTTTTTAAATCTATTTGCTGCAAAATCGATGCCTTCGTAATGAAGCGCCATTATTAATGCAATTCAGCACAGGTTCACTATTATTCGAGTTCGTTCCTGATGAAGTACGAGCGTAAAGTTAAAAGTTGAGAAAATGTGATATAGATTATGGTTCAAAAAGGTACGGCCTAATCCTGCTAGAGGCCTAGTTCAATCTTTCTCATGAGGTGTATAATTGCCTGGGTAGAGAAACAACCGCTCATTGGCCGGCCATCATGGAGCACGAAAATGCGCCTTGTGAGCTGCAAGACTGATTCAATTCGGCCTCAAGGTGTCCAATTCCTGTTAGAGACCGGAATCTTTCATTTTGTGCGATAGAATTGAAGAGCGAGAAGTGAGTCAACCGCTCTCAGCCACGTCGAATTGAAGAAATTGGACACCTTGAGTTTGAATCGGAGGAATTGGACACCAAACTTATTTTGTACTCCTTAACCGCATTAGCCTTTACATGCTTTCAGAGTAATGTATTGATTCACAATTGTAGGTACTTTTAAGTTCGATTAATAGCTGATGGTTGAAAAAAACTTGTTATTACGAGAAGCTTATCAGCTACTAGACTAATTCGAAGATGCTATTGAATCAAAACCTACATATCAATGAAAAAAAACAGCTTCGAGTTCTTGGAATTTTTGAGGCAGAATTGGAACTTGTCGATAAAAATCAGAAAATCGATAAACATTCAAATTTTTCACTTTATGAGCACAAACAATTAAGTGAAACTTCTGAAAAAAGTAAAAGCTTTATGAACACTAGCTCAGAAATAAATCCGCCTGCTTTCTGTGTTAATGTACTGGATGTATTGTATCAGCGACAGCGAAACAAATTTTTCACTGAAAGGTGCCGAAATTTTTAGAATAAAGCCACTCAAAAGATGGTCGATCAAAGCGTCATTTCAAAAATGCATAAACTTCTTGGTTTATTTGCAGACTTCTGCCTGTTTAATTTAGGAGAGTTTTGATTTGAGGTGTACAACTTGGTCGTCTCCGGCGTCGTACTGGCAGTGTTCGGTATGATTGGCCTATGCGGCAATACTCTGGTTGTTCGAGTATATCTATCGAGGTGACTTTTCAGCTTTTTTTTTTACAAGATATATATATGTTGTTTTATCATTGATGTCATACAGTCAAACAAATTTCAATCTAATTTCCCGATTTTTGATAAGTTTTATGAGGGCGTAAAGTCTTCAATGGAATGTTTGTTGGGCACATTTTTCCAAATCTTGATAGCTCTTGTTCAACGTTTTTTTTACAGCCAATTATCGATGACACGAAAAAAATAGTTGAAAAAATTTCGATGTTTTAAGGTGAACATGAAATCATGTCAGTAGAGACGACTAATTTTTGTCAGAGCTTATGTTATTGACACGTTACATCTTCATTGATGGACGTATATGTATGTATCATGGAACCGTGAAACTAAACCGTGAATGTACAACCTGCTCAATTAGTTTAGCATTCATGTAATAAATCTTCATTGTATTTTTTTTGATCAAACAGGGAATACAAATTTTAAGAACTACCGTTGAGAAGGTGGAGCGAATGGAACTTTTTCTCCATCCTAGCCCCGCTCTTTTTCTACCCTAGCATTGACGGTCAAAGTGATACGCTTGAATCTGAAATTTCAACGCAATATCCCTTTTCACTGAATCTGTTGCAATCAAGTATATTAATCAGTTGAAAAATTTGAGAATCACTCTTGCATCCAACAACCACTTGCTTCGCCAAAAGTAATCATTGGGGTCCAAGAACTCGAATTTTTTTAAAAATTCTATGAACAAACATTTTTATTAATGTTTTTTTATAACTTATGTATTCTCAATCACATTCACTTCAAAGCTGAAAAAGTTAAAACTGTATCAACAAAATACTTTTCTCTAATAAAGAAGTCTGTCTATCAGTGCGGTCCATGAAATCTTCTTAACTTCACCTTAAAACTACTGAATTTTCTTGATTTCTCTCTTTACTCCAATCTTCTAAACTCAGAAACTTCAATCTTCTGAACTTGTTAAAACTATATAAAAAATTTTTAAGTAAAACAGTCGATTGAAAATTTTTCATTGATTTTTTTTTCATTGAGACAACTTAATCGAGACCATAAATTTTTGAAAAATTTTTTTCACCTTTTTCTGTACGAGGTCACACAAAAAACACTACCTAATATTGAATATGAGGAAGTTTTCTAGTAAGAAGGACCTTTCAGGACTCAAAGGATTCACTCGACATCAATTTATCTTGCTTCGCTTGCAATGTCCGACTTCATGCTCATCGTTACGGCTATGTTCCTGTTCGTTCTAGAGGCTTGGAGACATCACAATCATGACTGTCAGCTTGAATTGTATACTGCTGATTCTTCATTTCACTTACTCCAAAGTTCCAATCTCAAAATATGTTCTGTACTTTTAAGGTAAGAGTTGGGCACAGCGAGAGTGATAGAGAGAGAGAGAGAGAGAGAGAGAGAGAGAGAGAGAGAGAGAGAGAGAGAGAGAGAGAGAGAGAGAGAGAGAGAGAGAGAGAGAGAGAAATAGAGAGAAAGAGAGAGAAAGAGAGAGAAAGAGAGAGAGAAAGAGAGAGAAAGAGAGAGAGAGAGAGAGAGAGAAAGAGAGAGAGAAGGGGAATGAAACAAAGAGAGGAAAGGAAAGAGAAAGATAATTGAAGCCAGAGAAGGTATAAAAGAATGAGAGAGAGAATAAGTGAGAGTGAAGAGAGGAAGAGATATGGAGAATAAAGAAAGCGAGCAAAAACTCAGAAAGATATTTGGCAGAGTAAGAGCAAACTAGCTACGGTCTGAGATAGCGATAGTGACCAATAAGTAGGGGCATCGTAATCAAACTACATATTCATTCTTTATTCCTGTATATACCCATGAATAGCACAATGAATGCTTACGGAGATGCGATTTGAGAGGAAAAGACTCAAACATAAGTATAATCATTCGAATCGGTAAGTTTTTCCTTGGATTTACTAAGAATTACTTACTGAGGAGGGGCCAGGATGGCTTTCATGAATAATAAAGAAGAGGGTGGCATAAAAATGTCAGCGGGTAAAGTGTTTCTCACATTTTTGCATCGAGAAAAACAGGTGATACATATGAGCATTGGGCAGTTTAAATAGAAGCAAAATAAGGAGAGAACGGGAAAAGCGATGTTGACGAGGATTGGGTGAGATCTTGAATAAATGATCTTGATCAATTGTTTTTTTTTTGTTGTTAAAAAAATTACAGACCCGTCGACAATTGAAAGTTCATTTTAAGCTATCAAGATAAAAGCTTATGTTTTTAAGCTAAGATTACGCCAAAAAATTACATTTATAGCTTTTGTGGCTTTAGAAAACATTTAGTTGATAAGTAAATGAGAGTATTTCCCTAGGTTTTTGACAGAACTGACCGAATGTAGCTGATCTTTGCTAATACGGAAAGCAGTAACTAGATTTTTAGACGCGCGGTGCACCACTGACAATTTAGGAATGGAAAGGATCGGGTTAGACCAATATACGATGTGAATAGCGGCTTGGAGCCGATTCGGAGAGCAACTTAACACAAGCGGCATAAAAAACAATTAACAGAAGTTGGCAGCCAGTCTATTAGATCGTTAAATAACGAAGAAAAGAAAAGAATATCTAGACAACTTCCTTGTGGAACTCCAACCATATGATTTATTAGTCACTCAAACGGTCGTATGACTTAACTTGTTAATAGCAACAACCTTTTTTTCATAGGGGTCTAAACTGTTGCACTTACCTTCCAATGCTCAGGTACAGTTTAAAAATCAGTGACGCCTGGTTATTGTAATGGTGACGCGCTTACTCCGGGTTAGAAGAGAGGTGGCTGGGTTCGATCCCGCCTGGTGAAGTAATTTTTGCCGTGCGATGGTTTAATTATTTGTTGCAGTTATCGCATGGTTGTACGTGTCTGGTGCTCCTTTGGTGTTCCCGCTGGCGTCAGTCTTTCAAACCTCCTCGGTATACTTCTGCGTGGCTGCAGCGGTAGATTGCTTTATCACAGTGGTGCTGCCCGCCTCTGTCAAGGAGATCTATTGCACCCCAGCGTTAGTCGGAAACAGGATGTTTCTTAAACTCACATTGCGGGTATGCGCAACTCTCTGCACTATCCGAAAAAAAGCTACTGATACGAGGTCTATGTTCGTATGCATTCTCTATTTTTTACAAATGCTCTAGATGTATCTCCTAAGTAAACCGTTCTCTTATGATCAGTCTTTCTGATATTAACACTTTCTCGGCCGTTGGAAGAAGATGCCTGATCGGCGAAACAATTGATTGTTTTTTTAAAGTTTTAATTGACCACCGTCTAACATAGAAAATGGAATACGAAAACAAAATAAGCAGGCTGCTTGCTCGATCGTCAAGTCAAGGCAAACCTTGAGGAATATACAAGAGTTAATTAGATTTTTCGAGAAAAAATATTCACCTTTTTTTCAATTCGGTACTCTCGGGGTATTGGTTTGTGGTCAAATTTAGAGAGAATTTTTTTAATTTTTTGATAACGCGATGTGTACGTACATATCATCTAATAAATTGCAAGAGAGGAGAACGAAAGAACGAGCAGGTAGAGAGAGATTTATTTATTGCCATTGATGTGAAGACGAAAACTGATAAATATAATGAACAGCTCACCATCTTAGGTATTGTGAGAAAGTGAAATCTTTGTTTTCCTCTTCGCGAGTTTCGGGGTCTGCTGTAAAAATGCTATTTCGAGTTTCACATAGGCAAATAAGCAACTACCTTGAATGTTTTTTGGATAAAGTTAAAGGGTATAGGTGATTTATCCTCATTATTGCTGATTTTCAAAAGCTGAGCCTTTGTCTATTGCATAAAACCCATGCTATTGACGAAATCAAGGCAACAAAAAATTGGATAATAAAAGATAAATTTGCATTAATAACGAATATTGAAAATGAACAAAAACTCCTATTGTTTCAGGCGAGCTCGAAAAACAGTGATGTGGATAATGATTCTGTGCGTTCTCTATAATATTCCGCATGTGTTCGAGCTGGAGAAGGTGCGTATAAATATTTACCTCCGCTCTTTCCTCGCAACCGATTTTCAGGGCAATCACTTCAATTCAATCCGTTTATTTATCCTTTCCATTATCCGTTCATTCCTTTATTGATTTATTCTTTATTTATTTAGTTAATCATTCTTCGAACAATCCATCTATCCTGTCAACTATCCAATACTTATTGCAAACATATCTATGTATTCAATAATATGTAGATTCATGTACATATGTAAATTGCGATTCACCAACTCGTTGTATTACTCAGTTTTGGTTACCAAAACAATAATGAGTGTGTTCTTGAGCTTTGAAAACCGAAACTTTGAAGATAAAAATTTCTAAGACTAGTACTGAATGGCTCGAAAGAGTTTTTCTTCTTTTTTTTTGAATGGAATCATATTCATGCATCGTTAAGTATTGTACTTTCATCTCTATCCAACCCTCTGTCTTTCTCTTCTTTTCCCTTCTATTTTTCGTCGTTTTCTCTTTGTGAAAAACATTTTTATCTTTCTCTTTATTTTTCTCTATTTGCCGTGTATCTCTCTATTGAAACTCTCTTAATCAGCTGAAATCAATTGTTACTTAATTCTTTCTACAGAATAAAATCATTTCATCACAGATATGAGCACCAATTCCATCGCCAATTGAATTCTTGGATCCATTTAAATGTTGCTTCCCCCAGCCCACTTCCGAAAACTTGCTACCCAAACTTCGTCGATGATTTTAACTATTGCTTTGAACTCACCCGCGATTGTTATTTGTGTTTTGAATATAAAATTTGAAGTATTCGCGACTTAACTGGGATCTCGTCTCGTAACAGTAGTCAATATGACGCACAGTACCTTTTTCGTCTCGTAACATAAGTCAATATGACGTACAGTACTTTTCTCGTCTCGTAACATTAGTCAATATGACGTACAGTACCTTTCTCGTCTCGTAACATTAGTCAATTTGACGTACAGTATCTTTCTCGTATCGTTACAGTAGTCAATATGACGTCCAATATGTTTGGTTTCTTGACTGGTCAAATATATTGGAAATCTAAATGTACGTAGAATAAGTTTTTTTAAACATTGTAGGTAGATTGCATCGATGACTATGGCAACAACTCCACTCAAATCTGCCCCACGTCGTTTCGCTCCAATCCGGTCTACTACGACATTTATTATACGTAAGTTTCACGCAAAAGATGATCTGATTAACAAATCGTTTCATCTTAAAAAAAATAATTTTTTTAACAAGTTTTCTAACTTATACAAGTTTTTTAAACAAGTTTTTTTAAAACAAGTTTTCCAGTCTTAATTCCCACTTCTCATTGTTTATTATTTTGTTTCTCATATTGTTGATCAAAAGTACCTTCTTTCATGACAAAACTGTATAATTAAAAAAAGTCTTATTTTAAAAATAGTTTCAAGCTGGTGCCCAAATATCATGAAAGCAAAAATGCAGAAGAAAAAAGGTTTGAGGTTATTTTTTAGCCTTCCCGGTATTTTCCCCCACAAGTTAATTTTCTTCCAATGGGTTCTCTTTTTGTTTTTAGCTATATGTATACTACGTTTCTTGCCATCGGACCTCTGTTGCTGCTGATTCTTTTGAATGTTTGCGTTGTCTACACCGTTGTGCGCTCCACTGAGACAGCAGGTAAAGATAAAAGAGAGTGGGGATTTCATGAATATTAGAGGGTCAAAGCGGCGGGGAAAAATGTTAGTCATTAAAAGCTCTTTGTACTTCCGAAACAGAGAAACCAGTATTCTTTTAAAAATGTGATGTTTCGAATTCTAACGCTCAAATTTTTTTTGATTGGTTGAAAAAAATTCATGAAATGAATATTGAAATAATGAATGATAATTGAGCAGAAGAGTCAGATACCGTCAGCTTGATTCTTGTCGTCTTTTTCTTCATTTTCTGCAACTTTATGGCTCTACTCGTAAACTTCCTCGAGTTATACTTCCATGAGAAGGTATGAAATGTTATACTTCTATGAAAAGGTTTGAAATGTTATACTTCCATGAGAGAAGGTAGAAAAATATTATACTTCCATGAAAAGGTATGAAATATTATACTTCCATGAGAAGGTAGAAAAATATTATACTTCCATGAGAAGGTATAAAATGTTATACTTCCATGAGAAGGTATGAAATGTTATACTTCTATGAAAAGGTTTGAAATGTTATACTTCCATGAGAGAAGGTAGAAAAATATTATACTTCCATGAAAAGGTATGAAATATTATACTTCCATGAGAAGGTAGAAAAATATTATACTTCCATGAGAAGGTATAAAATGTTATACTTCCATGAGAAGGTATGAAATGTTATACTTCTATGAAAAGGTTTGAAATGTTATACTTCCATGAGAGAAGGTAGAAAAATATTATACTTCCATGAAAAGGTATGAAATGTTATACATCCATGAGAAGGTTTGAAATGTTATAATTCCATGAGAAGGTATGTAATGCAGTTTTGGTGACGAAGAGATTTTGTAATATCAATATTCTTCTGAGCTTTTGTCTGTTCATGTCAACAAAAAAGAGGAGATTTGATGTTCTGTCAAGTTTGAATTCAGATTCAATGCTTCTATATCCGTTATGTTCTTATCTCTAAGTTTCGCTTGTTATTTGGCCATTAACTGTAGCAAAAATCAGAGTTTGATCTTTTCAGTTTGAATTGATTGTGATGCGTCCATTGAATATCTGTACCTTAAGTTCCTGCTCATGTATGCTCTGAAAGAATTGCGGAACAACTCCGGACCCTTTTTCAGACCAGATCAATAAACGCGAATAGAGAATAATTGGAATGAGAGCTAAATTAGTTGAATAATTGGAATAAACACATGAGATTGACTGATTGGAATCAAGAAAGAATTGTTTTTACTAACATAACAGAACCCAAAAGCAATTAACAAGTCAATGAATTTCTAATCCCACGTTCACTTATTCTGTTTATAAGTAGGAAAAATCTGAATGATTGACAAAAGATATCAACCTCATCTTCAGAGCGTCTTTATTAAAAGTCCATCATCTTCTTTACAAGAGCGGCAGGAAACCAAATATGTTCGTCCATTTCACCAGTAAATGCAAATATCTATGGAAGTTTGAAATGCATGGGTTTAACAGAAATACTCTCCCGCCCTTTTTCAGACGGTCATTCAAGAATATCGAATAGGTTTGACAGATGGGAAGATGATAAGTTCCCAATTATTCACACCAGTAAACAAAGATCCTCTCACTCCCCCTATCCTCCCCCAAAGGCTATTCGTTTGTGATTTCTGCTCATTTCATTGCACGCTTCATTTCGCTTGTAGTTTTTTTCTGTTTTGCTTGATCTTTCACGAATTTATCAGCACCGATTCGCTTTCTATTCATGCTATTAGAATACGTTTCAGAGTCCTATGTAAAAATAGAATTTTCTTGCTTTTAACGGATGTGATTGAGTGAATGTTCAAACAATTCTGGTGACATCCAGAATATTAAGGAGAAGTGAAAAAGTGCAAAACTTTCGTTCTCGGGTCAAAAACACGTATTTGATTGAATTATCACAGAAACATTTTACAAAGCCGATGCTTCAATTTCATTCAAGTAGAGCTGTTCTAGTTTTTAAATGATTGTGAGAAGCCGTATACACACAAGAGTCTAACCTTCTCATTCGAAAATATCTCAACTCCCCTTCAGCAAAGATATTAAGTTAGAAAAATTTAAATACCTCAGTACTTGCACAGAAATGTTTGAAAAGATCTGTAAATTTATTTGGAATACCCTTGAGAACTCAATTCCGCTATCGTTCTTCGATCTAATTTCTCGGCAAGTTGAGCGTATTAGTATTTCGCACGATTTTCGCTTGTTTCACGCTGGTGTTTCACTTTTTACGAAAATGATTGGGGTCATGCCTGCCTTTTTGAACTCGTAACACCACCATATATTTTATATAACGCATGCTGTGCTAGGCAGAACGCATTCGATTTAGTTTTCATTCTGATCTCAGTGACAGGTCTTAGGCCTATCACGCTTTGCTCTTCAAAAACTCACAAGACACTTATTTGAAGGCTTATCACAGAGATTAAAATGAGAGTTGCTTTTGAAGTCAACTATTCATAGGAGAATGGAGAAAGGTATGGAATGCGCTGCAAGCGAACAAATATCGAAAATGTTTCAGCTCGGTGAGATGTTGGTTTACTTCGTGGATCTCTCCAATCTTCTGATTGTCATCAATGCTACCGCCAACTTCTTCTGTTATCTCATCTTTGGCGCGAGTTTCCGTCGCACTCTTTGCGAGGTTACTCATTAATTAATTAATTAATTGATTAATTAATTAATTAATTAATTAATTGATTGATTAATTAATTAATTAATTATTTAATTAATTCATTAATTCATTCATTCATTCATTCATTCATTCATTCATTCATTCATTCATTCATTCATTCATTCATTCATTCATTCATTCATTCATTCATTCATTCATTCATTCATTCATTCATTCATTCATTCATTCATTCATTCATTCATTCATTCATTCATTCATTCATTCATTCATTCATTCATTCATTCATTCATTCATTCATTCATTCATTCATTCATTCATTAATTAATTAATTAATTAATTCATTAATTAATTCATTCATTCATTCATTCATTCATTCATTCATTCATTCATTCATTCATTCATTCATTCATTAATTCATTCATTAATTCATTCATTCATTCATTCATTCATTCATTGATCCTAGGAAATTATAACCAAAAAGTTTAGATAACCTTTTGATGATGCTTGTTCGCTAGTCGTCCGCGGAATCTTCTTAAATTTGAATATACATTTAGTTGATTTGAACACGGTTGAAGCTAATAAGAATATAAACCAGGACTTTTCGAACCATTATACAGGGTAGCCCGGAAAAGCGTTTTCTAATGTACATCTCAGTGCATAAGTGAGCAACAGTGTTCAAATTTGCAAATTTTTAGCTCACATTAATGAGAACATTGGGTCAAAAAATCAATCGTTCATTTTGGAACGAACTACAGCCCGGAGTCGCTTCGGGAACGCTTCCATCACGAAGATACTTGTCGTCGATTTTCGACCACTCCTCCTGCAGGAAATTTTTTAGAGACTCTAGTTTCAAGTGGGGATAAGCTTTGATTTTGCTCTCAGGACCACATGGAATAGTCAAGCGGATTGAGGTCGGGCGATGAGGATGGCCATTCTGCGCTGGAGAAAAACTCGGAACCCAGGCCTTGCACCATGCCTGTGTTTCGATAGCCTTGTGAGCAGGAGCAGAATCTCGCTGGAAGACCCAAGCTGTATTACGGTAGTGGGAAGCACACCAAAGAAGCATACTTTTTGAAGATATGATGGCGGCAGTGTTCCTGGTCAATTTAGACTCCTGGTTCGACAAAAAGAGGGGAGTTTTGCCGGTGGTGGACACTCTGGCACAAACCATGTTTTGTGCAGGATGGGAAGCTCTATGAACGAATCTACCGGCTTCATTAGCTGCCTGTGAGTCCCGAGCAAGCACTCGCACATTTTGAGGGTTGTGGGCCTCTTCCACAGTGAACAGCTTCTCATACGAGAAGAATGTCCTAAGGTTGGAATTGTCAATGGTCCGGAGGATTAGGGCACGGCATCTTTTTAGTCTTTCCTCCTTGCTATTCAGAGTTAGGGTGGCAGCCTTATTAGTAAGACATAAGGTGAGCCTCAAATCCTCTTCAATGATTCTTTGAAGGGTCGTGAGTGATAAGTTCATCTCAGAGGTCATTTTGTTCATGCCTAGCATTTCGACCGACTCGCTTTCTCAGGGCATCAATATTGTTAGGGTGCGCACTAATCGAGGACCACCTCTTCGGGGCAAGTCAACAAGTTTACCGACCTGTTCAAACCGTTTGATTGTTTTCCTTAGCGTTGCGCGTTTTTGATTGACCAAGTTTGTGCAAGTCCACAATGATACAGCGTGCTCTATAAGCGGCCACCATTCTTTTGAGAATTGATCAAATGAAATGAAATTTCAACCCTGTAAAAAAAACATATGAGAAGAACGTATGCAAAAATTGGAGCTCAGCATAAATTGAATTATAAACGCGGAAATATTGGTTGCCGAGTACATGGGCCACCCTGTCTGTACATACTAGTTAGTTTCGACTAAAAAGTTTCAAAAGAAGTTTTTTTCTTCAATTTTTCAAAAGTTTTAAAGTTTTTTTTACAAACGAATTTTCACGAACACGAGAATAGTTGCATCACGACAAAGATAAAACGGCTCGGAAGGACTTGCGCTTTTTCATTCACACTGTTCTAGAAAAACCCCAGATAAATTAATATTGTGATCTTCCAACTGCAGGAAAATCTAGATATTGCTGTTAAGAATTTTTGACATTAGTTTCCATTAAGAATTTTCCATGTTCTCTAGCAAATGCCTCGCCTTCTTCTTTCTTTGTTCCAAGACACTCAAATGAAAATGAATGATTTACCGATAACCGATAGTTTTGAAATTCAGCCTGAACTGATTAGTTGAATAATTTTATCTCTTTTCAGGTGCTACATCCAAGAAGGACGCAATTGAAAGCAGTTTACCTGAACGGACAAATAAAGATCCCTGAGAACCGTAATCTCATTTGATAATATTTATGTATTTTCAAACTCGCAGAAATTTCATAGGCTAGACAGTGAGGTCGAAATCTGGGAAGTAGGAACCAGTCATCCAGTCTTGACATCCAGTCTAGGTTCTTGACATCGAGGTCAGATACTTGACCCAGAGTTAAGAATTCAAAAAAAACGTTAAAGTTGGCCTTGTACCATAGGTAACTTCTTCGCACATATTCGCCACACAAGTGTTCTTAGTGAGAAATCACTCAATGTTTGGAAGATTTACTAAATGTAATTCGCATGATCGGAGCCGTGAACTTTCAGAAAGTATTTTTAGGACCGTGTTTTTTATGAAACAACAACATTTGTTAAGAAATTAAAGCGACATTGAATCTTTAAAAACCTGAAAACTTTGCATTCCTTTCAGATATTTGCTTTTTAACATTTGAATAGTTGTTTTTCTTAGTCAACAAATTACGTGAAAATGTGATTTGAAATTTATTTTGAACTTAGAGTTCCCTGGTTTTTGATAAATCATCCAGAGAACGTCAAAGATTCGATGTAGAAGGCTTGAACTTTGATTAAGATAACGAGGCCAACGAGTTTTCAACCTAGCGCTTCATCGGACGGGTCAGTAATGTAGTCTCTAAGTGGCATAATTTTTACTCCCGGTTATCATATTAAGAAAAGTTCGATTTCGTCTCGCGGACCAGCTTTTGTTTTTGCTATCAATTAACCATGTTTAGATTCGCCGTATGATAACTTTGACATATAATTTCCCGAATTTTCGCTTTTTAGACTAAGACTTTCAATACCAAACGTATATGTTTTGAAGCTTACAAGTCAAACCATTATTGTTAATTCGAGATTTCGATGGTTCAGGGTCACCTTGACAGGGTCATTACATTGTGTATGTTCTCTGCCCGTGAATATAATTTATTTTAGCTGCAAAGTTTCATTTTAATTCCTTCAATTTTTACTTCAATTTGTTATTCAATGAACGATTTTAATCGTAATTGACTAACCGAGTTTCAAATGGTTCGAAGCACTATTTTAGATTTCTATCGTGATTCAAAGAGTTGAGTATCTTCCGTTGAAGAAACTTCGAATGAAATGATCAATTTGAAATTGTATATCAAGAAATAAAAAAATAAACACTTCAAAGTTCTTTTAAAAATTCAAGTTCTCTAACTAAGAAGTGATTTTTTAAATTTCATAATAATGAACGTGTATAAATTTTCAAGAAAATGTAAATCTTTTGATTTTACCTCGTTTCACATTGGTGAGTCTTTTGGAACTCTAAATCTCTAAATTCGGTACAATAACTCATAACGTGTACTAAGACGTCAAATTTACATTAAGAATAATTTTCTATACCGTTGAATTTAATTTTTTTCTAGTAATCTGTCCATCTTCAATAACTCATATCGCAGCCCCAAGAACTCGCTGAAGAACTTTTAAGTTTCCGGGAATTGTAATGGAGAGCTTCGTTGCTTGGCACTTTCTTGCTAAAATCGTCCTTAACCGCAATATACATCCAACGCAGCGTATATGATGGTTGCTTTTTGAATGGTCGACGATGAAACTCATCGTAATCGCCAAGCCGGCGGATAGACCAAACGATTTTTTCTAAAGATTTTAGATTCTAAATGGTTAAAAGTTTGGGGTATGAGTGAAATCTTATAGAAGGCTTGGAGTGAGGTCATGCCGAGGAGGTCGAATGACTTGAGAACGCGTGATGTAATCGAAAGCAGTAATAGAGTTGGCTTTTTATCTTCGAAAACTTAGAATCAGAAATGAACTTTTTTCTTCAGAAATTTGATTATATGACGGTTTACTGACAATCTAAACAGGATTTTTCAAAGATCTGGCATGCATGGAATCCGTTATTTGAATAGGCTCGAACTTCTTGGCCTACGTTTTCTTGAGTTCCGAAGGATCATACAGGATTTAATCCTTTTGCAAAAGTACATTCACTTAAATGTACAGCTGAATACTGCTCATCTTTACGGTTTGGCCCCTCTCGGTAGATCAATGAGGCACACGAATTCAATACGAATCGATTTGCCGGTTAAGTTATATCCTTTGAAAATTTCTACTTCCATCTCTCGTATATGTAATATCGATATGGAATTGTTTGCCTGAAAAACTGATATTCACTCTTAATAGTGCTATGTTTTCTATTAAAGTTAGAAAGCTGAAAAAAACAACTGATTACACCTAACCCCATTATTTTTGATCATTATTATTTTACTTTGAAAGTATATGTCGAGAATGTATACTGTTGAGCAATTAAAATATAGCTGAGAAACAGCAATTACTTGTGTAAATCACTTGAGAAAATGGAGGAAAATTCAATCACGATTGAGAGTTTAACGAGTGCATTCAACAACCATGAGCCAGTTTAACGAGTGCATTCAACAACCATGAGCCAGTTTAACGAGTGCATTCAACAACCATGAGCCAGTTTAACGAGTGCATTCAACAACCATGAGCCAGTTTAACGAGTGCATTCAACAACCATGAGCCAGTTTAACGAGTGCATTCAACAACCATGAGTCAGTTTAACGAGTGCATTCAACAACCATGAGCCAGTTTAACGAGTGCATTCAACAACCATGAGCCAGTTTAACGAGTGCATTCAACAACCATAAGCCAGTTTAACGAGTGCATTCAACAACCATGAGCCACTCACCTAGAATAAATGTATTAATTATTATAGTGTTCGTGGAGAGTAAATTAGTTGTTCAGCATTACATTGTGATAAAACACTGCTTATACGATAATCACAAGAGTCTGCCGCAACGTTTAATCGATCTACCTACTGGATGGCCCATATATTCGCAAACGCGTTTACAAACGTGTATCTCAGTGCATAAGTGAGCAAGAGTGTTCAAATTTGTACATTTATCAGTACACATTAATAAAAACATTGGGTCAAAAAATCATTTAATTCGGTCCCCTTTGGCACGAACGACAGCCCGGGGTCGCTTTGGGAACGCTTCGATCACTGGACGAAGGTATTTTTCGTCGATCTTCGACCACTCCTCCTGCTGGGATTTTTTTAAAGACTCCAGATTCAAGTGAGGATGAGCATTGACTTTGCTCTCAAGGTAGGACCACACGGAATAGTCCAGCGGATTGAGGTCGGGCGATGAGGAGGGCCATTCTGCGCTGGAGATGAAGTCGGGAAAATGAGCGTTGCAACATGCCTGTGTTCCGATAGCCTTGTGAGCAGGCGCAGAATCTTGCTGTAAGACCCAAGGTGTATTACGGTAGTGGGAAGCAGACCAAGGAAGCAATACTTTTCGAAGAATCTGCTGGCGGTTGTATTCCTGATTAATTTTGGTTCCTGGTTCGAACAAAACAAGGGGAGTTTTGCCGGTGGCGGACACTCCGTCCCAAACCATGACTTTTGCAGGATGGGAAGCTCTATGCAGGAATCCACCGGTATGATTAGCTGCCTGTGAGTCCCGAGCAAGCACTCGCACATTTTGAGGGTTGTAGGCCTATTCCACAGTGAACAGCTTCTCATCCGAGAAGACTGTCCTGAGGTGAGCACTGTCGCGCGTCCAGAGGATTAGGGCGCGGCACCTTTTGAGTCTTTTCTGACTTCACATGTCACCTCGAGAAAAAGATCATTAACTCATATCAAAAATCATCGACCATGGAGTCCTGAACAAAATTTTCCAGTTTTGTAATTTGATTTACGTTTAATAGTGTTCAATTAGGGAACTTTGATTGGTTTTAATTCCGTTTTGCTCACTCCTGAATTGGAAGTTCTGTATTTTGAACTAAATTTGTCTTCTTCTGAATAGTGAATTGCGTCAAAATCTTGATGAAATTTTTAGGAAAAATTCACTCAAAAGCGACACGAATAATATTTTTCTCTTTAAAACCTGAGCAAAAAAATTTTGTTTCATAAGAAAACAGCCGAGGAAAACGATTTACAAAAAAATTGAGAAGCATGAGAGAAAAAAGTTGAAAAATTTTAGAAAAAAATAATACAATTGATAAACATTTGAAGTTGATTTTCTTGAGTTTTCCAAGTTCAATCATGATTAGTCTTGGATCACTGAACATGAAAAAAAACTTAGCTTTTTGAACTTGGAGACAGTATTATGATAGAAACTTCTATGACATATTTTTATTTTCAGCAATTTTTAAATGGAATACAGAAAAAACAGTTTAAAAACAAAAATAACTTTTAGAAGAACCTTTTAAAAACTGTTTTGTTCTAACTCGCTGCCGTAGAATTTTTTTGAGTAATCATGCTTTTTTCATGTAAGCATGTTGAGTAATCATGTAATTAATCATGTTGAGTAATCATGTAAGCATGTTTTTCATGATTAATCAAGCTCAATTGGAAGTGAAACGTACGTTTTCACATTGTTTCAGCGCATTTGATGTAAGGGGACCCAATGTTGTTTTTTTTATTGTATGAACTGCCGCTAATTACAGCCTGTTAACATCTTGCAAACTGTTCGTAATGAAAATCTGCTTGAATATGAAATCTCTACTTCTCTGACTTTATGCGCTATTTTTCGTTCTCTCGCTCTGCTCGTTGTCCACGTCGTAGTTTTATTATGGAGCGTTAGAATTCAACTTTTCACTTTGCAAAGTAATTTTCTGCAAAGTGATTCCGTTGAACGCTCCAATGTCTCACCACGAATTACCTTGAAAAGAAAAATGGACTACGGTATTAATTTTATAATAACTTTTACTGTTGGACGTATTTTTTTATGAATTTCACAGAAAAATCGTCGCTTTGTCTTAGAATGCATGTGTTCTTTCTTATTACCGTAGTCCATGTTTCTTTTCACGGTAAGTCGTGGTGAGACATTGGAGCGTTCAACGGGATCAATTTGCAGAAAATTACTTTGCAAAGTGAAAAGATGCATTTTAACGCTCCATTAGAGTGAGTTCGTAAACGAAACAATGAGCTCACGCTCTCTTGTATTACCTTTTATTTTCTTCAGTGTTATTTAAACTGAGTAAAATAAAAGTTCATGTCGCAGACAACGAACTATGTGAGCAGTCGACGACCAGTCACCCAGTTGAAACAGAGATTAAACGTGCGGCTGTTTTGCCCCTGCTCAGACAGACTCCTGCCGCGACATTAATCTCTAAACGATGAGATCATCGGTGCGATGATCTCATGTCATTCAAATTAGGCGAAAATTTTGAAAAATGTTGGAAGAAAAAAGTGGTAACAAGAAGAAAAAATGTTGGGTACAAAGTTTCGGGGTACGAAATGTCGCGGTACGAAGTGTCGAGAATACAACAAAAAAACAAAAATTTTAATGAAATGTTCAACAAAAAAAGTAAAATGATTTTTAAGTACGGAAACAAATTAGATTGCGATTAGTTAGTATTTTAAGATTCATTTGGAGAGCAAGACGACATGTGAAATCTCATTTTCTCGTACTTTAAGATGTTATTTCGCGTGCTCTCGCAAGACCATCTCATAGCTCACTGATCCAACATTTTTTGCCTAAAAAGTGCGAGAGCCATGATCTCATCGTGAAAAATTTCAGTTGTATTAACACTGACTCGATGATCTCATTCATCGAGCAATGATGTCATCTTTACAGATACATCGTCGATCACTCAACTGTTTTCGAGAGATTAATGTCGCGGCTGTGCTCTCTGAGCGGGGTTCATCAGTGAGGTCCCAGAGAGTACACATAAGGTAATTTATAAAAGGTAATGAGGTATAAAAAACAACAATAAAAAATAGGTGTCAAAAAGAAGAAACAACAAAACCTTAATAATTATACATATATATAAATATATAATGCAATTATAATAATGAATGCATAGTTATTTGTTGCTTTATCAATTGAAGTAATTATATATACTTTTTTTTTCATTTTTCGAATGCTTTTGTCGATCATCTTTTGGTTTTTGTGATCTGTGTAAAAGAATCTATCTAGATAGGATTAAAAAAATCTATCTAGATAGGATTAAAAGAATCTATCTAGATAGGATTAAAAGAATCTATCTAGATAGGATTAAAAGAATCTATCTAGATAGGATTAAAAGAATCTATCTAGATAGGATTAAAAGAATCTATCTAGATAGGATTAAAAGAATCTATCTAGATAGGATTAAAAGAATCTATCTAGATAGGATTAAAAGAATCTATCTAGATAGGATTAAAAGAATCTATCTAGATAGGATTAAAAGAATCTATCTAGATAGGATTAAAAGAATCTATCTAGATAGGATTAAAAGAATCTATCTAGATAGGATTAAAAGAATCTATCTAGATAGGATTAAAAGAATCTATCTAGATAGGATTAAAAGAATCTATCTAGATAGGATTAAAAGAATCTATCTAGATAGGATTAAAAGAATCTATCTAGATAGGATTAAAAGAATCTATCTAGATAGGATCAAAAGAATCTATCTAGATAGGATTAAAAGAATCTATCTAGATAGGATTAAAAGAATCTATCTAGATAGGATTAAAAGAATCTATCTAGATAGGATTAAAAGAATCTATCTAGATAGGATTAAAAGAATCTATCTAGATAGGATTAAAAGAATCTATCTAGATAGGATTAAAAGAATCTATCTAGATAGGATTAAAAGAATCTATCTAGATAGGATTAAATTTTAGAAACACTGTTGAGTATAAGAATTTTTTCCAGTTTGTTTTTATTTGTGAGATTTAATTTTGTATTTTCGGGCTATTTGCAAAGTAGTTGTTTTTATAACTTTCTTCATATCATCAATTAAAATTTCTTTAGAAGATGGTCCTTCACTGCTAGGGTATTTCGTACCTTCATTGAATATATCTCTGACATGAGTATGTGGGCTTATATAGTATCGCCTCTACAGATATGTACCAAGTGACTATCTATCAGATGTGGGTATTTATGAAAATTGCAAGGGTTTTCCAGTATTTTTGTGTATTCAGCATTATTAAGGTTTTTGAGAAACGTGTTGTAGTTAAAAATGTTTTTACTTAAAGGATATTTTAGTTTTTAGATGACACGTTAATTGAATTTCTCATTGAGTTTTTATTTAAGCTCAGTATCATTGTGAAGATTCAAAGCCTTATTGAGTATACGATTGAGAGGTATATTATCCATGTATTTGCCGTGAAATGTAATTTGACGTTAAAATTATCAATATCTTTTTTGAAGTGATGTTTTTGTTTGTTCCAAAAGTAATCGCATAATATGCTAGTTATTAAAACTCTTTTTTTGATTATTTAAAATATGAAATTCTTTTGTGAGACTGAATTTTATGAACTGATCTATCTTTTTTGAGTTTCAGTTTCTTGTATTCCAAATACAGTTGTCTTCCAGTTTGGGTTTGAAAAATAATATTTAAAATTGTAGTTACATTTCTATCTTTGTAAGTAGGAGTATTCTACGATTTTTGTTTCTGGATGAGTT
The DNA here is from genome assembly GCA_964056735.1 of Allodiplogaster pararmata. NCBI lineage: Eukaryota > Metazoa > Nematoda > Chromadorea > Rhabditida > Diplogasteridae > Allodiplogaster > Allodiplogaster pararmata. Next base: position 28,954,197 of record OZ057404.1, on the reverse strand, counting down.
AAAATTGGGAATATTGAAAGGCATAATATGAACAGGGAACAGGTTGTTTAATTTTTTCCAGAGGATTTAGATTATCCCAAATGAGACTATAGTTTTGTATTTGGTCGTTAAGTCAATCACTCTAAGTTTATCATGCAGACACTTAATGCGAGACGGATATCTATGAAATGATGCGTCCGGAATAATAGTTGGTACAAAGCGATCAATAAGGTCACAAATAAAGTCAACTAAGTAGATGTATGTCTCATATTTTGCGTGTTGCTAATAGCTTCCAAATTTTCTACATAATGGCTCTTTTTTATGTCGTATTTCCGACAATGTGCGATAAAGAATATTGAGATTATTGCAATTTTAAAACAATCGTGATATACATACATATGTAATACATATGTATACTGAATTTGGAAGAGTGAAATGAACTGTAAGTGCTGAAGGACATGCCTTGTGGAGAAGATAAATTAGTAGAGATCTGTGTCTTGCTAGTGTATAGATGCGGTGTGGTTCAATTTGAGAGATTCCGGATGTTTTTAAAACATCATCAGTGGTAGTGCATACCTTTAAGAAGAACGAAATTTTTCTTTTTGTGAACTGTGCTTTATTTATTTATTTTGTTTTTCTTTAGGGTATGCACTACCGCTGATGATGCTTTACTAAAACGAAACGTCCGAATTTCATAAGTGGAACAACACCGCATCTCCACACTGGGAAGACACAGATCTCTACTATATTGAATTTTGCGAAAAAAGCATGTATGTAAAGATGTTTAGCTTATCGAGTTCGAACTGTATCACTTATGTGACCATTTGAACCTGGTTGAGGTACAATGGATAACTGCATTGAACCTCAACCAGGCGCAAAGGAATGAAAGAATGAATGTTGAAGTTGCTCATTCCCTAGTTTATCCGACCCCAACTATCTCTGTCAACCAGCGACCACCCTGAACTAGTGGCGCTAGAGTCCTTTCTTTGATTCATCAGCAAGAGATTTTTCTGTTCCACAAAACCTTCGATGCCTTCGATATTCACTTTCATTACTCGCCGACGCTACGACCAAATCATGATGCCCTTGTTTTCAAGATAATTATGATAAATCATTAAAATTTAAATATTAAACAGTTAAGCACAAAGTTTAATTGTTCTCTGCTTCTGTTGTATATAAAAAATCAAATCAGAAAATTTTCTCGAAAGTCTAGCTAACAAATTTTCATATCAATCACTACTGCTCCGAAATTTTCAAAAAAGGCGAATAGACTTTTAATACAAGTTCATCAGTAATGGAGAGTTAGGTCGCTTAATCACAAAAATCAATAAATAATAAGTTTATCAAGACTAATATAGAAAAAAACCATAACTTTGATAATACCAACGCACGGAAAAAATGTTTTTCCGGGGAGGGACCGAACCCAGCAATCTCTTCTCAATCCGGGAGCAAGCGCGTTACCATCAAGTGAGAGTCCGTGTTTTTCTTGTGTTCTCGTCATGAAATGTCCCGTGAACAACATTACAAGAGTAAGAGAGTTTATGAAACAGACATGGAATTTACAAAATAAATACTGTTGAGGCAAAGCATATATAAAATTTATGAAATGCATACTGTAGAGAAATGACAATGTTTGGATGACATTTATGATTTTAACGAATAGCATTTCAAAGAATGAGTTCTTAGTCACGATTACAAATTAGGACATCATGTTGAACATATCGCGAATAATGTCGAAGAGAAGGGTGGTGTGACTACGAAATTAAGAAGCTCGGGGGCTTCTGTCCCCGAGCCCCTGTGCTCTAATCTCTCTTATGAGTGGAGAATTGACGTAATTACATATGATGTCCTGGTGAGAATAATCTCTCGCCTCTATATTGAAATAAACAGTGATGAGTAGGTGCATACAGATATACAGAGTAGGCATGTACTACGTTAGTGGTGACTAGATGATTATAAATATTCACAAACCTTTAGAATTACCCGACGGTGACCAATTGCTTCCCCATGCTCATGAAAATTTTCATTTCATTTCTTTATCGTGGCAGGGTGAGGTGAGCCTGTGTGACTCACTTGATTGTAACGTGCTTGCTCCCGGATTGAGAAGAGATGGCTGAGTTCGATCCCACCGGGTGAAAACAGCTTTTTTTTCTGTGTTGTGGTATTATCAACTCAAGCACGAACCATCGATTCTCAAAAACAAGCAGATCGAGTCTCTCACTCAAAAAAGGTTGCCGTTTCACAGCATCTTCTCATTTCACTTTGTCTCCAGACGCTGTTGCGTATGAGGCAGTCAGACGCTGCCTTCTCGAAGACAAAGATGTTTTTGAAGAGAAGGATATCGTGGTTGTTGGAATAGAGGAACACGAATCGGACTCAGTCACAGCCGCAAACGATGGAACGTTCGTTTCTAAGTTCATCCAAGAACTCGAAATCCAGGACATCTCGGAGGCCTTCAAGAAAGGCGAAGTCAAATACAAGCGCTTTGGCAAAGCGGAGCACAAAAGACGAGTTCTGAAGATATATCTCCCGTCTACAACTCTACGCTCAGCTTGTCTGAAAAAGATAACAACTTCCAGGATACCTGTCCTGCAGTCTCTTCTTCGAGTCTTCGTTAGAGAAGACTTGACCAGAACTGGACTCGAATTAGAAAAGCAATGCAGACATATTGCCAGAGAGCGAAACCAGGCGGCCGGGCAGATAGAGTAGACCGTCAGAGAAACTCAGCTCTCCAAGCTATCGACGCCGAGACCATTCCCAGAAGAACAGAAAAGGTCATACGCGAACGTTACCAAAAGAAGCTCTCGCTAGGTCAGTGGCAGTGTTAGGAATTCTTTTTCTCGCCCTCTAACGAAAGCATGTTTGTTCAATGCGAGATCTATACGCAATAATGTAGCTGATCTTAATTTTTTGCTTATCCACAATAACTATGAACTTGTTTTCGTTACAGAAACTTGGCTTTCTTCCTTAGATTCCGATCGCGAGTTTTTAAAGGATCATAAGTATTTTTGTAAAGATGTGATCGTTCCCTGAATGATCCTAACCGTGGAGTTGCTGTATTTGTCTCCCTTAATATTCCATCTGTTCTAGTTTCCTCTTTTCAAGATAATGGCATAGAAGTGATTTCTCTCGATTTTGCACTCCCACGGCAAATGTAATGTGTAGTGATCTACCGTTCCGCTTCTTGTACGTCATCAACGATGATCAGTTTGTTGTCCTATATTAAATCGATTACTTTTCCCAATATACCTATGGTGGTAGTAGGAGATCTCAATCTTCCATTTATTGACTGGAATAGCCTATACACTTCTTACAATGAGAATCATTCCTTGTTCTTAAATTTCTGCTGCGACGAGCATTACTTCCAATTCGTCTCCCAACCAACTCGTGGTACGAACAAATTAGATATTGCGCTGTCAAATAGTCTAGTTGTTGTCAAATAGTCCAGTTGAAGAAGAAGAAAAAGTTTCCGACTGTATTGTGATTGCGCCTTTTTCCTCAAGTGACCATGCCACCGAAGAATTTCAAGTGACTTTCTCAGTTTTCTCTGTTGCTTTGGCTCCTTCTATAAGAAATTTCGCGCGTGCGATTTGGGGTTATGATGGAATGACTGATTGCATCTCATGACTGGACGCTTTCTCTAGCTTCCTTTGACTCTGAGGCTGCTAATAACAACATTGTTGACTTTCTTGTTCACCTTATAGACAGTTTCGTCCCTTTTTCTCTGATTTCTTTGATATAGACCACTATCCACCTAGGCTCCGTACAATTTATTACAAGCTTCAACGAGCTTCATTCTCCTAATTCTATATACAGCCACAATCTTTCTGATGAATTTTCTGAACAGTTACATTTGCTCCAAATTGAGAAAGAAAGCAAACTAGTTAGTAAACGAAACTTAAAATTGTTCTATTCTGAATGTCGAAGTCGCACTAAGGACCGTAATTCAGCAATGCCCACAATAGTGGATCAAACTAATCGAATATTGTTTACTTCATTATCTAAAGCCGAAGCTTTCTCAGACTATTTACTCTTCGGTGTACTCGACCTCTCGTTCTAGTGTTTCTGAGATCTATCCTACGACTCTTTCAAAATTATTCTTTGATGTCATAACTAATGATATGATATTGACTGGTAATAGAAAGTTGAGGAATAAGTGTAATACTTCTCCTGACACCATTCCAAATATTGTCATCAAGAAGCTGCGCTTTATGCTTCTTAAACCTTTATCTATTATTTTTAACAATTCTTTATTTCCGGAAAGGTCCCCTCTCTCTGGAAAATGGCGATAGTTAAACTCATCCTTAAATCCAAATCTGCGGCAGATCAACTTTCGAGTTATCGTCCTATTTCCTTAACTTGTTCAATGACTAAAGTTATGGAAAACGTTTTGATTAGTCAAATTGATGCTTATTTGGAGAACAATTCTATTCTCATTGGCATATTCAAGGCTTCAACACAGTAGACCATAATCTTTTAGTACGAAAGCTTGAAAAGATAGGGATTTTTAATCCTGTCCTTAGATGGATTCGTGATCATTTGACTGGTAGAATGGAGACTATTTGTGTTGACAATTATTTTTCAAGCTTTTCCTCTGTGATTAGTGGTGTGCCCCAAGGATCAATAATCGGCCCTAAACTATGCTTGTAGAATGGAGACTGTAATTCGAAGAGAGACATCGAAGACATAAAGGAAGTAATTTCTTCGACTTTGCAATATGCGATATATGCCGACGACGTGAAAATCTTTACTGAAGTACCACTTTTCTCTTCCGATCTCAAAATAGCCATTGATAACATCTCTAACTGGTGTCAACATTCCAATCTTGAGCTATCCGCTAAAAAATGCGTTGTTTCTCACTTCGGCTCCAATGCCATGATGAATTATTATAGTGATCATGAAGAAATCTTCCGAAGTAAATGATTTAAGCGTTGTGTACTCTGATAATCTTTCCTTCAATAAACATGTCGAGATTGTCTGTTAGAAAAAAACAAACCTTGCGAACTTCTTCTTGCGTACATTTAAGACTAAGTCTCTTTATGTTCTGACACGAGCATTTGTTACTTATGTACGCCCAATCCTCGAATACGCGACAGTATTATGGTCCCCAACAGCAATAGGCCTTGTGAAAGACATTGAAAAAAGTTCAAAGGAGTTTCACCAGAAGAATCCTAACTAGGAACGGACTTCCTCGGTTAGATTACTCCGAAAGACTAGAAATGCTTAATATAGAGTCATTTGAATACCGTCGCGTTGTTGCTGACCTAGTATTTATTCATAAAATAGTACATTCATATTATGAATTTGATTCTTCCAGAATATTCATTGTTAAACCACTAATTTAAAATATTAGAAATGCTCACAAGTTGAGAATCGCGTTGCCATTCGCTATAAACAGCTCTCGGTTCTCTACATGGGAATCAAGAATTATCTCTATATGGGACTCCCTACCTCATGAAATATTATGCATTCATTCTGATGAGATGTTTCTGACGAAACTGAAAGAACTTTATAAAAAATACCATTTTACCTAGTTCTATTGTTTCTGACTAAACACTTCAATACACTGCCACTGTATTACCTCTCCTTCGTTTATCATTTCTTGATTTTTATTTTATCATATATAAAAATCCATGTTAGATTGTTCTTATATTTCGATTCTACGTTAAACATATGTACATGGAAATAAAGAATGAATGAATGAATCAATTGTCGTCTCAACCAGGTGTCACTGCCTTCAAATTGTGTAAATGAGCATTCGAAGATTTATCATAAATTGCATTGGTAGTTTCAACTAGTTCTGACTATTTATCGACAACCCTTAAACTCTGTTTGTCATAACAAAAAAAATCCATCATCGGTTGTTATATTTTTCATCATTGCTCTCCTTTCTGTGTGGATAATGGAGACGACACATCGGCGAATGGAAAGATTTCTTTCAAGAAGTCCGATTCCTGTGCGGAAAAACTCAAATTAGTCGGTAAAACTGAGGAAGAAGCGCCAAAAAGCAAATAAAAAGAAGTACGCAGGAAGATAAACGAATTGAAGGAAAGAGGAGAATGAAGAGAGTAATATAAGTTGGAACCAGGTAATGGGGCTAACTGCCAGAGAGGCTTCGACAGGCGCGTCTTGCAGGCTGGAGCGAGTTGGAAGAGATCGAAATATCTAAAAATCTACAAGATAGTGAAGAAGAGAGAGAGAGAGGAAGAGAAAAAAAAAGAGAGAGGAAGAGAGAGATATAGAAGAGAGAGGAAGAGAGAGAAAGGAAAATTTAGGAAGAGGATGAAAAGATAAACAGGATAGAAAAATTAGATATAACGGATGATCTAGAAGAACCACGTCTAACCAGGCTGAGAAGTATACGAAGAAAAATGATACAGAAAGAGAAGCGAAGCCTGAGAAAAGAAAAAAGAGAGAGGGAGAGAGAGGGAGAGAGATAGAGAGATAGTAAGAAAGAGCGAGAGTAACAGAGAGAAAGAGAGATACAGAAAGAAAAATACAGAGAGAAAGACTGGTACAGAGAGAGAGACAGAGATAGAGAGAGACAGACATACAGACAGACAGAAAGAATGATTAAATGTGTGTTAGAGAGAAAGAGAAGAAGAAAACATTGTTATCGATAGCGTAACCTTCCTTATGATATCTATTTCGTGAATGGCACGCCTAGTGCTTCACTGCTTGCCCTATAGTTTATGACCTTTTGTACTTCTACATTTGTATTTTATTACCTGTGCGACTGGCAACGCTTTACCACTGGCAACGCGCTCATATACTTATGGAAGGTCATAAAAGAGATGGCTCGGTTCGATCCCGCCCAGTCGACTAGTATTTTCAGAGTGCTATCGATAACAACAAAATTCTTTAAAAAAATTTATCATGTTCAATATGTGTATATATCTGTTATTACCGAATATGCACTCACTAAAATTGTCTTTGAGGGCGTTACTAGACCATGTAATATATGCTAGAACGAACAGCTGTTGCACTGGTAATAACTTCCAGCTCTTCCTAAAAACACTTCTTAAGTTTCGCTAACCTTGCCGACTATTAACACGTTTTTTTTTTCTGGAACCGTGTCCATTCATTTATTTTGTTCACATCCGGGCAAGAACGCAGTGTTTAGATAAAACCACGGAGTAGTTCTTTGCGCAGTTGCGCCAACTAAGCTCTTCATCATGATGACCTTGCGGTGTGATAACTGATAATTCGATCCATTCTTCTACCACAACAAATTAAATTTCAGGATTTCAAAAAGTCTCAGGAGAACTGTTTTCACCCACCCTCGGTGAGTGGAAAACTGTATTCTCATCGTAAACTGTTTTGAAATTTGTTATGTTCTTCATCTGATTTATACGACTCATTCGGTATACCCGGACCATGCTATTCTCCTCATACATCACAAATTTTTTTATCCATTCTGAGACCGAGTACCCGTAACAACATTTTGAGAGAATTAATGAAGGTAGCTGCTTCATCCTTGGAAAACTTGGAAATCGGTATGCACGTACATACCTCACCGTTTGAATTGAAACCTCAAGAGACCTGTTTTCACCTCTCACCCCCACCTACCTGAGAAAGTGAAAAACTGAAAAACTGTGTTTTCATCTTTATTAGTTTCCTTTGTGTACCTGCATGAAGTCATTCGTCTACGCGGGGTGGAAGTTATATACTTATACACTACCTTGGTTAACATTTCTCGAACTGAGGATACCGATACCCTTTTCCGCTTAGTGAGACCTTTTAAATTTGCCCAAATCGTTTCGAATCAGGGATAACCCCCTGCTCATTACTGCATGCTTAACAATGTCACGAGATACTTTTATCAATTCAGTTGAACTTAACGCTTCCTTTTGATGTCATGCGACGGGAAGCGCCAAAAATTCCAACGACTGTATCTGATTCTCCGGTTCTCGAAAGTATAGTGAGTATGAAAACGTGAAATGTAGACTGGAGTGTCGACCATGGTATAAATATTAGGGCTCAAAGTGTTCGAATCCTCCTAGACAATTGAATCCTCCTTTCTCGGCGATAGAAGTGAAGAGCGAGAAGTGAGATGAACGCTTTTAGTCACGAAAAATGGAAGGAAGTACACCCTTTTTAAATCGGCAAGAGTTAATTTGATGAAGTACACATTTTTCACTACACGGTTTTCTTTTTTTTCACTACACAAGTACACGGTTTTCTTTTTTATTGTATGCTCAGTTCTATCTGTTTGTATTTAAGCTTGGTTCTAGTTTATCATTTGTGTAATACATATACTTCTACTCTAGTTCAGAGCAATGGACTAATCTCAGAGCCAATTCAATCTAAAATATCATTTTCTAATTCCTAAACAAGTCTGTGTTCTGTGTGAAGCCATCTCTCTCTGTCTCTTTCTCAGTTTCATTACAACTTTTGTGAAGTCAATTCACCACGTTTTCGTCTTCGCTACGTCTTCTTCTCCCTCTCTCTCTCTTTGTGTATATTCTCTCTCTCTCCCTCTCTCTCTCTTTGAACCTCCCTCCCCACTCCCCTCTCTGTCTAACTCTCTCTCTCTTTTTTTCTATATCTTTGTCTAAACACTTTCACAACTAATTGATTACAACTCACCGCACGTCTGGTAGAAATCTTCTTGGCAAAACGTGTGTTTTACAACATCATAAGCTAATAATATTTCTGAAAGGAATGAGTTTGAACTGAGGCTCATTTTGATCAAACTTTGAAATAAAGTTACTGCAATAAATAGTTTTGATTTTTTTAAATATTTTATTCCACCTAAGATGTTAGAATCAGAATTTTAAATATTTCGTCTACGTAAACGGAGTCCATGCTATTTGTGCAAAAGGCCTCTATTTCAGGAAAACTATCGCTTTTCTCGAAGTTCTTAGCCGTGAAGCACATTCGCAGTCCACGAAAAACATTGAGATTCATAGTATATCGCACGGATTCGCACTCTGTCCTAGGGGTGTCCTTGGTAACGGTCTCACTTTTTTCGTGAGTTTGCTTAGTTCGATACCTCCCCGTAGAATAGATTTTGTCCAAGTGGTAGTAAACTGATACGATAACCAGGCGCCGATGCTTCCGTAATGTAGAGACAAGCATTTGTTGTTAAACAGAAGTCTTCCCGGCTTCGCTGCAAAGAAAAGCCCGAGGCATATGTAAAGGTTCATGAGAGACAAATGACAGTGTCTCGACGTTCGATTAAAAATATGTCAAATTCAAAAGTGCCAATCGTTCCCTGTTTCCATTTCTGATTTGATAGCTATGTACATATTATACATATGTTTTAATATCGAAAAACTGTATGTATTTGCGCACCGGAAAGGTTATGAAGTGTCTAAATAATAAATATTCATATCCATTATGGCTTAAATCTTTCGGGTGGGTCTTTTGAAAAGAAATCTTTCGCACTCTGGGCCAAGTTCTTCTACCTTCTTTGAGCCCTCTTAAAAGAAAAAAACTGGTCGACTGTCATTGGAAATTATATCCATTTCAAGTCAGGGTGCGTCCATCTAAGTTTGTTACGTTTCCTCAACCTCAAAATGCCTTCCTTTGTTTTCCCTTTGTGCTTTCTATCTCTGAATTGGAACCTCAGAGGATCCTCAGCAATCTGGTTCGCACTCTGTGCCTTCTCCTCCCTCGCTTTCTGGCCTCTTCGACCTCGTCCTACCGCACATAAACAGAAGCCATTTAGTCATAACTAAGCAAGGACGAGCCGAAAAAATATGTAGTGACAAAGACAAAGAATTGGAAGTAGAAAAAAACTATTATAACGAAGTAAGCGAGAAACCTCCGAAGACGCGTTGAGAAAAAGAAGGTTCGTTGACAAAAAGGAAGGGGGAGAGAAAGACAGGGAATGAAACAGAGACATTAGAATAAATACTGCTTTCAGATAGTAAGAGCAGTGAGAGAGAGGGAGAAAGAGAAAAACAGAGAAAAAGAGACAGAGAAAGAGTGCAAAAGACACATTGAGAGAAAAGTGAGAGAAATTGAAGGAGAGAGGAAAAAATTTTAAAAAAAGACATAGAAATATAGGTAAATCGAGAACAAGAAGGGAAGAGAAAAAAGAAAGAGCAACAAGGGGAAAAGTTTGTAGATTTGGAAGAATTCTGAAACTGGGCTGGAATCCTGTGAGTCTTCTCCTTCTCATTTCTCTGATTGGGGTTCATGAGAGTAGCTTTTGCTGTGAGCAGGGGGTGGGGGGGGGGCACGGAAGTTATAAAAGACTGAGGGAAAGGGACGAAGGAGTCTTATTCCGAACGCCTTGGCCGAGAGTCAGACAGTGATTGTCTAAGAATTTTTGTGCAGTAAAACGAAAAGCACCGTTGTCGGAAAGAGTATGAAACTGGGTAGTTTACTGAGGCTTTCCTCTACGCTTGGCATATAAAGGATGTTCCAAAGTTTTATCTGGGCGAGCCCCTGGGTCTCGGTTTTCACGTTTCCCCCGAAGTGGGATCAATACATATTTTCTTCCCTTCGGTGAAACATCTCAAACTATTTACATTATTCGATTCTCAATAAAACTGCTGATATACTTTTATAACTCACTTAAACCCATTCCCCTCAGTTTTCGAACCCAGAACAAAAACATATCCTCCCTCTCTATCTTCTTTGTCCTACCTTTCTTACTCTCTCTCTCTCTCTCTCTCTCTCTCTCTCTCTCTCTCTCTCTCTCTCTCTCTCTCTCTCTCTCTCTCTCTCTCTCTCTCTCTAATTTTTCATTCTTTCTCAGTATATCTGATTGTTTCTCTTTATCTGTGTATCCCTTTTCTTTGTCTCCTATTCTATCATCCTGTCTCAATCTCTCTTTTTCATTCTTTCTGACGGTTTTCTTCCTTTCTCTTCATCTCTCTTCATCTCTGAAAATTTTATAAAAAATTTTCTCGGTCTTTTTCGTATAATTCTCTCAGTCCCTTTCTTGATTTTCACTTACACTAAAAACTTTCCAAAGTATTCGAAAAAAAAGAGATGCTTTAATAAGATTGGCGTGTGGTACTGTTTTTCACACGTAATTTTCCGCAAAAAATGATATTGACCAAACGTCCAAAACAAAAGACTACCGATGAACTTCAAACATACTTAGACTTAATTACGCCAGAATAAATATACATATATAAACTCATTCATCTTTCGAGTTTCATCAGCAGAAGCGATTATTTTTGCAGTCCCTTGCATTAGGAGTTTGTTTTTTAAGCAAAAATTGATTCTTACTAACTTTGACCGCAATTTTTTTCTGAAAGGAGTAACGGTCAATTTTCACGTCCGCTCAAATCATAAATTCAATTCGATTCGATAATCCACGAAAGGTTTTTTTCGAATAACCGTGCTGACTGAACCATTCAAATTCATTATCTTAAAGCAGTTCTACTTAGAAACAACAAAAAGACTCAAAATGAACTCGTTTTGCTGTTGACAAGGAATCGTATGAAAACACTTTTTTGTAGTTGGGAGAGGTTTATTCTACGCTTTCCTCTTTGATCAAAACCTTTTTTTCAATTCCAGTCTGTACAGTATTTAAACCAATCGAAGCGGTATTGCCAAAAATCGAAATTTTTGAAATAATTAAACGTTATAAATCCTGTCCAAAACCAAAGAATTATAAGCGAAATTGTTTAAATAAATGAAGCTTAATGTTCCTTGACGTCTAGACATGAAATGTGTACGATTGGGTTGTATTATATACACATTTGTGTTTGAGCTACGATTCGAACATCTTCGATTTCTCGCTTTTTATAAAAACTTTGACTTATTTCAATCTTTAAATGTTTTTTCTCAATCATTCTTGTTAAAAAAAATACTGACATGGTTTTAGTTACTAATTGAGAGAGGAAAAAGCGGAGGGACTGCGTTAGGAGAGGGGCTACGGTAGGGGAGGGACTACAATACGGGAGGGACTACGGTCTCCTCTAAAGAGAAGTTCGATATAATCTTGAAAATGATGTTCGGTGTTTTCTTACTACCATATGAAACGCTCAATTGCCTTGATCCCTAAGTATATGTGTATGACGCGGTTGCTCCCGGTTCGAGAAAAGATTGCTGGGTTCGGCTAGCTTTTTTCCGTGCGATGGTTTTTTCAATTTCCGTTTTAACTAGGCTTCCCTACCTTTAAACTGTGTTACTAAGCAATTGAAAATTGTCTTGCTACTTTTAACAATGTTTCATGTATCATGAACCATTCTAACTTGTTCCCCATGACTGGAGTTGAAGACTTCCCATCCACTCTCTGCTCTATTCACTTCGTCTAATGGATAAGATGCAATCTAGCTTCGACGAAGAATTGGTCCTAGTCTCTGACCGCTCTCCCACACAATGCTACCTTCGGAGTAGTACCGACCAGTCACTCAAAAGTTCTTTCCGAAATCAACGTGGACCCCTTCGACCTCATATGCTATCAACTCCTTCGACCTCATGTTTCCCCTCACATGGAAGACCCCCTTCCTTATACCTTACCACGCATTTTTTCATGCGTAATAAACTCAAACTCATGTAGTTGGGAAAACTCCTGTTTAATTCGGGAAAGATACACTCAGGTTAATCTTTTATAACGCAGTGTGTGATGCACGTTTCAAGTTATTTGCTGGCAGATTTGTGTCTCTAATGTCCTCTTCATCATCCAAAAGTCCATTGATTTAGACTCTATTCTCAAGATCTGCTCCAGAGTTCCAACAGATTTTCGGACATAATCGTTTACTCTTTTCTGCCTTCTCCATTATTTCCAGTCGTCAATCATTTTATGATCACGTGTAATAGTGTAGATATGTATGTACTTCGAGAAAGACGGAGAATTGAACTTCCTTTGTCTTACTTCTTAAGAAATATAGAAAGAGATAGATAGGGAAATGAATTATGAGAAGTAGCGAAAGAGAGAGAAAAAGAAAAAAGAGAGAGAGAGAAATAGGAAGAGAAAGGAAAAGGTGGAGAAAGAAAAAGAGAAAGATAATATAAAAGAGAAAGAGAAAGAAAGAGAGATGGGAAGTGGATTGATAGAAGCAGAATGAACTGCAAAAAAAGCTGTGGGTACTTTAAGAAAGTTTGAAAGAGAGAAAAATAGAGTGTAGGTATAAATAAAAAGAAAACGGAAAAGGGAATTCAGAAAAATCAAAAAAGAGAGGAGAATTTAGAAGAAGCATGGTGAGATTATTATGGCGAGGAAAGAAAAAGAGTAAGGAAAGAGAAAAGACGTGAAAATGAGTGAAATAGTGAGATCGAAAGGGAGAGACAGACAGAGAGAGAAAATAAAAGGGAGAAAGAGAAAAAGAAAGAGAGAAAGAAAAAAGACGACGGAATAGGGAGAAAAAAAGGTTTTTATCGAAGCTACAACATACTTCTCGTTATATTAACTAGTCCAGCATCCTGAGAGTCTGAAAGATATGCTAACTTCTCCTACATCTTGTTTGATTCGATTATGCAATTGAACATCTCTAGGCCACAGCTTGGTCCGGTTGAATAATATGTTATACTTTCTTTTCACACTTCTGGAACCTTCCGTATTTCAGATCACAGACCCACGCCCATTCCAAATCTAGGCATCTGATCTCTCCAGAAGTACAATTTGTTGAGTTCGCCGCTTTCGAGTTCAAAGACTTTGGTTACTACCACGAACAACTTAGAACACTTGAACTTCTACACTGAAGTAGAATATATATTACTATTCCCAATACACTGCGGAGAGCTGATTCCTCCCTCTGAGATCCTTCTCAAGACTTCACTACCTCCGTACTTCCTCGCACCATCTGTTACGAATCCCAATCATCTGTTCTGGAATATTGATACTCTTCTGTGCACTTGAAGTTACACATTCCCGTTTTCACGTACTTACTCTGCTGCCCAATACATTTAGCGTCAGCTCTTCTCAGCTACGACGGCGTCTCCAGCCGCCGGCCCCTTCACCCTCTCTATAGCAGAGGGCAACAACGGCGCCGCAGGCGCAGCGCCATTGGAAACAGCTTCATTGGGTCGTCGTGAACCCGCCAAAAAGCCTAGGAAGATGGCCTCAGGCGGCGGGCGGATCATGACAGCGGCACTCGTCGTGCTGCTCCTACTTTGTGCAGCGCTTCTGCTGGCGCTCATCTTCGTGACGGTGACTAGGCCGGATGAAGTTTGCGTCTCTCCCGGCTGCATTCATACGGGTCAGTTAGCTATGATACATGAAACTTACAAAGGTATGTATAATTCCACGAGATCCAAAAAAACACTTAAAAATTGTTAGAAAAAGCAAGTAATAGTGACTGTGTTGTTATACATATAACCTTAATGTTTACTACCAGGCTTTCATTAGTCATAGGATGAAAAATTGCTCGATGAAGTTTAGAGCACTTAGTCTTAGAATAAACTCCAAGAGAGTGAGAATTTTCAACTATGTGTAGTGAAGTTACCTTCTGAAAGCTCTGAAGCCGGTTTTTTTTAGAAGAGGCTCGGAGCTAGGTCGGAAAACACTTCGAAATAGATTTGAAGCATAATCTTAAAAACGCGTGAATTGGATCTGAAACATGTTCCGAGATTATTTAGATTTCTGCTTTCGCGTTATAACTTTTTTTACCTGTTCTCGCGTTATATTCGTGTATACCTTTAGAACCAAAGTTCTTAAGGTAAAGACGATTAGTTTTTATGGTCTTTTTGAAGGGTTTTCAGTTTTAGGGGTTTAAACGTAAAGGTTGTGAATTAATCATCGTTCAGAAATGAGTTCAGTAAAAAAAGTGTTTTATTGTCTGAAAGCGGTGCACCTACCTTTAAAGTTTCTTTATCATATTCGGAGGATCACGAAAAGTGTAACCAATTCTTTGCATGGAAATTCTGGGTCTTCAATGAGCAAAGGGTCTTCAATGAGCAAGTAAAATTTTTGGGTCCGAAAAACTGGAAGATTTTGCATATCCGATTATCAATAGGCTTGCAGATTCAGGGCACTCAGAGATCTCTGACCCTGATCTCGAAAAAACATCAGAGTGGATATCAGGATTTCTTGAAGAGTCTCAAAAAGTGGACGAGAAGGTGTGAACTCGTAGCCTAGTGTTTGAAAACATTGCACGGAAAAGAAAGACAGGGGTTCGGTTCCTCAGCAATGACTAACTGTTGCCTAGCTTGGTGTTTTTTAATGTTTACATAAAGAATCGAACGGTTAATTTTTTTCACAAATCTGTTTTATTTTGATGAAAAAATTGGATTCAAGCCGCCGTCATCTTGTCATCAATGAACGCCTCGGTTGATCCGTGCGTTGATTTCTACGAGTACGCGTGTGGAATGTGGATCAAGGGTCATCCCATACCAGACGACGCGCCTTCTGTTTCCAATTTCGAAAACCTAGGACAGGATCTCGAGTTCGCTCTCAAAGGTTAGTGGTAAAGCGTCTTTGCTCCCTTTTCTCTTCGTCTAGTGATGAGGTTCAAACTTTTCTGAGATTTCATCGAAGCGAGCCATGGGCTGTTTTCTGGGTCACTGTGTTTATAGCAGTAGTAAGAACAGTCAAATTTTCACAAACACTACCATAAAGTCAAAAATTTTAAGGTGAAACTATTCAGGTTTGGTATGAAGTTGGGACTCGTAAATCACCAAATTACATGCTGGAACTTGCTGAGAAGTTCAGGAGTTCCTTTGTGTGTATTGGAATTTATTTCATTATTTAAATGGTTACCGACCAAAAAAAAAAAACGATTATCACTATGGTGGGAATTTCTGGAACATATTTACTGGAAGATTTTCACTTGTTCGTTTTCAGAGTTATTAGAGCAGAAAGAGCCGAATGACACAGAGGCTGACAGTGCCATCATCAAAGCGAAGCAGTTCTACCAGCTTTGCCTCAACGAGAGTCAGTCGAGGACTTGCGCTGAGATTGTATAACACATTTTTGCACTCAGCAACCCATCTTTTAATGCTGATTTCAAACTACTTGAATTCATTACTTTTTTACGCGTATAATTTATTCCCACTTTCCTTCTCTCTTGATTGAACCATCGTTAATCCGTAAGAAGTTTGATAAGGTTTTTTTTTTCAAATCAGACTAATACGCAAGAAAAACTTGAAGAAAACCGTTCAAGTCAATTATTCTATTGTGACGATATAGAATCTGGAAAGGAATGGAATACATGATTGAACATATGTACATACATAGAAGCATTTAAGATACGTTGAAAAACCATACAACGGCTAACTTCACAACCCTTTTAATCGATTAGGTCATGATTGTGAATTTTTCACTCTGAATCGCAGGCATGAAGGCTAGCTCGATAAGTTGTGTTGCAATTTCATCACTGATTAATAGGTCTTTGAGAGGTGTAATGTGACTTGGAAGAGGTTCGAGTTGAATTTTCGTGTGAATTGTAGGTGAAACACCAGAGATAAGAAAAAAAAGGAGTGAAAAACTGAAAATGAAGACAAAGAAGAATCGTGAAGGTAGCGAGTACTTGGAAGAGATCCAAGACACAGAAACATAAATTGAATAATGGAAACTTTTTGGCACCTCACCGCGTTCACTCGCAAGACTTCTCTCTTTTTTCCGCTATCTACACATCTCTTTTATCTCTCTTTATATCTCTGTCTCTCTCTACCTTTCTCTTCCTCATTGTTCCTTTCTCTTGATTGCTTCTGTCCCCTCTCTCTCTCTATCTCTCTCTCTTTCTCTGTTTTTCTCTCACAATATATCACTCTTTCATTATCCCAATTTTCATTTGATAAGATAAAGGAGATCTTCGTGATGTAGACAATTGAGCATTCTAAAAAAAAAGATTGGTGAAAAGCTAATTGGATAGAGTGTGAAGATTATTGAAAGCCGGGATTGCCTTCTGTTATAAAAGACCTCTCATCAACCATCATGACGTTAAAATTCCGAAAGTCGGCTGGTTATTCGGGGGAAAAGAGGCAAGAGGGGGTCGGGAGAGATACTCTAACCTGCCTAGCGGTGGACACTAGAAAATCATATAACTGGGAAAAATAGCGATTATCAAGAGTAAGAGTAAGGAAGATAGAGAGATAGAAACGAAGAGTGAAAGAAGGAGAGCGAAATTTATGAAAAAAGGGAGTGAATGAGTCAGAGATAAGGAAAGGGCATAATGAGGTAGAACGAAAGAAAAAACGAAAGAACAGATAGACGGCCAAAAATGAAGTTTATGAATGATGAAGAAAGAATAGATATGATAAAAAAAGTAATCGATTGATTTAAAAACGGATAAATGATTTGGAAAAAGGGGAACAATAAATTTAAAATTCGAAAGATGTTAAATATTCAGAAGGAAGTTTCCGATTTGACCGGTCCCAATATGTGGGCTTTTGAAATAGATGTAGCATCTAAATCACTCATAGATCTGTTGTTAATCTCTCCAAAATCTCCAAAAATCTACCGTCTGAGATTTTTCTAAAATTTTGGAAACGTATTCACTTTTCATTTTTCACACACAAAAAAGGATGAGTTTGGGAAAGTATGCTAAAAAGGCATACATGTGATTCATGAATAGTAACAACTTGAAAGTATTTCCATGTATGAAAGTATGCTAGAGAGGGCATACAATCAATGAATGAATGGGGGATACTTTTGAAAGTATGCCTTGGTGGCTCTCTTCCTTTTCTTGGCACTTATCCTATCTGCAAACCCGGTTGACTTAGGTTGCTCTATATACAATCAATATCTCGATTACTTTTTAGGGGAAAAGCACACATACAAATCGTATCGTGTGAATGATTTAACTCAGCCATTCTGGAAGAAAGGCATCGGGAAGAATTCTTGATTGGTAACCACTCTCCTTGAAAAAGGCGCTCCAGGAACGCCTTTCGGGAAAAAAGGCCCTTCGGGAATGTCACAAACAAAGAAAAAATTTTGAATGAAAAACTCAAGAAACATCATGGTTAAATTCACATGGTTAAATGATTGACACAATACGATACATATGTGTGCTTTTCCCCTACATACTTTATTTTTGTAGACAGCACACTTTCAAAGTATATTTAGCCTACTTTCATTGTGTAGACAGGATACTTTCAAAGTATCCTTAGCATACTTTCATTTTATTACTATTCATACTTTAAAAGTATGAATAGTAACACTTGTATGCGGAACGATTTGGAATACACTTAAAGTCTATTGTTCCATTTTCATGCTTTCGAAAGTATGACTATTAAAACGCTTTTTGTGTGTTCTAAATAACTAATACATATGTATCAAACTATCACTCTGATCTCGCTGGATCTATGGACCTTAGAAAGTCAAAGAGCTAGGCGGTCTAGCAAAACTCTTCGATACAACGGGCTTATATCACTAATCTGGTTTCCTGGTTTCTCCACCGTCTTCATTTGTCGTGTTGGGGATGACTGTAACCGAATTGTCCTTCGACTATAGAGCTTTCAAATCATTTAACTGAATGATTGTTCTTGCAGGCGAAATCATGGATACGTGGAGAGCAACCTTTGATGAAGTAAAAACTCATTTCTTACCTTTTTTGCAAATTTATTTATTTATTTATTGTAAATGATACATACATAAGTGTGGCGACAGCTTAAGTGTGGTGACAGGTAAGTGTAGCGACAGGATCCCAACTCCCAACTATTTTGTATAATCACAAAAAGGCGGTTAGTATTTCCCCATAAACTTGTTGGGAAAAGTTTTTAAAGTTATAGTAAATTTGAAGTATGATAATCAAAACCTCGACACCCTGAAAAGGTAAAAATCTTATTTCGAAAACGTGTTTCATTGATCGACTTTCGAGCTTTTTTGTAAAGTTTGCATTGTGAAAAGACGTTTCATGATTATTTTGTATAAATTGAGCATCAAAATTAAGATAAATTTTATACTTTCTAAGTATTGGAATTAAAGAACAGAACGCCTTTTCCGGTGATTCGCTCGTTCGGTGGATGGCCCAGTCTGGGAGCTCACAACCCATCGATGCCGATCGAGAAAATCTACGCGACCATGGTGGCGATGTTTCGCGTGGACTCCCTTTTTAAGGCAACTGTTCAACCGGATGACAAAAACTCCGAAAGTCACGTGTTGCTGGTGGGTGAATAGCTGTGTATATATAGTGCAGACACATATATAGCCAACTTTCTGATTGTACAGGGTGGCCCATATATTCGGCAACCAATCTTTCGGCGTTTATAATTCAATTCACAGTGAACGTTGAGCTCCAATTTTTACATATGTTCTTTTCACATGTGGTTTTATTACATGGTAGAAATTTCATTTCATTCGATCAATTCTCAAAAGAATGGTGGCCGCTCATGGAGCACGCTCTGTGATTGTGGACTTGCACAAACTTGGTCGATCAAATACGCGCATCGCTAAGGATCTCAACGTCTCTCGCAATCTCGTCTGGAAAACAATCAAACGGTTTGAACAGGTCGGTACCCTCGTTGACTTGCCCCGAAGAGATCGTCCTCGATCAGTGCGCACCCCTAACTAGATTGAGGCCGTGAGGAAGCGAGTCGGTCGAAATGCTAGGCGTAGCATGAACAAATTGGCCTCTGAAATGAACTTATCACGCACGACTCTTCAAAGAATTGTTAAAGAGGATTTGAGGCTTACCCCATATCGTACTAAAAAGGCTGCCATTCTAACCTTGAAGAACAAGGAGGAGAGACTCAAAAGGTGCCGCGCTCTAATCCTCCGGACGCGCAACAATTCTCACCTTAGGACAGTCTTCTCGGATGAGAAGCTGTTCACTGTGGAAGAGGCCTACAACCCTCAAAATGTGCGAGTGCTTGCTCGGGACTCACAGGCAGCTAATGAAGCAGGTAGAATCGTTCATAGAGCTTCCCATCTTGCACAAGTCATGGTTTGGGCCGGAGTGTCCGCCACCGGCAAAACTCCTCTTGTTTTTGTCGAACCAGGAGTCAAAATTAACCAGGAATACTACCGCCAGCATATTCTTCAAAAAGTATTGCTTCCTTGGTCTGCTTCCCACTACCGTAATACACCTTGGGTCTTCCAGCAAGATTCTGCGCCTGCTCACAAGGCTATCGGAACACAGGCATGGAGCAAGGATCATTTTCCAGACTTTATCTCCAGCGCAGAATGGCCCTCCTCTGGAATATTCCGTGTGGTCCTACCTTGAGAGCAAAGTCAATGCTCATCCTCACTTGAATCTGGAGTCTCTAAAAAAATCCCTGCAAGAGGAGTGGTCGAAGATCGACGAAAAGTACCTTCGTCCAGTGATCGAAGCGTTCCCAAAGCGACTCCGGGCTGTCGTTCGTGCCAAAGGGGACCGAATTGAATGATTTTTTGACCCAATGTTTTTATTAATGTGTGCTGATAAATGTAGAAATTTGAACACTCTTGCTCACTTATGCACTGAGATACACGTTTGTAAACGCGTTGCCGATTATATGGGCCACACTGTATAATGGGGCAAAACTATGAAGACTACCGACCCGCTTAGACGACTAGGCGAAGAGGAGAAGGAGTTTATCCGTATGATAACTCTAACTGAAAGTATGATAACTCTAACTTAAACTTTTTTTAGTCTTTGGTTGTTTCAATGAAGCTTTCATTCTCGACGATGTTATATCAGTAACTGTTAACAAATTACCTTAATTTTTTATGAATTGAAAATGGCCGCTACTAATTTTTTTGTTCGTGCTGAAACTATAAGTTTGTTCGTGCTGAAACTATAAGTTTGTTCGTGCTGAAACTATAAGTTTTTTTCTTCCTAAATAAGAAAGTTAACATCTTTGAAAATCAGAGCTTTTTTGTACTTTTAAAAGTAAAGAAATAGGGTTAGCGATTAGTACAATACATTCTTTCGAATTGCAATTCAGGTAGATCAGTTCTTTCAATTTGCACTTCAGGTAGATCAGCCTGCTCTGAACTTGTTTGCCAGAGACTTTTACATAATGGCGGAAAACGATGAGAAGCATGCGTACATAACATTGATCAGGTTTCTCTCCCTGTGATTTGCACTGAATGTTTAATAGTTTCTCAAAATATCAGACGCTGGTAGCTTTTCAGCAGAGGATGAATGAATTCAGCGCCGTGGAATGAAACTTTTTGCCTGCGTTATAGTTCGATCATTCTCAACCAAGCGTCAATGGCTCGAAACTTAGTCGCTAAGAACTCTCCAATTTTAACGAACCCGGTGTTAGTTGATATGGCTGGAACATTTCACGATTAGACACCTATCACTATATGTTTGAACGTTCTCATCTACTCCCGCTGAGTAATAAAACTTGTAATCGTTTACTTACTATTTCAAAGTTAAGAATCTCCGGAAAAAAGCTCAAAGTGGTTCAAAGTACAGAAAAAGTATAGGTAACTCAACTTTTCTGACAACGGGCTAGACCTTTTCCAGAAAAAGATTTTGATTTCGGGCCTCATCTTTGTTTTTCTTTTTATGTTGAAACAAAAAAACACCCATGAGAAGGAATATTGATTGATCTGACCAAGGGACGTTCTCATCCTTCTCGGAGCCAGACCGGATATTGCTACGCAAGATGCGCATGAGATAATCACATTCGAGACCGCGCTAGCAACGGTTATTTTTCTTCTTTTCTTAAAGAATCGACTTCTTCCTTTTTCCCAGAACTAGATCAGAAACTTATTTGTAGCTTTTCTACACAACTTAATTGTATAACCTTGCATCAATCGAGCGCAGCCATTTCTCTAAGAATTCATGGGAGTCGAATGGCGTTACCAGTAACATCTATAAGTTTGACCATAACTGGGAACTAGTTTTCTTATACTGAAAGTGGAATCTGGGTTCTCAGATCACAATGGCGGATGAGCAGCGGCACGACATCGCAGAGCTGTACACAAAAATAACACTGGGAGAGATGAAAAGGCAGTTCTTGCAGTTCGACTGGATCCTCTTCTTCAATGACTTGTTCAAGGACATTCGTCAGAAGGTTCGCTTTCACTCAATTTATCCATGGACCGTATCCACTTACCATTTTTGGTGGGAAAAGGTGAAGAAAACAGTGTTATCCTAGAGCACTTAACACTTTTTTCTTTATCATTTCCCACAAAAATACGGCCCCATATGTATATTCCATAAAAAAAACATCGACTCGTAGATCAAAATCAATTGTTTATGTAAAACAGTCTGGCCGCGTCGAAAAGATAAACTGTATAGTGATCATCCAATAGATGTACTTCAAAAGGAAAACCACCGATTTAGAAATGCTCAAGAAATGCTCACATTCATGACGCTTTATATTGAAAAAGACGCGAGAATTTCGGGCTTTGCATATTTAGAGCATAATCGGACGAATTGCGAAGTTCCTTTGGTAGATTGCATATAATAGCATGCTCGCCTTCCGTTCAGAGATTGGAAGAGGTGGCCTGGGTTCAATTCCGACCCATGTATTGACGGTTCAATTCCGACCCATGTATTGACTTTTATTGACGGTTCAATTCCGACCCATGTATTGACTTTTATTGACGGTTCAATTCCGACCCATGTATTGACGCGAAAGTGTAATCTTTTTTTAAACAACAGACCGCCGTGCTGATAAGCTTGAGAGCTTTCAGCAACGCTTAAGCTCTGAAACAGAGAAGTTAGGTCAGATAGTAAAAAATTGAACATTTTTCGAAAGTCTACTGGTACTATTAGATGTTGATGTTGCAGAACGGGTCTGGAATTGTCTTCGATGAGAACACTGAGGTCGTCGTGTATGGCTTGGAGTTTTTGAGAAGCTTGGACACTCTGCTTCCGACGTTCACACACAGGTTCACTGCCTTAACTGGTATTCCACTAATCAATATTCAGTAATGTTGTAGGTCAATATGGACTCATCAACATAAAGAGAACATCACAAATGAAAAAGCGACCTAAGAAAATTTTGAAGGCTTTTTACAACATACATAAAGTTTTCTTCAGCTCAAACTGAAACTACCTTATTCCTGTGCTGCATTTGGAGTATCACATCGCACTAGGACTCAATTCGAGTAAGATGATGAAAAAGGACAAACACTGAGTATCCCCGTTAGAATAAGACATAAGAATGTACAGTACTCCAAGTTTTCAATTTCAGTGATTCTCATTTATTCATACCATGTACAGGGATGGAAGAATCATGATGCTTGCCGTAATACTGAGGTCATGGAAAATCGTGAACTTTTCTCATCCTCTGAGTCGGATTCTATTGAATAAAAGTTCCAATGAAGAAAATTGATATTTTGTACGTTCGCCTTGACATAAGAACCATTTTACATAACAGACAGCACGTAAATTACTTGTCGTGGTGTTGGTTCTTCAAGACTATGCTGCGTGACTTGCCAGATCCCTTCTCCTTGACAATCTTCAAGTTCTACAAATCACTAAATCGTTACGTTTCTTACTCCTATTTTGAACTTCTTGTCAACTTTTTAGAATAGGAGAATGTTCACCTTTTTCTTCACACTATTCATTTCATTGAAAAATGTTGGGGAAACTCATAAGAAAAGAAAAGAAAAAAGTTTCTCTGACATAAAACGATGGGAAGAGTAAAACGTGTCTTCGGTAATTTATTGGTAAGAAAAAGACATAATTGATGAGAAAAGTTTTCGGAGGTGAAGAATGAACGATTGGGTTGACTCCATTCATGAATTGACAATTAAAGATATTCCTGAAAATAAAACGACATGACAAACATTCGTCTTGCATCGGATATTTTATTTGCTTGTATACTTCTCAATTTTTTGGTTTTGCAGTCCTGAACGTGCAAAAAGTGCGATGGCACGGTTGCGTGACTCGAATCAACTCCCTAATGCCAATGGCAACTTCTTCCATCTACGTTAGCAACCATTTCGACCACGAGGCCAAGAAGCAGGTTTGACCTTTGTATATATATATCCCGGGTCAGGCTGAAGTATGGAACGGTGGTTATTAACCATGTGTTTTCAGAAAAAGCAAGCAAATCAAATATTTAATATAAAACTTTTATTGCATACAAGTTTAGCAACAATTAAGAAAAATTATTCGATTTGGCCTCCTCTTTCTCTTACAACATGCCTGAGACGATGCTCGAATTGCTGGACCGTGTCTCGCAGGTATTCATCAGGAAGATTGTTCCATTCTGTTGTCAGGCGGGCCTTGAGAACATTCAAATTTTAGGATTTGTAGCGCAGAACTTGGACTGTAAATATCCCCAAACAGAGTTTTCCATCGGGTTCAGGTCAGGAGAGGAAACGCCCCATTTGGACTTTGTCAAAAAGGCCGGAAGGTTTGCTGCGCACCAATCTTGAGTGAACTTGGAAGTGTGAGAAGGAGCTGCGTCTTGCTGGAAGACATACTTCTCTGCTTGGAAATGAGCATCTGCCCAGGGCTTCAATACATTTTTCAAGAACTTTTCATCCATTTTGACGTTTTCTTCAACGAAGAACAAGGCACTCTTGCCTGAGGAGCAAATTGCTCCCCACACCATAACATGAGCAGGGTGTTGAGTTCTTTCGATGCACCTGCCTTTTTTATCAGCCTCCAGAGTAGTGTGAGCAAAAATGCGTTTGTTTTGGGGTTGGATTACTTTTCTACTTCGGATAATTTCTCATCAGAGAAGATGAACTGAGGAAGCGAGTCAGTTGCGAGACGCGACAAAAGAGCTTTGTATTTTTCTTCTCTGGCAAGCTTGTTTTGTTCAACTAGGAGAGATTTTTTTTTCCTCGGTAAGAGGAGAGTTTCAGCTTGTTATGAACAACTCTTCTGACGGATTTTCTGAGATCTTGAGCTCTTTCGCCATTTTCCGCATGCTCCTCGTCGCATCAAGGGCGATCCTGCTTCGCACTCGTTTTACAAAGACTGTGGTGGTAGCCGTATTTGGTCGTCCACTTCTATGACGATCCAAAAATCCTCATGTCTCTTTAAAACGAGCCACGGTTTTCGAAACGACCAAGAGCTTAATTTTGAGCGTTTTTGCGATGTCTGTAATGGACCTTGTTCGGAGATGAAGATCGATGAATGCAGTACGTATGCGATGGGCAGCCACCATAACTCGTAGAAAAACCGATCAACGTGAAAATTAGAATCACAATGAAACATATTTCCGAGATCTTAATAAAGCAAACCGCATATCATTTGAACCATTCTACCTCAAATTTTTTTTTGTCAAACTTTCTTTCCATAGTTTAGCCGCACCCTGTATACATATATCTTCTGATGAAATTATTCTCGTCTTATTCGTATCGGGAGCTCTTAAACCCTCGTCTATCCTGAAAGTTTATTTGGTCATCGATGCTTTCTTTTTTTGCTTTTTCCCTGATTCTGTAATTGTTTTTCTGGATTCTAATCTCGATTTGACTCTCTTTCTCTCTCTCTTTCTTTCTCTCTCTATCTCTCTCGCTCTCTCTCTTTAACTGTTTTTCTCCCGCTCTCCCGCTTTCATGCTCTGTTTTTTGTTGCCTATGTCTGTCTCTTTCCCGCTTAATCCCCCACTTCCTTTTTATTTTTTCTTTAAGCTTCTTTTGACCCTCAGGTAGAGGAAATGATCGCCTTGATAATGGAGGCTTTTACGGATCTTCTTGAGTCTGAGGACTGGTTGACACCGGAGACAAAAGCATTCGCCAAGCAAAAGGTAAGTTTTTGTGAAGAAAAATGGCATAGGGCAGCTCTTCAATTTGTCAGCTACTCTTTAATCAGTAAATGCGCAATTCCAAATGCTAACGCTGACTGATTCTTCGGTCAAAGCACTCTTTATTGAGTTTTCTGTAAATTAATACAGACACAAATACTTTATGAGTAAGACACGCAAGTATGAGTTCATCTAGGAGATGCTCAACTATAGAAACAGCATTTTTAAGCTTAAAGTGTTTAAAACTGTAATAAAAATTAAAATTAATTCAAACTTTGTCCAGATGATGCACAAAATTTTTTAATTGAGGTGGAAACTATGAAGCAAAAGATTGGCTATCCGGACTATCTGAATGACTCAGCTGCGGTTAACAGGTCACATTGACTGTCTGTCATTAGACATGCTTGTTGAATACCAAAAGGCAATTGTAACGAACAACCAATCATATGATAATAAATTAGTGAATTTAACAGCCGAACTCGTCATTTAACCTAAAAGATTTTGAGAGTGCAATTTCTAAGAGAGCTTTCATGATGTGGAACGCGATAGAGTGGGCCCGTGTGGGGCAATAGAATTTTGATGTCTCCGATTTCGCTGGAAATTCTACCAAATGGTATTTCAAGTATGGCGAGAACAATGGCCAACTTGATTTCTCCTGGTTTCAGCTCTCCGAAAAGCATGAGAGAGTTGAAAAAGCTTGTTTCGCCGAAAATACATGAGGGTGTCGCATTGTTCTAAGAGGCATATGTCGCTCAGATTGATAGCTAGATCCACCAAATACCGACTCGATGTAGTCGAGTGATGTTTCTCCGAGTAAATATGTTTGATTTTTCAGCTCATCCAACTTTAACGGTTTCCGCGAGAACAAATATCAAAACAGAAAATTCATGAAAACATGAAGGAAAAAAAAGAGATTTTTCTCTTATTACAGGGAAAAGATCCGGGATTCCAGTCAGTCTGTTTTAACCCTGAGTTTTTGCTACAACTTTCGTATAGACCATTTTTCAAACAACTTAGGCAAACTCGAGATACATCGCTTTGAGTTCGTATATATAGGTGGGGGTATGTCTAAACATTTCGCAATGGAGCTAGGAGTCTAAAACCAAAAGAATCATACTTGCTATCTACTCCTGAAACTTGATTCTAGGACGTCGGGAACCCTGTCAAATAGGTACCGCGTTTTCAAAACTAACCTTTGGAAAAAACATGTTTGGACTTTGAAATAACTCAACGCGTTTCCCGAATTGAAAGATGAAATTTAGCTAGTCTGTTGGAATTTTCTAAACGTAGATATACAGAAAGATTCAAGTTTGTAAGTTTGATTATCGATTAAATATGCCAGTTTAAAAAAACCTGAAACCGGTTTTTTGGTCGGAACTCATAATGTTTTGATTTGAGCAAAAAGTGATCAACTACAAAATTTTTCATCGTTGTATGGGGCATGACATTATCAAAGTTCCACAAATACCCGTCCAATTTGAAGCGAGTTATGGCCACTTCAAAAAAAAGACCATAAAACCCTTGAAATCGACTTTTTAAAAAAAACAAACTTTTTTTCATTCTCATCAGCTCAACTAGGCAAAAAAAAACATTGTAAAACCTCATAGTTAAACCTACTTAAAAAGAGTTATTACGGTTTGTTCAAACACAAAAAAACTCATTGGGGTCTTAAAATACCTTTTTTCAAGGTTTGAACTAACCGTAATAACTCTTTTCAAAATAGGTTCATCTTCGAGGTTCTTGAAATATCGAATTTTTCTAGTTAAGCTGTTGAGAAAAAAAACTTTCTTTAAAAAAAGTTGATTTTAAGGGGTTTAGAGTCTTTTTTTAAGTGGCCATAACTCGCTTCAAAACTGACGAGCATTTGTGATATTTTGTTTATGTCATGCCCCATACAACGATAAACACTTTTGTACTTGATCACTTTTTGCTCAAATCAAAACATGATGAGTTCCGACCAAAACACCGTTTTCAGGTTATTTAAAACACCGATAATCAAACTTACAAACTTGAATCTTCCTGTATTTCTAAGCTTAGAAAATTCCAACATACTAGCCAAATTTCATCTTTCATTTCGGAAAACGCGTTGAGTTATTTTAAAATCCAAACAAGTTTTTTCAAAAGTTAGTTTTGAAAACGAGGTACATATTTGACAGGGTTTCCGAGGTCCTAGAATCAAGTTTGGTATCATTTTGAAATCAGGAGTGGATAGAAAGTATGATTCTCTTGGTTTTAGACTCCTAGTTCTATTGCTAAATTTTAGACATACCCCACCTACATATAGTATGTAATATACGAACTCAAAGCGATGTATCTCGAGTTTTCCTAAGTTGTTTGAAAAATTGTGTATACGAAAGTTGTAGCAAAAACTCAGGGCTACAACAAACTGACTGGAATCCCGGATCTTTATCCTGTACTCCGAGAAAAATCTTTTTTTCTCATCTTTTCATGACATTTCTGTTTTGATATTTATTCTCGTGAAAACCGTTAAAGTTGAATAAGCTAAAAATTAAACATAGGCACTCGAAGATACTTCATTTGACTACATCGAATCGGTATTTGGTGGATCTATATATCAATCTGAGCGACATACAGTACCGTGCAGAAGTATACCAAAAAGTATATTTTACAGTGTTTCTTGCATCTTTGTGATCTTTGTGAATATCTTGCCTCTTTCTGATCATCATCAGTGAGTGACTGTCTGGCATCTTTGTGGTATAGAGGTAAACAAAAACATATTTCAGAAATCTCGAAAAAGACTGTTTTCAGAAAAAAATTACTGAGCTGTTCTGATTTTCCAGAAACGGCTCCATTTTGTAACAGTATGATGTAAGTCGCGAGCTACACAACATATGAATGAATTGCGCCAGTGGTCGCAAAAACAGAAAAGTTATACGACAAAATATACTCAACTATACTCTTTGGTATACTTCTGCACGGTACTGTATGCCTCTTAGAACAGTGCGACACCCTCATGTATTTTCGGCGAAACAAGCTTTTTTCAAGTCTTTCATGCTTTTCGGAGAGCTGGAATCGGGAAAAATCATGTTGAACATCGTTCTCGCCATACTTGAAATACCCTTTGGTGAAATTTTCAGCGAAATCGGAGACAAATTTCAATTGCCCAATGTATTCAGAGCTAGGTCCACTCTATCGCGTTCCGCGTCTTATAGCCTTTTTTAGGGCTCGATTAGAATTTTCTATAAGCAAACTTCTTAGAATCATTTCCGAGACTGTGAGATAAAAAGGTGTCAAATATTGAAAATTCAATAAAGACCGTGAAAATAACCAAATAATTGAAGTGATAGAATTTATCGAACTTTCGGTAATTTAAGGTTTCCAATTTTTTAAACTACAGATACGAATACGTCAACTAAATAACTAATGTTTAATACTTAAGTGATTCACCATGTCGCAGTTTTAACTGACGTCTTTATTTGGTATCTGTATCAGCGAAAAACGCATTAGAATCAAAAACAAAAATTTGTTGTGATTATTTGACAATATGCTAGCTCAACGAATTTGCACATAATAGAAGAAATAGTGATATATGGACTTGCAGGGAGTATGAGACATTTCAAGTATATGGACTGATATATGGACTTGATATATGGACATTTCAAGTATATGGACTGATATATGGACTATAATAGTGATATATGGACTTGCAGGGAGTATGAGACATTTCAAGTATTCGACGGTCACTACTACAAAACTAAGTTCCAATTCTACGAGATGTATCAGAGAGATGTTCTCGAGAGAATAGTTCAGGCTGTCGACAGAGAAAGGTCAGGCGAGACAAAAAAATGGCTGTGGCTCAAAATCACAGAAGGTTTCGCAGCATACAGATGTTCTCGAAAATCGCGTGATATATTTTGATTCGATAATTGAGTCATCGATTTCAATAGTTTCTCTGCTCTCAGAACAACCAGTGAGAGTTGTGTGCTTCAAAGATCATTCGTGTTTATGTGTTTCCGTGTTTATGTCTGAACAAATGTTTTGCTTGAGGCTTTCGGATTTTCTTTCTAACGTACTCACAACTAGAAGTCGTGTTCCGAAATTTGTAGGAAGAGAGGCTTAAAAACTGGGGGACAAAACACAATTCCCTATTTCAATACTTGAGGAGTTTTTTATTAATAAGCTTCACACTTTTTCAACGATTTTCCAAAATGAATCTTAAATCTTATCGATGAATCAATACCAGATTGAAATCACTAATTGAACAAACGATAATTTATCGATTTCAACTGAGTCTCTATGCTCGCAGGTGGGTGGCAGGAGCTGCTCTGGTCAATGCTTTCTACAGCCCGAACACCAATGAAATCAGTTAGCCTCTCCAAAAAATAAATAAAACAAGAATTACAAGCTAAACGATTATTAAACAAACAAAACGCTATTTTGTTAAAAAAAAACAGAAGGACCAACTTTGCTTCCGATTTCCAGAAAAGCTGACTTATATATTTTTTTAAACAGTTATAAATGTTTTGCAAAAGACCGTGTCATGAGTAGTGAGTCTTTTGACTTCTCAAAAAGCTGAGACATCTCTAATTTAATTCAATTGCTTTCTTAAATTGTATGTCTCGAAAGTCATTCTACAAACTCTCTTGCACAAGCATTGATATAATAGGGTGTACAACGAGAACGTCGGATATGGCTAGGAAGATACGAAACTTCAGCTTTCAGTAGTGATCGGATTCTTGCGTGCTATTATGATCTAAATTTGAAGATGTTTATGCACATATGAACGCATTCTGAGTAAGTGGGGTCAAAAACTTCCGAAATATCAAACCTGAGTCTGGATATCCATTGACAAGTCAAAAAACAAGTTTTCTTACAGTTTTCCCTGCCGGAATTCTGCAACCAGTGTTCTACTCAAAGGATTTTCCTTCTTCCATGAACTTCGGAGGGATCGGAGTTGTTATTGGACACGAGATTACTCATGGATTCGATGACAGAGGTTTCGATGACAGCTTAAGATTTTACATGTCAAGAGACTAGAGAACAAGCAAAGAGTGTGTGCCACAGGTTCCTCGGTCGAAAAAGTGAAAGGTCCTTGATTCAATACCTATTAGTGACCAGGATGCTCAATACTTTCGCGACCCTGCTCCGTCACTCTATCCATATTTGAATTCTGAGACTAGTAATGAGTTAACTACCGCAGGGAATTCCCGGCTGACCGCTGTATAAATGTATTCGATTCAGCGAGATTATCTCAGGATTTTTTCACTGATCTATACATAATTTCTGTTTTAAAGGGTGTTGAATACTGTAACAAGTGAATCGAGGAAAGTTAGAAGAGCAAAAAGTATACAGACATACATGTTTTAAGCAGACTTTCATTTTGATTATAAACTTCTCACTGGTACTTAGTTTACTTCCTCCCTTAGTCAAAAGTTTATGTTGACTTTTGCTAACTATTCCTCGCTCCAGTGAACAAAAGTAACTAGTGAGTCACTGCGAATACCACAACTTGTTTTTAAGAAGCATGATTTTTAAGAAAGCTAATTTTTTATTGATTTTTTTCAATTAATTTTTTTTTTTGAGTCAAAGAGAATTAAACTATTGGTTCTTTTTTCTTCAAACAAAAACTAGTCAAACCCGGAACTGAATGTTCCTGATTGAGGCCGGTTGTATGACAACGTCGGAAACATTCGTCAGTGGTGGGACAACGTCACGATTTCCAAATTTGAGCAGAAAGCACAGTGCATCGAGTCACAGTACAGGTTCAGTGACGATACAAAACCCCATCGAGTCACAGTACAGGTTCAGTGACGAGACAAAACTTCATCGAGTCACAGTACAGGTTCAGTGACGAGACAAAACCCCATCGAGTCACAGTACAGGTTCAGTGACGAGACAAAACCCCATCGAGTTACAGTACAGGTTCAGTGACGAGACAAAACCCCATCGAGTCACAGTACAGGTTCAGTGACGAGACAAAACCCCATCGAGTCACAGTACAGGTTCAGTGACGAGACAAAACCCCATCGAGTCACAGTACAGGTTCAGTGACGAAACAAAACCCCATCGAGTCACAGTACAGGTTCAGTGACGAGACAAAACCCCATCGAGTCACAGTACAGGTTCAGTGACGAGACAAAACCCCATCGAGTCACAGTACAGGTTCAGTGACGAGACAAAACCCCATCGAGTCACAGTACAGGTTCAGTGACGAGACAGAACCCCATCGAGTCACAGTACAGGTTCAGTGACGAGACAAAACCCATCGAGTCACAGTACAGGTTCTGTGACGAGACAAAACCGATTTTCTCTGAGTTCAACTAAAACGCGTTTACACAAAGTAGTTATAGTTGCTCGAGTCACCCAGTAAAAAACCGAAACCAAACACCCTTCCAACATGTTGGTGAAATCGATGACGTGGATCGATTAATGATGACAAATATTTACCATACTCTTCGAACATTCAGAATTATGTGTATATCTCAATAGATAATTAAATAGATAGATCAAGAGGGAGAGAGAGAAAAAGAGAGTTTAAATATTCTTGTGATTTTTTTCTCGCAAGAGTTAAAATTCTACCCACTTGCAGTAGCTACCTTCTGAAGCAGATCGGCTTGTCCATCAATGGACGAAGCACAAAGGGCGAAAACATCGCAGACAACGGTGGCCTCAAGCAAGCATACAAGTGAAAAGACGTTTTGTAATCAATGTCTGCTGACAATAAGCGCTCTGATTCTGAAGTTTCTGCAAGTTTAGTGAGGGTAGTAATAAGATCTGGGACCTCATCTCCTATCCGTTATCACTCAAAGGCGATAGACATCGAAAAAGTATCCCAGTTTTTTATCATTATAAGAATAAAGCAGAATCTCTTACACTACTTCGTATTCGATCCTCATAATAGAAATAACTCATTACGCAATCCAAATCGCGTTACAAAACTTTGTATTGACGGAATCACGGTGCTAATTACATATAATAACGAAGAAGTCAGTTAAACTGTGAGGTGTAGAAATATTTTCTTTTTTAGTTTTTCAGTTTTGCATTCTCTGTAAAGAAAAAAAAGAGGCATAGTAATGAGTCGTTAAAAAAGGGAAAATTAAGTGTTTGAGGTCTTCTTTGAGATACAGGCCTTACTCGAGATGCCTATAGGCACATATGTAGGTACGTATACTCAATTCAAGACGCGTCCACTCAATAAGCATGCTAAGATAAGACGGCAAAGCAATATTACCTTTAAAAAAGGACTACTGCATATATCAACAAGGAGGAGATTTTAGTGGCTGTAGTCGTAACACGCTCAATTCAAGACCCAAGCTCCATGAAAGTACACAACACTGAGCTACGGAAAGTCGAGCACTTCGAGTATTTGGGTTCTCAAATATCCACAGACCCAACAGCCGCTTTCAGTGCCAGAATCAACGCAGCATGGCTCAAATGGAGGGAATCGACTGGTATCTTATGCGACAGACGCATGTCTGATCGACTGAAAAGTAAGATCTATAAATCAGTCGTACGACCAGTTGCTCTATATGGACTCGAATGCACTCCTTCAACAGCAAAGACCCAGCAGATGCTCCATGTAATGGAAATGAAGATGTTGAGATGGAGCCTCGGAGTCACCCGGAAAGACATGATTCGCAACGAAACGATAAGAGCTCATTTAGGAGTTGCCCCATTACCCGAAAAACTCAGAGAGTCCAGGCTTAGGTGGTACGGACACATGCTGAGATCCAATCCTGACTCCGTTCCCAAGTCTGCTTGGAACATAGAAATCCAGGGTAGAAGACCAAGAGGTAGACCGAAGCTTAGATTGAGAGACACCATAGAACAAGACATGGCGGCTATCGGGCTGATAGCCGAAGACGCCTCGAATCGTATGATGTGGCGAAGTGCTATCTACACAGCGGACCCCGCTCTTCAGCGGGAATAACGCTAGAAAAAAGAAGAAGAAGAAGAAGTCGTAACACGCTCACTTTTGGTAGAAAAATCGTATTCGCTAACTAGACAAGCTTCTCTGAGTAGATTATCCATAGAATTAGAGTAGCAAGGGCAAAAACCTCAGTGGACAATTAAGGGCATGTTTTTTTGGATAAGGGCTGTCTATGAACGTATATTGCTGATTTCGTCAATTAAGGGGTTTTTCGACATGGAGAATCCGAAAAACTTTATCCCGTTTTCTAATTTTGAGTATGAACCGAGATATAACCAGTTTCTCGACCGTTTTTTCATGTAAATTCCCGTCAAATTCATGTAATTTCACGTCTGCTCTGTTCGCCTGCACTCTCTCTGCTCACTGTATTCTTTCGCGATTCACCACAAGAGTCAAAGCCCTCTCAGGGTTGCACACTCTCGTTTCTTACGCATACGATCTCTCTTCTTTTCTCTTTGCCTCTTTCGCACACGCTCTCTTTTCTTCTTCCTTTCGCACACGCTTTCTCATTAACGCTTGAATGACGGTCTCCGATCGCTTGCGCCCTCCATTCATGAAATGGAGATTGAAAATTGAAAGGAGGAATTTTCTAGGGTTAAAAAACATGTAGATTGCAATGAGAATGCTTTTGAAAAGACATTTCAAAGACTAAACAGTCTTTTTGTTGAATTTACCAATTAAAGAAAAAGAGAGAAACCAATATGAATAAAAATTTAGAAGAATTAGTTAAATAGATGAGAGAGTAGAGAAAGTATTGTGATTAACTTGGGATCAGATTAACTTAGAATCATATGTAAATAGTCAAGTCTCTAATCATTTCTTCTGCTTTGATTAACTCGTTTTTTTTAGTTCACGGTTTTTGCTCCCTTCGCTGTTTAAGGGCCTTATGTTTTACTCCATTTCTTTTTCTCTGATCATCTCTCTTCTCGCTCTCGTTCTTCCACACTTTTACTTTCTGTTATTGTACAGTTCTTTCTACGTCCATCATGTCTTACAACGCATCAGGAATAATAAAACAGTTTTTATGGCGATGAAAAGATAGTCGTTGCTGAAAAGTCTCTTCTGCTCCAGCTTCCAGTAACATTCTTTCGTAGTAAAACATTCTTTCGTAGTACTTATTTTTCGTGAACTCTCGCCGTGTTTCAACTCCAATCAAACAGATAAAAGTTTCATTCATGAAAACAGTTTAAAAAAAACGAAGACGACGAAGCTGCGTGAGTCAGGAAGAAAAATAGAAGTGGGAAAACGAAGGCAGCGAAGCTGCGTGAGGGAGAGAGAAAAAAGAAGTGGGGTTCCCCTTTGGGAATATTTCGACATGAGTCGTCGATGTTCGCTAAATGAAATTTGGGTCATGTGCCCCGGCCCGGGATCGTGTGTCCTGAAAATTTCTACATAAGTCGTCAATGTTCGCTGCATAGAATTTGGGTCATGTGCCCCTGGGTCATGTATCCTAATTCTATTGACGTTAATCGTCATTGTCCGCAGAAATTCATCTGGGTCATGTGCCACATGATAATGTGTGCTGGTTTCGTTGGCGTTAATCGTAAATTTTCGCTAAATGGAATATGGTTCATATGCCCCGGGGTCCTTTGCGCTGATTTTATTGACGTTTATCGTCAGTTCTCGATGAATAGAGTCCGGGTCATGTATCCTGATTCTAACAAAAGATCAACACCTGCTATCTCTTTCGCTTTGAGCGCTGAGGTTTTGGAAAAAGTATAAAAGCGACAGCAAGAAGAGGATGACCAGCCAATGCAAGAAGTGATGCACGTGGCAGTGAACTGTTGATAAATGATGCCATGTTATTCAACGACACCGTAGGCATTGTTGCCCAAAAAATTGTTGAGCAGAAAGGATTGAATAAAGAAACCTATCTGCTGATGAAACCAGTGTCTTGGAACATGGTAGAAGATGCATACAATAGAACTGGCTCTGTACAGATTCTCAATGTCAACGCTCCTTTGGGTGAAATCCGGATGGCGTTTTTCATCCGAAAGAGCTGGTTGAAATCGAGACACTGGAGCCCAGCATGTTGTAAACATTTACTTCATGGTGCATGATAATCAATCACGCCACCACTTTTATTTTGCTCATTACAGCAAGAACACGGAGAGGATCGTGATTGTAGACAGTTTAAATGCTTCTCATAAAATGTATTCTTGGGTGATTCAAGTCATTCAATCTTTTCTGTGTGCACTTTCGCTATCGTTTTCAGAAGTTGAATTTACAAAATGTTCAAAGCAATCTGATGGTGTCTCTTGTGGACTTTTTGCTATCAAGTTCCTCGAGTGCCAATTGAACGGAACTTCGTACATTTTCCGAAAGTTCAACACTAGATCATATCGCTCATACCTGAGCAACCTTTTACAAATCGACGTTCTCAGTGAACCGATAGATGTCGTTGAGAATGTTGGAGCCGAAGAACAAATGAATTGTGAAACAAGTTTTCACATATCACGAAGCAGATGCAAAAGAAAGCGGGAGACGGATCTTTCCCTTACTGATCACTCTCTCCACACTCCGGTTGCGAGGAGATCAAGAATACACTCCGTTTCCAAACCTACTTCTCCACACTTGCGTACGACTTCAGTCCTCAGTGGAGAGAACAACGCAGTAGAACTGCACCTCAAAGTGCCTCAGCTTAGCGCTTCGGACTAGCAATGTCTAGATGAGGCCAATAGCAAACTAACAAGCAATGTTTTACAACACTTCTTGATGGAATTGTTCAGTAATAGAGAAGATACTCTTGTTTTACCACTTGCTATTTGGAATGTCGATGGAATGATCGCACGCACCTCATTACGACAAAAAATCTGCAAAAACTTGTTGATTTTATATGAAGAGAATCACATCTTCGTAATAGTCGTGGATCTGAAATCACGAAAAGGAGAAATATTCGGTTCAAGCTGCCGAGTTTATTCAGCAGGCTTCCGAAAGCGTTATCGTTGCAAAATGTTTCCATTTGAACCTCGGAAGAGTACGACTGCATTTCTTCGAGCTTTCAGAAAGCAATGAGTATGAATCTTCATTTTCTGGCATGTTCATTTGTGCTTATGCCTCATGTATGGTTCTCAACGCACCCATCCAAATCGGATCAACAAATGAAATTGAATTCGCCATTCGTGCTCTGCTTTCTAGAGTGAATGACTCGCCCGATAGCGTCTCGGAAATAATTTTCCATTTCAATAAAAATTGCAATAGTCGTGAATACGATCGTGAGCATAAAAAATCGCGTCGCTTCATATTAAGCCGAACGAGGAGAAGTCAAATCGCAGAAGTGGATGCTTCTCAGCACAGAAATGTGTATGATCGCAGATTGAAGCCGGGTTCAAGAAGGAATGTTCTGCATAAGGCTCACGTGCTTGAAGCATTATTTGAGTGCGTTCATTGCGGTTCACTGAACTTCCCTAAAGAGAACCCGGGAATATGCTGCAGCAATTGAACCATATTTGTTGAGAACTTCTTAATGGAAGTTGATCCAGTAATGCTTTGGTTCAAGCAGTTGCTTCTTCTTGATCAAGCTGACAGAAAAAAATTCCTCAAAAACGCGAGAAATTTCAACACGTTTCTCGCATTCGGGTCAACATCCATGAATTTGTTGACGAGTAAAGACGTTGGACGAGGTGCACCTGTTCCATTACTGGTGGAAGGTAAGTACACTGTAAACACTTGTTCCCTTCTACCGATCGACTCTAGCCGTATAGCTTTTGCACAGCTCTACTATTCCACCGAAGAAACGGTGATGGACCAGTATGACAAAGCAACAGCCACTTTCAAATGGGGTGATGCTTGCAAAAGGGTATTCCGTATGATACATCGCATTTTATGTGATAACAACGATTACGCACGTGCATATAAGACCATGAAAGAAGTTCTGGATGAAAGCATGGCAAAAGTGGCAGATGGCACGTTGAAAGAGATGCAACATATCTTCATGAGTCTTATCAATGTCCGAGATGTTCCGCGGGATCAACAAGGTCTCATGGCTGGTGAACATCCGGGCACACTCAACCAGCCTGTGGCCACCGATAGTGTTTTCACCATCTACTCTTCTGAGAATGGTCCTCTAGATTACGGAGCAGTAGAAAAAGGAACTTATGTTTTTGATAGACATTCAAGAACAAGAAAGGCCACAGACATTCCGGCTTTCGCGAACGCCAGAGACGCTCTTATGTATCCCATTCTTTTCCCAAAAGGAAACTTCACGTTCGTACCTGGTATGAAAAAGGATGCAAGGGTCTAAATTGAAACGAAAAACCATCTCGCGGAGAGAGTTTGCCCGTTTCGTACTGAGGCACGTTAAACCAATGGATAAGCATTGGTTATACGGTTATGGAAAATTGGTGCAGCAGTTCGTCATTGACTATCAAACTCGCATAGAGTCAGACGAGTTTTCAATAATGCGTAAGAAGCAAGCTGCCTTTGCGAAAAGATGCACTACGGAGAACATGTATACCCGTTTTCTCGAACAGAAGTTGAATGACAAGGGTATAAGTTTGGGAAATGTTGTGCAGCTCAACTCCCACTACCCAGTTAGTCGAGCATTCTGTGATAGGAACTATCACAATTCCATGGCGATAGCGAGGCGAATCGGTCGACCAACCCTTTTCATCACATTCACTGGAAACCCCATGTGGCCTGAGATTCAAGAGAATCTACTTCCCAATCAGACTTTCAACGATGACTCTGTTCTTGTGGCGAGAGTTTTTCGGGAAAAGCTGCAACACTTTATGAAAGTTGTGATGGACAAAGGCTTTTTTGGGAAAGTGACCGCCTATGTGATCAGCATTGAATTCCAGAAAAGAAATATGCCACATGCACACATTCTTCTCACATTGGAAGAAGCACTGGACACTGCCGAGAAAATTGATGATTTGATTGCGGCAGAAATCCCGATTCTGCCGGATCCCAGTGATCCAACTTATGCGGACAAGAAGCGATTGAGAGATCTGGTCAGGACACACATGGTGCATGGACCTTGTGAGCATAGAACCGATCTAACCTGTAGAAGGAAATTCGCGGGTTGACAACTATGCCAGAAAAACTATCCAATGGCTTTTTGCGAAACCACTCAGATGAGTGACGACCGGTACCCCACCTACAAAAGACCAGACAACGGTCAGAAGTTTGTGTATGGATCTGGTTTGAATGAGAGAGTGGCAACTAACCGTCATGTGGTACCACACTCACCTCAGCTGTTTGCCATGTTCGAGTGTCATATAAATGTTGAAGTGCTTGAAAATGTAACCTGCTTCAGGTACATTAACAAGTAAGTCTACAAAGGCATGGACAAAGCTATTGTGGAAGTAACGAAGAACATCGAAAGAGACAACAGTGAACATTTGCGTCAAAAAGACGGCCAGATTTACTTCGACTATGATGAGACAAAGATCTACGTGGCTGCTCGAGTAATGGGACCAATGGAAGCAGCTTGGCGGCTTTACAGCTTCCCACTCTCCTATATGTCTCATGTTGTGTCGGAGTTACACGTTCATTTGACAGGAGAAAACCCGGTCATCATTGAAGCAAATGATGACGATGAAGCCATCACAGAGAAATTGTCTAACAATAAGTCCAAGCTCATGGCTTATATGGCATTGTGTGCAACAGATACGGCAACTGAAGATGGCCAACTCTTGCGGGAGATGCTTTGGGTAGAAGCAGACGAAAATTGTCGTTTCGTTAAAGGCAAGTACGTTCTATACAAGAGAACCCAGAAGAAAATTTCGCGAGTCTGCCCGTTTCACCGGCAGATCCAGAGCGATACGCTCTCTATGTCATGGCTCTCAAAATACCCGGCTTCACGTCCATGGAGCAACTGCTCACCGCAGATGTCGGTACGGTGTACGATTCTCTGATGCAAGCCGCACGTGGAAAAGGCTTCATCATAGACAGTGAAGAATGGGATCGCTGTCTGACCGAAGCAGCTCATAACGCTATGCCTCGGCAGATGCGTGTGCTTTTCGCAACGATTTTGATGCTAAGAACAGATACTCCTCCAGATGCTAAGAAGCTCTGGGAAAAGTTCAAGAGTTTCATGATAAACCCCGATCGTAATAACCTTCGATCTACTGAGGAAAGAGAACTCTTGGCATTGGCTCACATTCAGTCCATAATTCGGCATCGAGGTATGACAATGACTGATGTACAACTACCTGTTGTTGACGACGCTGTCCTCGAAGCGATAACAAACGACCAACAGATCCGAGAGTGTGCCAATATTGCTGCCCAGATGAGCGGTTCTCTTAACAGAGGTCAGCGAATGATTGTAGAGGCTGTCCTTAATGCGGTTAATGACCGAGATGAGAAAGAACGATTGTTCTTTCTTGAGGGTAGCGGAGGCTGCGGCAAGACCTTCACCTACAACTACCTCACCAACCTTTGCATTCAGGCATGGCTGCCACTTTGCTGAAGAATGGTCGTACTGTTAACAGTACTTTTCGCGCACCACTGAACATGCATGGTGAAGAAGAAGCAAGAATAGATGCTACCAGCCGATTTGGCAGAGAGCTCCTAGATGCAGATTTGATCATCTGGGACGAAGCTCCTATGCAGAGCAAGCACCTTCTTGAATATGTTGATAAGCTCATGCGCAACATTGCATCTGCCGATCAAGCTAATTTATCATTCGGCGGAACTGTTGTGCTTCTTGGAGGTGATTGGAAACAGACATTGTTTGTGATAGAGGGAATCGCAGATCGAGCAATCTGTAATTACAAACTGAAGCGCAGTAGGTTGTGGCCTCAATTCAAAACACTGCGACTTACTGAGAACATGCGTGTGAATGTCGCAGAAGTCCAATTTGCGGAATGGCTCACAGAGGTGGGAGAAGGTCGCAACCTTTTAATGGATGGACTCCACATCCGACTTCCAAATGGAATGGTTGCGAAGAGCGCTCATGAAATCATTGATTTCATGTACCCTCAGAATGTCCTCAAGCAAACTCAAGAAATGATTGGGAGAGCAATTCTTACGGTGACCAACGCACAGAGCCTTCAGCTCAATGACCGGATCTTGGAGAAACTCCAAGGAGAATTGGTCAGCATCGCGGGCTCTACTGAAGCAGTTGAAGATGCTGAGGAATCATTGCCACCGCAGAACATCGAGGACTTGGAGAAAATTACTCCTTCAGGGATGCCGCTGCACATCCTAAAATTGAAAATAGGAGCACCTTTGATGCTGCTTCGTAATTTGAACCTTAAAGAGGGTCTATGTAATGGAACCAGACTAATTGTTGAAGGCTTCCGGACCGATGGAAATGGTCGTGTTTGCATTCTTGTTTGTCGCAACATAACTGCTTCGATCAACGCGGTATGGGAATTCATACCTCGGATCACGCTTAAGTTCGAAGACAAAAGAGCGATTGTTGGGTTCAAGCGTAGCTTCGCCATGACGGTCAACAAGAGCCAAGGGCAAACGCTCAGCAAAGTCGGTTTGCTCTTTGATTCTCCGGTCTTCACACATGGTCAACTATACGTTGCCGTTTCTCGTGTACGATCCATTCAGGATCTCCGCGTCTTCTCTCCTTACGGACTGAGGCAAGAGAAGGACGACGATGGCAGTGAAGTGAATATCATGAGAAACGTCGTCTACAGCGAAATTCTTTGAATTCCGAGATGATCTAGGTCAACTGCAAGCTTTTCGACTTGAGACCAAATTTGAACCCAACGGCCCTTTTCAGGGCCACAAATAACACTGCATGAACTGAACATGAACTGAACATCAGCTTCTTCTCGCCCTATCCCCGGACACTCTCCAAAAAACGTTCCCTGACTCCATTGAGGAGCACTGGAGGTTCGTTCGAGACAAGATGAAGGCGGTAGGAGAAGTCACTCTGGGCTTAACAAAACCAGGTCGCAAACGCATTGTAGACAAGGAGACATGGTGGTGGAACGAAGACGTTCAAACTGCTGTCAAGGAGAAGAAAGTGGCTCTCAAGCAATGGAAACGATCCGGAACCGAAGCTGACCGAGCTCTGTACCTATGTATGAAGAGAGAAGCTAAGAGAGCCGTAGCGAAGGCACGCTCCTCAGCCATCCAAGAAATCTACAGTAAGCTCGACACGCCTCAAGGAGAGAAGGAAATTTTCCGGATTTGCAAAGCACGAGCCACAGCAGCAAAAGACCTTTCTCACGTGCGGACAATCAAGAACCGGGACGGCATACTACTCCGATCCAATGTCGAAATTTGTCAGCGATGGAGAGAACACTTCGAGGAAATCTCGAACATCGAGTTCGACCACCCTCCCGTCCCGCTGTCCCTACCAGTAGAAGGACCAGTTCCCACCATCTCAGAGATTGAAGTAAGAGAAGCCCTTCAGAAAATGAAGCACGGAAAGGCATGTGGGCCAGATGATCTTGCCGCCTCTGCATGGAGACTCGCAGGTGATTGTGGACTTTTCCATCTTACGACCCTCTTTCAAAAAGCCACTGCTCGCCTGGAGTATCCCGAAGACTGGAGTAGATCATCTACAATACCCATCTACAAAGGAAAAGGAGATGTCACAATATGCTCCAACTACCGGCCGATAAGAATCATTCCTCATACCACAATGATCTTGGAAAAGATCATCGAAGCACGGCTCCGCAAAATTGTAAGCACAACCGTCAATCAGTGTGGCTTCGTCAAAGGAAGTGGAACAACAGATGCTATTTTCGCCATTCGTCTTTATCTAGAGAAACACAGGGAAAAGGCGAAGTCAGTCCATTGCGCTTTCCTTGACTTGGAGAAAGCTTTCGACCGTGTGCCTCATGAGCTGATATGGTTCTCTCTTCGAGACCACCTAGTCCCAGAAGAGTACATAAGATGGATTCAAATGATGTATACTGACTCTAGAAGTACCGTGAGAAGTCCAGCGGGTACTTCGGAGTCATTCAAGGTTGCTGTAGGAGTTCATCAAGGTTCCGCCCTTTCCCCCCTGCTCTTTATACTGATAATGGACACGATCACCAGAGATCTACAAACAAGCCCTCCGAAAACTCTACTGTATGCTGACGACGTTGTGTTATGTTCCAACACAACAGAGGACTTGGAGAAACAGCTAGGAGAGTGGAACGAACGCTTCAGTGACTATGGTCTACGACTAAACCTCCAAAAGACTGAGTACTTGGAAATGGGAAAAAGTACTTCGAATACCTCGAATACCATCAAAGTCAAGAACACCGAACTCCGGAAAGTGGATGGCTTCAAGTACCTCGGATTCTACATCACCGCAGACCTAGACCCCAAGGCTACAGTTGCTGGGAGAGTCAATGCTGCCTGGCTCAAATGGAGAGAATCAACCGGTGTACTATGCGACAAGCGAATGCCTGACAGACTGAAAAGTAAAATTTACCGATCAGTTGTCAGACCAGTAGCGTTGTACGGCCTCGAATGTTCTCCATGCACAGCAAAGACTATACAGATGCTGCATGTTATGGAGATGAAAATGCTGAGATGGAGCCTCGGACTCACTCGTCTAGACATGGTGCGAAATGAAACCATCCGAGATCGTCTGGGCATCGCCCCTATATCTGAAAAGCTTCGAGAGTCAAGGCTGAGATGGTACGGGCACGTGATAAGATCAAATCCCCATTCCGTTTCTCAATCGTCCTGGAACCTCGAAGTAGAGGGCAAAAGACCCAGAGGCAGACCCAAAACTAGGTGGCGAGACTGCATCGAAGTAGACATGAACACGACCGGGCTGAAGACTGAAGACGCAGCTGATCGGGTGAAATGGCGTGGTGCAGTCTACAAAGCGGACCCTGCCCGGCGGCGGGATAAACGCTAGGAAGAAGAAGAAGAAGAAGAAGAACTGAACATGAACTGAATAAAGAGTTTTTCATTGTTGTTTGTTGTTGTAAAGATCAACTGTTCACAGAGACATGAAAAGATTAACTTGCAAACGAGCGAAAACTTGAACTTTTTCTGTCTTTTCAAATAAATCTTTTTCACATCACACACTGTTACTGACCGATTACCATAATGATTCAAGAACTCGTTCCATAAACTTGACGCACAACTAACTTGGAGCGTCCCCGCAGGGGACGCTAGTCCATAGAATTAGAGTAGCAAGGGAAAAAACCTCTGTCGACAATTAAGGGCATGTTTTTTTGGATAAGGGCTGTCTATGAACGTATATTGCTGATTTCGTCAATTAAGGGGTTTTTCGACATGGAGAATCCGAAAAACTTTATCCCGTTTTCTAATTTTGAGTATGAACCGAGATATAACAAGTTTCTCAAATTCACGTCAAATTCATGTAATTTCACGTCTGCTCTGTTCGCCTTCACTCTCTCTGCTCAGTGTATTCTTTCGCGATTCACCACAAGAGTGAAAGCCCTCTGAGGGTTGCACACTCTCGTTTCTTACGCATACGCTCTCTCTTCTTTTCTCTTCGCCTCTTTCGCACACGCTCTCTTTTCTTCTTCCTTTCGCACACGCTCTCTCTTCTTTTCCCTTTCGCCTCTTTCGCCCACGCTCTCTCTCATTAACGCTTTAATGACGGTCTCCGATCGCCTGCGCCCTCCATTCATGGAATGGAGATTGAAAATTGAAAGGAGGAATTTTCTAGGGTGAAAAAACACGTAGAGTGCAATGAGAATGCTTTTGAAAAGACATTTCAAAGACTAAACAGTGTTTTTGTTGAATTTATCAATTAAAGAAAAAGAGAGAAAATGAAATATGAATAAAAATTTAGAAGAATTTGTTAAATAGATGAGAGAGAAGAGAAAGTATTGTGATTAACTTGGGATCAGATTAACTTAGAATCAGATGTAAATAGTCAAGTCTCTAATCATTTTTTCTGCTTTGATTAACTCGTTTTTTTTTAGTTCACGTTTTTTTGCTCCCTTCGCTGTTTAAGGGCCTTATTTTTTACTCCATTTCTTTTTCTCTGATCCTCTCTCTTCTCGCTCTCGTTCTTCCACACTTTTACTTTCTGTTATTGTACAGTTCTTTCTACGTCCATCATGTCTTACAACACATCAGGAATAATAAAGCAGTTTTTATGGCGATGAAAAGATAGTCGTTGCTGAAAAGTCTCTTCTTCTCCAGCTTCCAGTAACATTCTTTCGTAGTACTTGGTTTTCGTGAACTCTCGCCGTGTTTTAACTCCAATCAAACAGATAAAAGTTTCATTCATGAAAACAGTGAAAAAAAACGAAGACGACGAAGCTGCGAGAGTCAGGGAGAAAAATAGAAGTGGAAAAACGAAGGCAGCGAAGCTGCGTGAGGGAGAGAGAAAAAAGAAGTGGGGTCCCCTTTGGGAATATTTCGACATGAGTCGTCGATGTTCGCTAAATGAAATTTGGGTCATGTGCCCCGGGATCGTGTGTCCTGAAAATTTCTACATGAGTCGTCAATGTTCGCTGCATAGAATTTGGGTCATGTGCCCCTGGGTCATGTATCCTAATTCTATTGACGTTAATCGTCATTTTCCGCAGAAATTCATCTGGGTCATGTGCCACATGATAATGTGTGCTGGTTTCGTTGGCGTTAATCGTAAATTTTCGCTAAATGGAATATGGTTCATGTGCCCCGGGGTCCTTTGCCCTGATTTTATTGACGTTTATCGTCAGTTCTCGATGAATAGAGTCCGGGTCATGTATCCTGATTCTAAC
The DNA here is from genome assembly GCA_964056735.1 of Allodiplogaster pararmata. Classification (NCBI taxonomy): domain Eukaryota; kingdom Metazoa; phylum Nematoda; class Chromadorea; order Rhabditida; family Diplogasteridae; genus Allodiplogaster; species Allodiplogaster pararmata. The sequence goes on along the minus strand of OZ057404.1, from coordinate 28,909,290 downwards.
AAAAGATCAACACCTGCTATCTCTTTCGCTTTGAGCGCTGGAGGTTCTGGAAAAAGTATAAAAGCGACAGCAAGAAGAGGATCACCAGCCAATGCAAGAAGTGATGCACGTGGCAGTGAACTGTTGATAAACGATGCCATGTTATTCAACGACACCGTAGGCATTGTTGCCCAAAAAATTGTTGAGCAGAAAGGATTGAATAAAGAAACCTATCTGCTGATGAAACCAGTGTCCATCATGTCTTACAACGCATCAGGATTAATAAAGCAGTTTTTATGGCGATGAAAAGATAGTCGTTGCTGAAAAGTCTCTTCTGCTCCAGCTTCCAGTAACATTCTTTCGTAGTACTTATTAGTATTTTAGATTTATTTTTTAGATCTTTCGTAGTATTTTAGAGAGTTTTGCCTTAAAAATTACACTGATAATACAATTTTTTTCCATAGACTCCAGTTTGAACATTTTTAGTACACCGCTTCATTTTTTTCGCTGACTTTATAACGTTAATTTGAAAATTCTTACAGATATAATCACATTTCCATAAAACTCAGTAGGAAAAATTTTATCAGTGTTTAGAAGAGCAAAGATACACTTGACCAGTTTAAGAAAAATTTTATCGGGAAAGTTATTTTTATACGAATGTGTAGAATTCTTACTTTGTACATTTTACTGTTTTCATACTTCTCGATGTTAGGAATCGAATGAAACCGGTCGTGTGTTCCATTTCTTAGTTTGAACTGATTGTTTACCCAATAAATAGAAATGAAATCAATAATTTTTCTTAACATAGCGAACCAGAGACGTACTCGAGTTGAAAACATTCTCCAGAGTTTTTAGGACACACATCAAGTTTTTTGTGTATGATTTATCGTTTTCAAAGGTGAAGAATCCAAAAAACCTTGTCTTGAAATCTGAATTTCAGTCTGAAATGAAAATGAATGAGAAGAGGAAGAGGGGGAGATGTAATGAAGGCAGCAGTGCTGTATGTTTTAGAAACAAGGGGAGGAGTACTACATAGGTCATTTAGAGGACCAAGCAGCAAAGCCTTTTTAGCAAAGAAAATAGGGAGATGTGAAACTAAGGCAGCGAAGCTGCCTGAGGCAGGTAGATGAGGAGAAGTGAGAAAACGAAGGCAGCAAAGCTGCGTGAGGCAGGGAGAAAAGTAGAAGTGGGAGAACGAAGGCAGCGAAGCTGCGTGAGGCAAGGAGAAAAGTAGAAGTGGGAGAACGAAGGCAGTGAAGCTGCCTGAGAAAGAGAGAAAAAAAGAAGTGGGAAAACGAAGGCAGCGAAGCTGCCTTCGCAGGGAGATAAGGAGAAGTGAGAAAGAAGAAGCAGAAGAAGGAGAAGCAGAAAAACGAAGGCAGCGAAGCTGTCTGAAGAAGGGAGAAAAATAGAAGTGAGAGAACGAAGGCAGCGAAGCTGCCTGAGAAAGGGAGAAAAATAGAAGTGGGAAAACGAAGGCAGCGAAGCTGCCTTCGCAGGGAGATAAGGAGAAGTGAGAAAGAAGAAGCAGAAGAAGGAGAAGCAGAAAAACGAAGGCAGCGAAGCTGTCTGAAGAAGGGAGAAAAATAGAAGTGAGAGAACGAAGGCAGCGAAGCTGCCTGAGAAAGGGAGAAAAAAAGAAGTGGGAAAACGAAGGCAGCGAAGCTGCCTGAGACAGGAAGATGGGGAGAAGTGAGAAACGAAGGCAGCGAAGCTGCCTGGGAAAGAAGAAGCAGAAGAAGGAGAAGCAGAAAAACGAAGGCAGTGAAGCTGAAGCAGAAAAACGAAGACAGCGAAGCTGTCTGAAGAAGGGAGAAAAATAGAAGTCGGGAAAACGAAGGCAGCGAAGCTGCCTGAGACAGGAAGATGGGGAGAAGTGAGAAACGAAGGCAGCGAAGCTGCCTGAGAAAGAAGAAGCAGAAGAACGAGAAGCAGAAAAACGAAGGCAGTGAAGCTGTCTGAAGGAGGGAGGAAAATAGAAGTGGGAAAACGAAGACAGCGAAGCTGCCTGAGAAAGGGAGAAAAAAGAAGTGGGAAAACGAAGGCAGCGAAGCTGCCTGAGACAGGAAGATGGGGAGAAGTGAGAAACGAAAGCAGCGAAGCTGCCTGAGAAAGAAGAAGCAGAAGAAGGAAAAGCAGAAAAGCAAACGCAGCTTCGCTGTCTGAGGCAGGGAGAAAAAAGAAGTGGGAAAACGAAGGCAGCGAAGCTGCCTGAGACAGGAAGATGGGGAGAAGTGAGAAACGAAAGCAGCGAAGCTGCCTGGGAAAGAAGAAGCAGAAGAAGGAGAAGCAGAAAAACGAAGGCAGTGAAGCTGTCTGAAGTCCTCTTGAATTCAACGAGCAAGAGGTTTTTCCTCCGTCCACAATTATTTGGCGCTTTGTATCATCGCCTTTTCTCTCTCTTTATACCCAATCTTTTGCACGCTTTCGCGTCCCTTAAATCTCACATTCTCCTATCTATCACTTTATGAGCGCTCACATGACTTTGTGGTCTAGGATAAGAGCCTCCTGGCTACGTGCTTGGCTGAATTTCTCTACTGAGGGTAACTCAACTACAGGATTTCAGAATTTCTGAATTTGGTTTCTTAATTTTGTTTTTGAGGGGGAGGTGTGAGGGGTCGATGGCGGAGCACTAACCCACGCCCTCCCCCGTTTACTTCTTGCGTGCACGCTCTCTCTTTTTTTCCTCTCGCATCCTGCGTTCTCTCGCTCTCTCCATTCATGCTGCCAGTGATTGACGATGCTTCATGCGCTCTCTTCCTTCGATACAGTACCGAACAAAAGAGCAACCTTTTGACAGCAAAAATTTTCTGAGGTAGAATTTCATGCACAATATTTCATACCCAATCCAAACATGTCAGAATTCAAGATTTTTCCGTGTTTTCTTCCACATCACAGCAAAATCAGCACAGGAATGTATAAGCTGAAAACTGAAGAGATGAAGCGGATGAAAAATTAAAGATGTTCCGTGCGTTTTTTCCTTCAATACATACAGGTTTTGGTTTACTTTTTTTTTACGGGTCAGGTTGCTTTCACTCATTTTTTTGCTCAGGCTTAGGTAAAATGTGTGCTTAAGAGGTCGTACGGCTTATTAAATAGACCGTATGGAACACTTAGCCAGAAATTTTTTTAAATTTATCCAGTCAAATTGAGTAATTTGGCTTAGCTCTTTTCAGCTATAACTCACTTTTTTTCTCGCTTAGGCTTAGTCGAAGGTTAAGCTAACGAGGTCGTACGGCTAAGGCTAACGAGACCTCGTGAGAAAATTTATCATATTATAATTTTTTTTGTCAATTCTATGACTAAATTTGTTAAAAAATCAAACCCCCCAAGTAAATTACGCCCATCTTCCCTAAGTAACATTGTGCCGTTTATTTCCTTCATGGATATAATAGATTACACTTCTGACGCTTAATTTTTTTCTCTGGATTATTTTGCTCTTCTAATTTTCATCACTATTCTCTTTATGTTTTCGGAATAATAATTGTATCACGATTTTAGACTAGATTGAAACAAGAAAACTTGAACTAGACCAGGCAGTAAAGATGTATTTTTGTTGAAAAAATAGAGAGTTTCGCTTTCAATTGAATGGTCCGAGTTACATTGAAGCGTTTTCACATGAATAATAAGTGGCACTTTGTTACTTGGGGGGCCGCACTTTACTTGGGAGGCAGGTCACTTTTCACTGATTTTTCCGCTTAGGCTTAGGTAAAAAGTATGCTAACGAGGCCGTAAAGAACAATTAGCCACAATATTTTTTATCCAGTCTGATTTTTTTTTTTAATTTTTCCTTTTTTTTTTTCATTTTTATCCAGTTTGAGAAAATTGAATCAGCCGTTTTCAGCCACTATTCACTGTTTTTTTTCGCTTAGGCTTAGTCAATGGTTACGCTCAGCGTTTTTTTAGTTGGTACGAAAATCCTACAGACGTTCGCCGAAGGAGAAATTTTTTTATACAGATCCTTGCCTTACATCTGTAATTTTTTTTCGAGTTTAAATTTTATGAGATAAAAATTTTTTGAAAAATTTTCACCCTTCTGAGATTAAAAAATCTCACATAAGGGTTCCCTCTCATGATTTAAAAGACAGACGCCCGCTGGAGGTCTAAAACAGACACCCGCCGACAGACGACCAGACATCACTAATTAACCCCTGGTTACGCTAACGAGGCCGTACGGCTTAGCCTAACGAGAACGCATAAGAAAATGTCAATTCATTGACTAAATTTGTCAAAAAATGTTTTTAAAAAAAGCTCCCCCCCTGCCCGAAGTAAAGCGCCCCCCCCCCCCAAGTAAAGCGCGCCCCTCCAAGTGAAGTGCGTCCCCTAAGTAAAGTGCGGCCCGCCTAAGTAAACTTGTCCCTACCTTTTGATAAAGTTGAATACGTTTCATTTGTCCAAAGAAAAACATTTAGGATTTTTAACAATTGCTTTATGATAGTTGCTTGATCCGAAAATTCCAGTGGACCTCCGATTTACCTTTCGACGGATCTCTAATTCGAAATAAATTTAAAAAATTGACAAGGAAAACAAGATAAATAATCGAAAGTAGATTAGGGGAGTTATAAATTGGTCAAAAATAATACAGAGGCCCGACGAAGGTGATGGGTTTCCGGATGGCAAAACAAATTTATTTCAAGAAAAAAATTTAGCCTTCTGAATTTATAAACTTTCCGGGGATCAAAAACAAACTCGCCCGAATTCAAACCACAGGCCTCAAACAATTATTCGGACATGAACAGTAAACCCCTTGTGGTTCTTATAGTGCGAACACAAGCCCGCCGCCTTCAGTATAGACATAGGAAATGAACTTCTGACTAATAAAGGAAGTGAAGCGAATATAAAGCAGTAAAGTTTAGTGAGCCAGAAAGTAACTAGGGTGATAAAAATGGAAAGCTGTCTTAGCGACATAACGAAAATAAGGGCAGCGAAGCTGCCTGTGTGGAAAATAAAATGATGAGGGAGGGGATAAACGTTGCGAAGCTGTCTGAGTGAAGGCCAAATCAATGAGGGTAAAGAAGCACTGTGGAAAACAAAGCCCGCATGATTTATAAAGAAGGATTGATCGCGAAGTGAAGAGAAGGAGTGGATAAACAGGGAGATGAGGAAAAGAATAAGAAGAACGAAGGCAGCGAAGCTGCCTGAGGCAGGGAGGAAAGGAGAAGCAGAAAAGCGAAGGCAGCGAAGCTTTCTGGAGCAGGGAAAAAAAGGAGAAGCAGAAAAGCGAAGGCAGCGAAGCTTTCTGGAGCAGGAAGAAAAGGAGGAGCAGAAAAACAAAGGCAGTGAAGCTGCCTGAAGCAGGAAAAAAAGGAGAAGCAGAAAAGCGAAGGCAGTGAAGCTTTCTGGAGCAGGAAGAAAAGGAGGAGCAGAAAAACCAAGGCAGCGAAGCTGCCTGAAGCAGGGAAAAAAAGAGAAGCAGAAAAGCGAAGGCAGCGAAGCTTTCTGGAGCAGGAAGAAAAGGAGGAGCAGAAAAACAAAGGCAGCGAAGCTGCCTGAAGCAGGGAAAAAAAGGAGAAGCAGAAAAGCGAAGGCAGCGAAGCTGCCTGATACAGGAAGAAAAGGAAAACGAAGGTGGAGAGAAGAGAAGGAGAAAGACGAATTTGAGGCAGGAAGGAAAGGAGAAGAAGAATAACGAAAGCAGCGAAGCTGCCTGAGGCAGGGAGGGAAGGAGAAGCAGAAAACGAAGGCAGCGAAGCTTTCTGAAGCAGGAAGAAAAGGAGGAGCAGAAAACTAAGGCAGCGAAGCTGCCTGATTCAGGGAGAAAAATAGAAGTAGAAAAACGAAGGCAGCGAAGCTGCCTGAGGGAGGGAGAAAAGAAGAAGCAGAAAAGCGAAGGCAGCGAAGCTTTCTGGAGCAGGAAAAAAGGAGGAGCAGAAAAACAAAGGCAGCGAAGCTGCCTGAAGCAGAAAAAAAAAGGAGAAGCAGAAAAGCAAAGGCAGCGAAGCTGCCTGCGGTGTAGAGAAGAAAAGGAGAAAGACGAATTTGACGCAGGAAGGAAAGGAGAAGAAGAATAACGAAAGCAGCGAAGCTGCCTGAGATCAAAAATGAAAAAAATTTCAGAATTGACTAGGCTCTCAGAATGAATTGGCTAACAAGAAATTGACAAACGTCCCCAAAGGGGACGCTAGTCTTATGATAATTCGAGCAGCCGCTGAAATCTAAATGTGCTTGTTCTCTTTCTCATGCGGATAAGGTAAACTTGAAATTCGACTCTTATAATTTAAAGTTCTAGCGGCAACGCTTGAACTCGAAGGTTCAACTCACATTCTTTGCAGAATGTTTTGCGAGATTTCGTTTACTAGATTATGGTAAGAAGATACTTAGCACATTTCATTTGAGGGCGTATAAGAAGTACTTGAAAACCCACGAGAAGCCGCCTACTCTGCCTGGAGTGAATCTGACCAACGACCAGCTCTTTTTCTTGAACTACGCCCAGGTGAGAGCTCTCTTCGCCAGCAATGGTAGTAGTCATCAATTGTCATTGATTAAGAAAGAAATTCGCTGAATAATCACCGTTTATCGCTTTTTTTTTCTGGAGTTCTTTCAATTCAGCACAGTGTAGGAATCCGCATAAGTGTGTCTACTTTTACGGTGAAGCTATAAACATGTTTTGAAAGTGTTTTGATGTTGTGTTGATCGAGCGAAGGATCTGTTGAACAAATTTCTCAAAAAAAGTTCTTTTTAAGTTTTATAGATTTATGGCTTTCAATATACTGATTAGTTATCAAACTTCCGAATAACCTGGATAATTTATCATTGAAAAAATTTAGATGACCGGAATCTTTTACCAATAAAAAAATTGTATAACTTTTTTTATTCGATCATGGGATGGCAGAAAAAAATTTGCAGACTAAAGCGAATTTTCTCAGTGACGGTCTCTCTCTTTATCTTTTATAAGGGACGAGTCTTCTCGAACAAACTTTAAAGAGTAAGAAAAATTCTCTAAGCAGAGCTTGTTCTCTGGTATGATCAAATCACGCTTGAACACTGGATATAATCCAAACTTGCTATAATTTAAACTATAATCCACTGGATATAATCCAAACTTGCTATAATTTAAACTATAATCCACTGGATATAATCCAAACTTGCTATAATTTAAACTGTAATCCACTGGATATAATCCAAACTTGCTATAATTTAAACTATAATCCACTGGATATAATCCAAACTTTCTATAATTTAAACTATAATCCACTGGATATAATCCAAACTTGCTATAATTTAAACTATAATCCACTGGATATAATCCAAACTTGCTATAATTTAAACTATAATCCACTGGATAAAATCCAAACATATAATTTAAACTATAATCCACTGGATATAATCCAAACTTTCTATAATTTAAACTATAATCCACTGGATATAATCCAAACTTTCTATAATTTAAACTATAATCCACTGGATATAATCCAAACTTGCTATAATTTAAACTATAATCCCCTGGATATAATCCAAACTTGCTATAATTTAAACTATAATCCACTGGATATAATCCAAACTTTCTATAATTTAAACTATAATCCACTGGATATAATCCAAACTTTCTATAATTTAAACTATAATCCACTGGATATAATCCAAACTTTCTATAATTTAAACTATAATCCACTGGATATAATCCAAACTTGCTATAATTTAAACTATACTCCACTGGATATAATCCGAACTTGCTATAATTTAAACTATAATCCACTGGATATAATCCAAACTTTCTATAATTTAAACTATAATCCACTGGATATAATCCAAACTTTCTATAATTTAAACTATAATCCACTGGATATAATCCAAACTTGCTATATTTAAACTATAATCCACTGGATATAATCCAAACTTTCTATAATTTAAACTATAATCCACTGGATATAATCCAAACTATAATCCAAACTTGCTCGTAAACGTTTGAAAAATAGGAGTAATGCGAAAACTTAACACTCAAAATTCCAAACTTTCAATCTATGTAACACAACTTTTCTTCGCGCTCAGCTACGCGCTTATTCGACTATATGTATGTATGTATGTATATGCGTGACTAGAAAGAACGACCATCGTGCCTTAGACATAGCAGGAAATCGCATGGGACAATGTGTGATCGGTTGGTGAATGGGTTAACTCTCTACAAGCCCCGGTTAGGCCACGGAGGTTCGGTCCCAGCCGAGTGCCAGTTTTTTGCTCATGCGATGGATTTCATTCATTATACATATGTACATACATACATACCTCACTCGTAATAACACGAAGTTTAAGCTATTGAGATTATTTTGCAGAACTTTAAAAAAAGTTGACATCCATGTAAAACAAATAAGATGTTTCTATTTTCATTTATCTTTGGCCATTAAAATCTAATTGAGCAAATTTGAACCCGCTGTTATCGGAGCTGCTTTTTTTCTGGATGAAGAGTCTAGACGAATATACCCTCAAATTTTCGTATAGAAAAACAAAAATTGTCGACAACATAACATCTTGTGCTTTTATTGACAGAAAAAATCTCCGAGTAGGAGAAAAAAGGGAAGAAGAACACAGAAAAGTTCTGAGAAAAGTTTAGAAAAGTTCTGTAAATAAACGAACCTAATTTAAGCCATTAAAAACACCCAGAGAAGATAAGTTACATGGAATGCTGCTCATCGCGTCATCTTGTAAAGTCTAATTAACACCAGAAAAAAGCAACAAAAAAGTATAACTCCTAACCACATATAAAATTCACATTACTGTAGCTCAGCCAATTCAATTTTCCTAGCATGTGCCATTTTGAAAATAAAACTATAAAACTATAACGATTTGTGGTTTGTGGCTCTAACAAAATGATTACTCGAAAATATTGTCAAATGATTAAAAGGATTTTGAAGTGTTTTGAACTTTTACAGCGTTTCTAGTATAATCCAGTCATCTTAGTTTTTGTTGAAGAATGGGGGCCGATTCCGGAAAAAAGTGGGCTACCTAAAACTAGTTTCATGGCGCCAGTTATATCAAAATCTCTCTTCAGATCTGGTGCGGAGCCATGAACGACAAGGAAGCTGTCCGCAAACTTCGCACTTCTGAGCACTCGCCGGGACCTATAAGGTAGGGTTGGGCATTGGTTACATTCTGGATAATAAATATTATGAAAAACTTTTTGCCCAATACTTTTCAGGATTCTTATGCATTTCCTACTACGGCGAACGAACAAATAGAAACTGAAAGCTCATGTTATTTCATCACAGATTATTTGTATTACAATTCTAACTAGTTGAGTTGTATATTTTTTGTTTCAATAAAAAGCTTTTTATTTCACTGTTTATACAAACAATTTGATTCTTCCAAGTTTTTTTTGCTATCAGCTGAGAAAACCTAATCACATTAATTATGTATTTGTCATTTCGTTATTATATGTACAGAAAAAGTGAATGGATATCTTGGTGTGTTAAAAAAAATCAAAGTTTAGTATTGAAATTGTATTGTTTTTTTAATCTTATAGGGAGAAGTTAACAAGTACAAATAATGCTCCGGATTTTCTCCTGACCGAGCGCTTTAAGCTTATGGTTCAACTTTTTTTCCATCTTTTTTCTATTCTAGCTCAATTCCTTCTCGGGCAGTATTAGAGCTTCCCTGATTCGAGAAACAGTACATACTTCTGGAGAGGGAGGTAGTAAAAGAATTATGTCATTTTCATGATATCTTAGTTCAAGGGTACTTCATCGTTTGATGTTTGATTATTTTCATTCCTATCTAGATTGTGTATAGATCACAATACATCTCCTCTTCCTCACTTGCTCCAGTTTGTTCCGCCCACGATTATCAAAAGGCCTCACATGTTTTGGAGCCTTTTTGATGAGGGACTTCATAAGTTCACAAGGTGGAGCACAAACGTAGTGTTTCAATAAACTAAGCCACTTTTGAACAGCGGAATATAAGAAGAGAATACAATATGACCTCTTGCGATAAAAAATGCAAAGAAAACTTCATGGAGAAATCTAGAAGCATTTGAACATCCTCATATCGACATATGTATCATGCAAACAATTTATACACCCCTGCTTTTTAGTTGTATATTTTCAAACGAAGTAGTGAAACACATTTTTAAGGAAATTTTACAGTGTTGAAAGTATTAAACTGAGTGAAAAGTGAACTAATTTGTCAATTAGTAATAAGAACTCAAATTTAAAACTATTTTAGCGTTTCTTCTTTTTTCGATTTATTGTTTCAGTCGCCATATAACCCAAGTTACATATAAACCGGGTTTCAGTAGATCGTCTATCTCTCTCTCTCTCTCTCTCTCTCTCTCTCTCTCTCTCTCTCTCTCTCTCTCTCTCTCTCTCTCTCTCTCTCTCTCTCTCTCTCTCTTTCTGTCTCTGTCTCTGTCTCTCATTCTCTGTATCGCTCTCGCTCTGTATCTACAGAGTGATCATTATATGTATGTGATGACACGGATTTTACCGCATATTTTCCTTTGATGCGAGCGAAATTCCACTTTCTTCTTAACAAATTTTATTATTTGTCATATGATAATATTCTAGAACTTTCACTCCAAATATAACTTTCATTCACAAACCTCCTCTTTTGCGAATGACAGCCTCCAGACGACGGGGGTAGGCAGACACCGCGGACCGCAAAACCTCCTGGGAAATTCGGTTCCATGCTCGCTCAAGCGAAGTTTTGAGACCGGACAGCGAGTTGTGGGTTTTAGTGCAAGCTTCACTTTCCAGGATGGACCAGAAGGAGTAGTCCATTGGATTCAAATCTGGACTATAAGCAGGCCATCATTTGGCGGCGATGAAAAATGAGATGTTTTAGCTACAACTACAGTCACTGCGTTTCTTTCGTTTTCGCTAAAACCCGTGTTTGCATGGCCAAACAGGAAGTGTGCTTTATCCTGACCGAACAACTGTGAGGCATGCTCACTACTTTTGTGAAACAACAACACCCGAAGGTTTAACACAATTACAGAACAACGAACCGGAAAACAACAAATACTACAGAACAACGAACCGGAACACATCAAATGAACAACATACTTGAACAAGATAAAGAGAAAGGACAAATATGCGAAATAATGGAGAGAGAGAAATAAGGAGATTGACAGAGTGCAAACGATAGAGAGGAGAGAAAGAGAACAAGATCAGAGTGACAATGCCCCACCCTGGGCTATTAGAGAGTCTTCGATGTACGATTCCATTCCCTTGGCTGTCTTCCATCTTCCTCTCCTGTAGAGAGGCTCCATTCTCAATCGATGCAGACGTTCCTCCTCCCCTGAGCTGATGCGGCGTCATACATGCAACTCCTGCTCCCTTGCACGCTCTAGTCAGCTCTTGTCTGACATATCCCGTGGAGATAGGCTTACCGGTCGTAAAGGAAGAGAATACGGGAAGAGAAGGGTAAATCGCTGAGCGAATTTTGCGTGCACTCCATAGTGCGAACCCGGTGGACATGTTGTCCAACTTCGCTCTAGTGCACCTTCCTTCCCCCTCCTGGTCGTTTTTTGCTCTTACCACTGTGATCTTGAGTAGAGTGTCTCCATTGCTTTCTTCTTCCTCACATCCCCCCATGCGAGTGCTGTCACCTCGGACACTCTCAATAAAGCCGAAAACGATGGGGCACAAATAAGGGCGATTCGAATATCTTCTTTTCCAGCTTCGAGCCGAGTGCTCCATACACATATCGCCTGAACGTCACTGACCGATGTTTTCTTGTGGTGCTTGACCTGGATACTCCTCCCTCTCTCTTTCTTCATTGCTTGAGCCAGGGGACCGAAAGGCGAGTTCTCCACCGTTTCTCCAGTCTCGAAAGTGAAGCTGGCCAACGCCACGGCCAGCGAACTTCTTGACGCTCCCTGTGCTATCTTGTGTAGCAGGGAGCAACAAAGAGAGAGTGGAGCACACTCATCCAATCCCTGCGCTGTTGCAAATTCTCTCCGTTGGATAGCCGAGTAGCGATAGATCTTGCTCGAAGAAGGAGCCACAGCTCCGAGAAGAACCCGATGCAAGTGGGGTAGAAGGTCCTCCCTCCTTGCGAGTTTCAGTCTCTCCTCCACAACATTCATCATTGCCGCTTTTCCTCCTACAAAATAAAAACTGTTTGGGAGGGTGGGTGGGCCGAATAACACTCAACCGAAAACCGGTCAGAAAAAGCGTAGAATGAAGAGCACGCCGCGATTTAACCCTTTTCCCGCCAAAAGGGGTTTTGGCTAAATCGCGGCCGGGCAACTTCCTGTTTAAATCATGCAAACATACAGTTTTGTGATATCCACTCTTGTGTCTTCTTGCTGGTATGAGCAGGAGTGCCGTCCTGCTGGAACGTTTTAGTTCTGTGTCCCGAAGTGCCTCTGGGCCCAAGGCTATACATAATGTTCGAGGATACATGATGTTCGAGGATGTACACTTGCGTATTTAATTTGGCATCTTTTCTGACGAAAAAGAGGGGAGTTCGACCCGTGGAGCAGATGCCAGCAAAAACCATGATAGATTACGGATGGGAAGTACGTGAGACTGTTCGGCCGGCAGTATCAGCTTCTTCAGAAGACTGAGCAAGCACCCTTTAATTTTGTTTGTTGTAGCTCTTATCCACTGTGAACGTTTTCTCATCGGTAAAAAGGGTCATGAGATGCTCTCCAGTCACAGTCCGAGCAAGGAGAGCAGGGTATTTATCGCGTCGTTCTTCCTGCTGCTTAGGAGTTAGACCATGACGCTTCTGGTACTTTTATAAATTTATCCCAAGCTTCATTCGAACAACAATCCACATCGTACCGTTTGACGTATATAGTTGGGCAGCAATTTTTCTGATGCTTATGACTTAGTTGCGGTTCAGGCGCTGCTCTCTTTTGCGAAGGACTGCCTCCAGACGTTGGGGGTAGGCAGACATCGCGGACCGCAAAACCTCCTGGGGAATTCGGTCCCATGCTCCCTCAAGCGAAGTCTTGAGACCGGACAACGAGTTGTAGGTTTCAGCGCAAGCTTCACTCTCCAGGATGAACCAGATGGAGAAGTCCATTGGATTCAAATCTGGACTATTAGCAGGCCATTCTTTGGCAGCGATGAAAGAGGAGAAGTTTTGCGATATCCACTCATGTGTCTTCTTGCTGGCATGAGCAGGAGCGCTGTCCTGCTGGAACGTCCAGTTCCATGTCCCGAACGTCCAGTTCCATGTTCCATGTTTTCGCGCCAAGCTTCCTGCTGCTGACTGAGACTACATATGAGGCTTCTGGTACTTGTATGTTTTCAAATCAAGCTTCTTTCGAACAACATTCCATATCGTACCGTATGACGTATCCAGTTGGCCAGCCATTTTTCTGATGATTCTGCCTTTGTTGCGGTTCAGGCGTTGCTTGACGATTTTTGTGTTAAGGGAGGTGGCAGTGGAAGTAGGACGACCACAGCTTGGACGATCAGTGAGTCTACCTCCTCTGAGAGTTTGATGCACAGTCTGACGGGCGACTCCCAGCCAACGAGAGATCTCCGAAGGAGGGTGTCCAGCACTACTCAGCAACAATATTGCCCCCCCGATTAGGATGAGAACGCCCCATTATGCGAGTAACAAATCTTATAGGTAGATCAAAACTTAAAGCTCTTGATACGTATCCAAAGTTTTTCATCAAGTATACTTATCACCCTTCAGTCTATTATCTTACACTACATCACAGCCTACCTTTTCTCCACAAAACACACACCTCCACTGGCGAGTCTTATTTATTCTAAAATCATTGAAAATGGGAAAAACCATAAGAAAGAGTGTAAAAGTTACTAATGCACTAATAAGAGTTTACTAGGGAACTTCGAACCTTACTCACAACAATAGATATTCCACGCATATCGTTAATTTTGATTGTTTTGATTTTTTTTAATAGTTTTAGCACAATTTTGTTCAAAATTTTTTTCTAATTTTTTTTATAGTTTTTTTCAGATACACCGGAACTATCAAAATTTTAATTGAAGGTTCGAGCACATTGAGAGACTAAGGAGCATCGTGAATTTAGTTGCTGACTCTAGTATTCATATGCTAATCTGACTTTAACATATTCTCTAATCCAAGTTATCCTCCACCACTAAATATGTACATAGATAGTTTGAGTACGTTCACAACAAAATTTTGTAGCGCCACCTAAGTCGGAAAACCTTTCAACTTCTTTCGATGCAGTTTGGTTCATCTTATCAGAGTGCAAAAAACTAATTGTTAAAAATAACTGCGCTTGAATGTCTACTCAAAGTTTTTCCTTGAAGGTTTTGTACTCAATTATAACATAAATCTGCTCCGCACAACATCATTTATGACGAAAAATAATGGAAAAAGTTTTAAAAATTTATTAGATTAGTTCAAATAAATTTACTTTCCATTTATCTTGACTTGTACAGTTCCAGCGATAGAACATTCATAAGTTATGATAACTTGTTGAACTATTGACTGGTTTCAGGGTGAAAGGTCCGCTCTCCAACAGTCACGACTTCGCGACTGCTTACAACTGTCCAGTCGGCAGCCCCATGAATCCTGCCGAGAAGTGCAGAGTATGGTAGATGAGAACCGCTGCTGTAAAATGGCAGCGAGTTTATTCGCGTCTAATTCCCACCTCCAACTGACTACTATACTAGGAACTCAAAGTTTCTAAGATGCAAGATAATGGTTTTTTCTAGGAAAACTTCTTGCACCCTAAAAGAGTAGAAGAAGGTCCTCAAATGTCTGGTTCCAATAAAATGCATAAGAAATGAAAATACTTATAAGCCTGGGTGTATGTTTGACACTTTTTTTTTGCTTGATGTACGAATAATGGTGAGTTTAGAAAAAAGTGAAGATAGAAATTACCAAAACAAGAAACTATTTTCAAACAAAAAAAACTTATAGAAAATTTGAGAATTGAAAACTTAGAGACCTTGAATCAGCCTGCATACATGATTCGATATTCGTTATTCATCCATTCATTATTTCATTTATTCCTTGCATATGGTTAAGGTACGTCTAGAATCTCCCACTAGGGCAGTTTGGCATTCACCGAAAACTAATATTTTTATCTAATTCCTTGTTCTTGATGATGCGTGAAGCTATTATATAGTCGTTTGTTGTTGATTTTTATTCAATAATATAATTAAAGGAGAGCCTTGTACTTATTTTCTGAGTGGATTGATAAGAAACTCGAGACCTCAGTGGTCTCAAGGTCGACTCTTCTCATTAAATAGCATATGTATGTACGAAGATGTACGAAAAATGCATCCGTATTGCCTTGGCTTCAGGGCTGTTTTTCTGCTTTTCGAATGTCTTGTTCTCTCAAAATGATCTCATTATATACAAAGAATGCATATATGTATGAGCAGACCTTCATTTATTGTTTGACTTCTAGAGAGTATTTTTCCTTTTGCGTCGTTTGTTACTTTATTGTGTGTTGAAGAAATGAACGGACCATGAAAAAATTATAACTCACTATATGTTGTTATATTATATGTTTTTATTCTTTTGTATCTCTTGTTTGATTTCAACTTCGTCTCTCACCCTTTATTGTTCTTTTCACTCTCACATTTTCTCCTTTTTCTTCCTCTTTCTCTTTGCAGTCTTACTCCTTTTCTCTTTCTTTTGAGTCTCGCCCTGTCTCGCTTCTCTTTCTTTCGAGTCTCGCATTGTCTCGCTGTCTTCCTATCTACATATAATTTGCCCTCTTCTTCATTTTCTGTTCATCTAACTTTGTTGTTCTCATCCTATCTGGAGTTCTTTGTTGAACGAGAACCCTCTTCTCTTTCCGAATCTTTCCTTCACCTGATAGTTGTTTTCATGCATAAGCTCTGACCCTTCTCTCAACTCTCTCCACTCAAAATCCATTTCGAATCCTCAACAAAGAAGAAACTCCTCCTTCTACGAGCATTAATTCTGCAGGCTTCTAGCTCGGAAGCCGCCCCAATCTCTTCCTCTCCCGCCATATACCTCTTTTTCCCCCTCTCTCCCTCCCCTCTTCCACATTTGGCGTTCCACAACGCTGCGATTGTCCGAAGGCCACAGCAATGCTCCTACCGTACTTCTCTCTTCTTCTTGCTTTTTCTGTGTTCTTACCGGCAAATCAACTACAAGCAGAGGTACTTTCAAATGCTTTGAGTGTTCACTTGTCGAGTCTTTTTTTCAGCTGAATAAACTAATAGTTATCAAATAAACAATAAAGATCTACTTCTGATACCTGGACGCATTTGAAGGCTTCCGAGTGTGAGTTCTGATGTAACTAACCAGTGTTATCTCACGGTTTCTCCAAAACAAAAACAACTATGGTTTGAAGACTTTCGCAATATAATGACGATGAAATCAGCCTCAAGTAAAAGCATGATTTTAAAATTCCCTTGTTTTGGAAAAAAAGGTTTGTGAAAGGTTTTCGAAAAACTTTTCGAAAAACAAGAGAGACAATTTTTTTTCTTTTTTTTTCTTGAAGAAAAAACTTCTTTGAGCGAACTTATATTTATTTGTTAACAGAATCGGCGCTTTAGTTGCAAGAGAAGAACTTTGTTTGAGTCAATGCTAACTTGATTGACAACGTAAGATTTTACTTACATGTGATAAATAGAAAATTTGAAAAAACTGTGACTTCGTGGTTTACAGTTTTGGTAGAGTGCTCTGCATGTCACTATAAATCCGTAAGCTTTCGACATCCGCACGCGATTATGATAATAATATGAAGAAGAATTTTTTTTTAAACAATAAGTTATTTCACAGTGCAAGTTTCAAAATCAATGAAAAACGAAAAGGTTCCCAATCAAAGTCATTTCACAGGCATTTAATGTTTCATTGAAAAATTTGAAAGAATCAATGTTCAAGATTTCGAGAAAACTTTTAAAACAGAAAAAAAGTAGTTAAGAAGACATCTAGAGAAAAAAAGAGACCAGAAGAATGAATTTTTAGAAAGATTAGAAAGAGTCTTTTAATACAAAAGCGTGAGTGATGAAAATTTCTTGTATCTTCTCACATCATTATTCGATTTAGTGTTTATTGTTCACTTAAGGGAGTAGTAATATGTATTATATAAAATGTTTAGTAGGAGATGCTGATTATGAAAAGTTTTTTTTGAGATATTAAACAGCGGCGGAAAACGGCCCAATGACCCTCCGTATTGACTATCCTCAGTGTCGATTATAGTGGGTTTCTTAGCTCTGAGTTACTTGTATATTAACAAAATAGAGATAGAGAAGAAGCTCACGGAATAAGTTCCTCATTTCTTCTGGACGAGGGTAGAGAGAGAAATGATCCGAGAGAAAAAAAAAACGTGTGAACGGAAAAAAGAAGGGACAAAAGAGTTTGGTTGAGCACAACTCAGATTTGTCGACGTTTGGGAAGAGCTGAGGCTTTAATTGAGAAACAGCCTCCGGAAACGACTGGTGTCTATTGCAACTTTTCCCACTTCTCTCAGTCTGGTTTGAAAGAGTTGAAGTTGAACTTGATAATCAAAACTTCATTTTTTTAACATCACTGCCATGTCTTGAAAATGGAGTCTTGAATATGTAGTATATGTACATGAAAACTACTCTCAAAAGCTTTTGATCTAGTAGAATCAATCTGAGATTCTCTTCAGACTAGAATCATGAATAATAGATAAAAAAGCTTCTGAGTGGTACTAATCGAGAATGTTTTATTGACCAAAAAGCTCTCTTTCGAATGTAGTTATTCTGTTATCTGTGAAGTTTATACCCTCTAATAAAACAAGTCTTTGAGTTTTTTTTCGGGACTGAAGAAAGAGCTCACAATGAGTTTTCTTTTCGTTAACGGAGGTCAATTTTTAGTGGTAATTTTAGGGTCAACGGTCAACTTTTTTACGGTAAGAAAAGAGAGAGTAGAATAACGAGCAAGTGAGAGCAGAAAATATATACTTATGTAGAAAAGTCATATTTGAAAGAAAATTATGTTGGTAGGACGCTTATTCCGGAAAATATCAGATTTTTGTTTTCTCGAAGTTTAAAAAATTTAATCGAGTCATTTATGTCCGTCTTTTTTCTTCTAAGAAACCAAAAATGCGATCGAAGACCTTCTATTCAAGATTGCATTTTCGGGATTCAACCCTAATTCGGACTATTAGATAGGCAAACTTTTTCAATGGTTCCTAAGTTCGACTCCTGTTTGATGAGAAAAATCATGTTTGAAAATTTAGGTTCTTATAGAAACGTACTCAAAGTGCAATTCTCTGGTATGTGGCTAAAACTTGAAAAAAAAAACAGAAAGAAAGTGTAGTCGTGCGAAAGCCTTAAGTAGCTTTCTTTATACTCATCTTATAACTCGAGTGTTTTCAAGTGGCACGCCGTTAAATAAGTAAGTTTCTACGATTTGTTCCCATTCCAGTACTTCTATCTTGTTCTATGAAAAAATGGGGAAGTTTGACGTCCGTGGTCTTCCAGTAGAATTTTACGAAGGTTAAATTTTGAAAAACTGAAATGAAAGAAACTGCAAGTTTTGTTTTGTTTTTTTGATTGTAAAAGCGGGCATTACACATCAAGCCTCAAAACCGTTTTTTCTTCCGAAAATCCAATCTCTATTCCATAACATCAGTTTGACTCCAGGGCAATGTTTTCACAGAAATGATTTTGCAATTTTTTTTAGACCTCAATCTTCAATAATTTAAGAAAACGAGTTAGGAAAAAAGCTACTAGAATACGATGTCACAATCCATTTGTTAAAAACTTTAGATCTTCCGGAAGAATTCAAGTTTTAATTGAACTCAAACCGAGTTTAATAGAGAAAAAAAAGAACACAAAACAACTGGTTTCCAATTTCTTCGATTTTCCAAAAAGAGAATGTAAATGGTTTGGAAGCTGTTTCGCTCCGTAAAAAATATGAAAAAATAAGGTCATGTAGCTTTTTATTTTTTGTGTGGGCCTTAAAATGTGCATTATCATGTGTGCGTGTGTAGCTCAGTGGAAAGAGCATTCACCCGAAATGTGAAAGGTCGCGGGTTCGGTTCCCGTCACACTACACGATTTTTGCACAAGTTTCTGCGAACAATCCGCTCCTCTTCTCGGTATAAAAATCCGTTGCTTCAGATCAACGAGGAGTAGGGAATACTCTTGTTAACATATTATCGCGTTAATGAATTATTTCTGATGCGTAATGTAGTTGTAAAGCACTCGCTCTGTTAATTAATCGTGAAGCAATCGCGATTCCACCCTATGGAAACTGTTTTCCAGTAAAATTTTCAGGAACTAAAGACCTTCTTTTTCCTCTGAGCGATTGTACCACTGACTGGGTCCGAAAAGGTCCGCTTAATTGCATGCGCTATGTAACTGTGGTTTTGTTTGAGGAAAATACGACGACATTATCACAAGAACAGCAATAGTGTATGTGAACAGCGAATTCTAGTAGTCTTCCAGAATTTAAAGATAAAACCCAGTTTTAAGCTAGAAAAGAAACCATGAACATCGCCTGACAATCTTCTCACCCACCATACTACCATAAATCAAACTCTTCTGACCTTTACAAACTTTCGACGAAAGTTCACCCCGATGCTTATTATTGTGACCAAGTATGGGAACTGATTTTTTTCACCCAAAAGTTACCGATTTAAACAGTAGGAAAATGAAATGAAAAAGTGAGAAAACAATACACTAACACTCTGATTCAGTAAAAAAAAAAAGGAAAAATAAGAAAGATGTGCTTCTCCAGCCAGTCCCCTTCATCTTTTCTACCATGTGCTTATTGTTCTTCTGTTCTTCAGATGTTCAACTCAATAGCTTTAATCGAAAAAAAGCTTCATTTAAAGCGTTTTTCGCTTCATCAGAACATAAATTCACCAAAAAAATTACAAAGTTAATCAAAAGTGCTGAGAAAAACTTAGTTTCAAGAATGGTATCAATTTCTTACGAGTCTGTCAAACTTTATTAATTCGGGGCTGAGAGTTGTGTATCTTTTCGGTCTTCAAAAACTACTTCCAAATGCTCCATCATCAAAACAAAGGACATGAAGTCTCTTTGATTCTGGCTTTTTTGAACGTGCTTCTGGATTTTTTTTGGTAGAGAGTGAAAAAGAGATACTGTTCCCGCCATAATTCTATCATATTCTGTGGTTTTTTGAACATAACTTTTTTTAATGTTGACGAATCGAACTCAAAATTTTGAGAAGTTTTTATGTGCAACTGTAGTGTAAATTGCAGTGATATTTGACTACAAAAATCATTTCATAAAATTTAAAAATCGAGATTTCCTACCATGCGCTTCAGCGGACCCATGCCGACAGCGTAGAAGCAACCCCAAACCATCACGGAGCCCCACCCCCACCGCCATGCTTGACTGTTGGAAGCTGATATTTGGGCTGACATCGCGTGCCCACAGGATGTCTTATCCATTGCAAACCGTCACTTACAAACAAGTTAAACTCTGATTCATCACTCCAGATGATCTGGGACCAGTCAGGACGTGTCCAGTTGAGATGAAGCTTGGCACACTCGACCCGTAATTTGCGGTTCTTCTGGTTTATGAAGGGCTTCTTCACAGGCCGTCGTCCGTTGAGCCCAACACCTTGCAAGCGTCGCTGAACAGTTCTTATCGACGGAGCAGACACAGTGAGCGACGATACAACTGATTCTACAAGGTGGTAAGCTTTGATGACAAACTTTGGGTACGTGTCAAGGCGAGCTAAGTCGATCTGCCGATTTTAAACGACACCATTAATTTCGTTAACCTTTCATCTACCTATAACCGAAATTTCGTTCTCAAATATTTGTTACTTCCGGAATAATGCGTTCTCATCCGATTCGGGGCGCAATATTGTCGCTGAGTAGTGCTGGACATCCTCCTTCGGAGATCTGTCGTCGGCTGGGAGTCGCCCGTCAGACTGTGCATCAAACTCTCAAAGGAGGTAGACTCACTGATCGTCCACGCTGTGGTCGTCCCACTTCCACTGCCACCTCTCGTAACACAAAAATCGTCAAGCAACGCCTGAACCGCAACAAAGGCAGAATCATCAGAAAAATGGCTGGCCAACTGGATACGTCATACGGTACGATATGGAATGTTGTTCGAAAGAAGCTTGATCTGAAAACATGCAACTACCAGAAGCCTCATATGTAGTCTCAGTCAGCAGCAGGAAGCTTGGCGCGATAAATGCCCTGCCCTCCTTCTCATGACCCTTTTTACCGATGAGAAGACGTTTACCGTGGAGAGGAGCTACAACAGCCAAACTTATAGGGTGCTTGCTCAGTATTCTGGAGAAGCTGATACTGCCGGCCAAACAGTCTCACGTGCTTCCCATCCGAAATATATCATGGTTTTCGCTGGCATCTGCTCCACGGATCGAACTCCCCTCTTTTTCGTCAGAAAAGAGGCTAAGATAAATACGCAAGTGTACATCTTGGAGATCCTCGAACGTCATGTGAAGTTTTTGGCCCAGAGGCATTTCGGGACATGGAACGGGACGTTCCAGCAGGACAGCGCTCCTGCTCATGCCGCAAGAAGACACATGAGTGGATATCGCAAAACTTCTCCTCTTTCATCGCTGCCAAAGAACTGCCTGCTAATAGTCCAGATTTGAATCCAATGGACTACTCCATCTGGTTCATCCTGGAGAGTGAAGCTTGCGCTGAAACCTACAACTCGTTGTCCGGTCTCAAGACTTCGCTTGAGTGAGCATGGGACCGAATTCCCCAGGAGGTTTTGCGGTCCGCAATGTCTGCCAACCCCCACCGTCTGGCAGTCCTTCGCAAAAGAGGAGGTCATACCAAGGGAGAGTTTAGAACATTATCAGATGACAGATAATAAAATTTGTTGAGAATAAAATGGAATTTCGCTCGTATCAAAGGAAAAAGAAAATATGGTAAAATCCGTGTCATCAAATATATTGATCAATATATTGATCACCCTGTATGTCCGTTTTCGTTGTTCTCGGGTCTTCGTTGTTCTCGGGTCCCGCTCAATGTTCCTGTCCATTCCCCTGGTGTTAAGACGGGTTCTTCCAGATTTAGCCTTCACATAGACTCTTATTTGAAGTATTTTTCCAATTGTTAGGTTTTTAGAGTGTGTTGTATAAATTATCTCTAGTCGATAACGCTTGATTATTAGAGAAGAGAAAGATTGTAAAAGTATGTGAATTAAAGCTGAAGATGCAAAGAAGTCGTTTAAAGCTTTGCCATACTGTTTCAAGGTCTCAAAGTCCTGCGTGGCGCTAAATAATGAGATTGATTGATAGTTAAAGAGAACCAGCAAGAAGACAATTAATCTGTAGTACACCTACAGTACCGCCCGAAATGTTATCATATATAGATTATTGAACATAACTTTTTTGTAAAAAACCTAATGAAGCTCAAATTTTCAGATTCTTTTACTTGTATTCCGATTTCCAACAGTTCGAACCATGACTTGAAACAAAAATTGTATGAACTGAGTTCAAAAAACAACACAAAAACTCAACAAAAAAATCATGGAGAAAAAACTGAAAAATAGAAGGTTGTCAATTTTGATGTATTTCCTGGAGATAATTAATAAATTTATCCAAAAGATGTCCGGTACGGTACAGACGCCCAAAAAAACTTCAGTGAAAATTTGAGCTTTGAACGTTGTTTTTGAAAAAAGTTATGTTCAATAATCTATATATGATAACATTTCGGGCGGTACTGTACTTAGTATAACAGGTTTATATTTTTAACGAAGTGAATCGTTCGATAAGCTTAAAAAACACCTTTCATTCAAATGAGGTTTTTAATCTTTTTTTCCATAATTCCAAAACTTAACGTTCTATGAGGCGCAAAGCGCCATCAACTCGAACGACTTTCCATAACGAGAAAAGAATGAACAAATTTACAATGAACTTGATCGCTTATGGATCTTATAAATACATATAAGTAATATCTCTTGTGCATTCTCAACAAAATTTCTTCTCTCCCGAGATAAGATGAAAGCATATTGTGGTGAAACAAAAGACCTGGGTTACTGCTCATGTCAGCTAAACAATAAAGAGTCCCTGACTGAAAAAATTCGAGAAAATCAGAATTAAAGTCTGGACCCATGTTTTTTTTACAAACTTGGTAGTTGAAAGAAGTAATTCACATGAAGATTGGTAAACATGTTGAATTTATCTGAGGCCTGCCGCACATTTAATCTATATAAGGTGATCTCAATAGTCACCTCAGAGAAAAAAAGGTCGTAGTTCCAATTTGAAAATCATCGACCTGAGATTCTTACACAGATTTTCCTTTCATCAATTAAGTGTAACACAAAAACTCGGCAAGTGTCAAAGGGAGGACAAATAGAGAAGTCTAAAGGCCGTGAGGCCGAAATTTTTTGTACTAAACAAGAAACACACTCATAACACACTTTTACTATTTAACACTATAAACAACACTTTCAGTGTAAATCGCAATATATATTAAAATTTACTGCGTTATAAGTGTGCTGCTTGTTTGGTACAAATAAAAAACGGCTTTTTGACTTCTCTTACCATTGCACGAGATGCTACAAATTACGGAATTTTAACACATTGCACATTAATCGTTATAAAAGTAGGCTAGCATATGAAATCTCTACTTCTCCGACTTTATTGCCTTTTTCATTCTCTCGTACCGCACGTTGTTTACGTCGTAGTTTTGAAGAAAACTCGTAAAGGAAACAATGAGCTTACGCTCTCTTGTGTGACCTTCCAACTTTTTTTGTGTTATTAACACTGAGAAAAACAAAAGTTCATGTGTAAGAAAGACAACGAGCTAGGTGGCAAGTCCACGACCGGTCATCTAGCTAAATTTGAGATTGGACGTGCGGCTGATGATACAAGTACATGCGGTAAGAATCTTTCCCAAAAAATCGATCAGAAGAAGCTCAATCATTTCGTTCAGTTTAATGTTTTTATGCTGGGTTTTCTGAGGGAACTCCTAGCTAGATCCGGTAGAATAAACCCTTCCAAGCATATTTAAATACATATAATGTTTACTTCGGTGAAACAAAAGTTTTCTTCTGAGATGGTGTGGCACGTGCATATCTTTGCCAATCTTTCAAGAAAAAAGCAGTTTTCTTTATCGTTGTTCTCAAGAAATAAGCGTGCACATGGCTTTAGGTGACTCCTTATGACTTGCTCGTATTACCTGACATGGGTTAACAAATTACAGGCAACGACACTACGAGAGGTTCTGAGTTCAGGCTATGCGTACGAGCCTTACCTACTCAATGGAGTCAGTTATATTTCTTATATACATTTTCTGATGTGTCTTTATGTTCAAATAGTAATAGTACTAACCTCATTTTGAGATAGAACATAAAAAGTCAGATTCAATTAAATAAGATAAGAAAAAAAAGATAAAGGGAGGGAGAAAGAGATATATATATACATATATATAGGTAGAAGTAGAGAGAGAGGAAAAGAAAAAAGGTTGATGAATGTTTATACTTCAAAAGCGTTTTTTTCATCAAAAGGTGATTAGTCAAAAATCTTGGCACGGGAAGTAACGCAGCAGAAAAAAAAAACTGGCATAAGAAGTATCGCAGCAGAAAAAGCTATAGATGTATTGATATCGGAGAGAAGTTTGACGATATTCGTTCAACAAATTGGTTCAGAGAGGAAATTAAAACAGCCGGGCAGAATATGTACATGACACTCAGACACATCATTCATTTTATGGGGACTGGACATCAGAAAAAGATACGACCAACTTCACGGGGGGAAAATAGGAAGCATATGCTGGATACCGAAAATTACGTGAGTACCGAAAACAGAAAAACTGGATACCGTAAATGACATGATCAACTATGACGAATGTAGAGAAAGGCTGAAAACTACTATGGATGCTTGCATGCCAAATTTTCCAACACACGTCCGCTAAAGTGCAGAAACTTAAGTTACAGAAAGTCATCTGAAAAAAAAACACGTTTCCCATATTACAGTTAGAAATTTCAAAAAAAAGCTCTTCTCACACTCTAAATCATTTAAATGGTTTCAATCTGAAAATCATTAAAAAAAACTTGCTTTTGTGAAGTGTTTTTATCAAAATCTAAATTCCTGATCTCAGTAAACAAATAATATTTGCAGTCTTCAGTAAAAACTAGTGAAATTTGCTCTCAGAGAACTTTTGAGTAGTTGTACATATTCTCTCATCAAGTAGGTGAATTTCTTTGTCAAGCTGAAAGACTTCTAAGGTCACGTGTGAGTAAGACAATGGTTGTTTTGTTATAAAACGAAGATTTCGTTAATGTTTATTTATGTGGTCAAACTTAAAATCTTTCATCGTTCAAGAACAATATCAATGGTATGAAGGTAAAAAGTTCGAGTAAAGAGACTTGTTTATGTTCGAGTTTAGTTCGAGTAAAGAGACTTGTTTATGTTCGAGTTTAGTTCGAGTAAAGAGACTTGTTTATGTTCGAGTTTAGTTCGAGTAAAGAGACTTGTTTATGTTCGAGTTTAGTTCGAGTAAAGAGACTTGTTTATGTTCGAGTTTAGTTCGAGTAAAGAGACTTGTTTATGTTCGAGTTTAGTTCGAGTAAAGAGACTTGTTTATGTTCGAGTTTAGTTCGAGTAAAGAGACTTGTTTATGTTCGAGTTTAGTTCGAGTAAAGAGACTTGTTTATGTTCGAGTTTAGTTCGAGTAAAGAGACTTGTTTATGTTCGAGTTTAGTTCGAGTAAAGAGACTTGTTTATGTTCGAGTTTAGTTCGAGTAAAGAGACTTGTTTATGTTCGAGTTTAGTTCGAGTAAAGAGACTTGTTTATGTTCGAGTTTAGTTCGAGTAAAGAGACTTGTTTATGTTCGAGTTTAGTTCGAGTAAAGAGACTTGTTTATGTTCGAGTTTAGTTCGAGTAAAGAGACTTGTTTATGTTCGAGTTTAGTTCGAGTAAAGAGACTTGTTTATGTTCGAGTTTAGTTCGAGTAAAGAGACTTGTTTATGTTCGAGTTTAGTTCGAGTAAAGAGACTTGTTTATGTTCGAGTTTAGTTCGAGTAAAGAGACTTGTTTATGTTCGAGTTTAGTTCGAGTAAAGAGACTTGTTTATGTTCGAGTTTAGTTCGAGTAAAGAGACTTGTTTATGTTCGAGTTTAGTTCGAGTAAAGAGACTTGTTTATGTTCGAGTTTAGTTCGAGTAAAGAGACTTGTTTATGTTCGAGTTTAGTTCGAGTAAAGAGACTTGTTTATGTTCGAGTTTAGTTCGAGTAAAGAGACTTGTTTATGTTCGAGTTTAGTTCGAGTAAAGAGACTTGTTTATGTTCGAGTTTAGTTTGAGTAAAGAGACTTGTTTATGTTCGAGTTTAGTTCGAGTAAAGAGACTTGTTTATGTTAGAGTTTAGTTCGAGTAAAGAGACTTGTTTATGTTCGAGTTTAGTTCGAGTAAAGAGACTTGTTTATGTTCGAGTTTAGTTCGAGTAAAGAGACTTGTTTATGTTCGAGTTTAGTTCGAGTAAAGAGACTTGTTTATGTTCGAGTTTAGTTCGAGTAAAGAGACTTGTTTATGTTCGAGTTTAGTTCGAGTAAAGAGACTTGTTTATGTTCGAGTTTAGTTCGAGTAAAGAGACTTGTTTATGTTCGAGTTTAGTTCGAGTAAAGAGACTTGTTTATGTTCGAGTTTAGTTCGAGTAAAGAGACTTGTTTATGTTCGAGTTTAGTTCGAGTAAAGAGACTTGTTTATGTTCGAGTTTAGTTCGAGTAAAGAGACTTGTTTATGTTCGAGTTTAGTTCGAGTAAAGAGACTTGTTTATGTTCGAGTTTAGTTCGAGTAAAGAGACTTGTTTATGTTCGAGTTTAGTTCGAGTAAAGAGACTTGTTTATGTTCGAGTTTAGTTCGAGTAAAGAGACATTGTATTCCATTTTCAATCCGTATTCCATTTTGCATTTTCCAATTATAACACACATGGTTCAGTTCCAGCAGAATTTTTTTAAAAAGATTTCTGAACAACAAAGAAAGCCTTTCAATTGAAGTTTTGAAATAAAAAAACTCAATAAAAATCGGCGTTTTTAAAGACGGAAGAAAATTTTCTTTTCAACAATTTTTCAAGCTGAACATACTTTAAATTTGGTTTTCTATGTTGGTTCCGAAAACTATCACAAAGAAGAAAAACACAGTGTTAGCAAAGTCACGTTTGCAATGTCAGATTTCCATATTCCCATAGGTGTGTATGAAACGGCAAGTCTAGCAGAGTCTCGAATAGCTAGAGCATAGAATTCATCAATTCATCAAATAAATCTTAATTATTTGGCCCGTTCAATCTTTCACTGACTAATTTCTCCATTGATTAATTCCTTCGATAAATTTTTTTCCATTAATTAATTCTTTTTTCAGATGGGCAAGCGTGACGGCGCGTATGCCTGGCGCGATTGTCAATTCTCGCCGCTTTCCTGTCTTCTCCGACGGAAGCGATCGATCAACATCCAATAATCAAAGAACTCAATTTTCAAATAGTGATTGCTTTCAAATAAATATAATCATTGATCAATAGTAATAACTTTTAAACATTAACTTGATGTAATCGAAAGTTGAGGAGGATTGTGAAGCATGTCTGATTGGAGGCCAAGTTCTTCAAAAGAAGGTCAAGTTTCTTCAAAAACTAGGAAGGCATTGAGACGTGAGGTATAATTTTTTGCAATAAAATGCCTTGCAAAAATGAAAGAAAAAACCCTCACCGTGAACTTTTGGAGTCTCATTTCTAAGTCAACCAATTTGGTTCTTTATTGTTGCTCGGCTTGCATTGATTGACCCGATTTGAAATAAAATAAAGTGTGTTTGTTGTATCTGTTGAATACCCATCAGTGATATAATACAGATAGACTCGATAATTTGTTCTACTAGAATAAAAAAAGGTCAGGCTCAAAATAAATTCCAAGGAACAGGATGATACTCAAGACGGGATTGAACCGAACATGCTCTCTTTTGCCAGCAGCAATTGCACTACCCATTGAGTCCAAAAACACCTGAACACACTTTGTCTTTCCTTCACCTTTTAACATGTGTAATCCAGCGTATTTTTTTCTGGTAATCGAAATGCCGCGCTCATCAATATACGATTCAATCCGGTCGAAGAAAAACGATTTTCTCAAGGCGAACCTTTACTTGGGAGCATGAAACTCTTTTGACCTCTTCAATTCTGAAAAAGTCTAAAGCATACTATTTACAAAGTATACAACATATGAGTTAAATGGTATGTATGGGTCAAAGCATTCTTCAAGGCGGAGCTGATTGGGATCTTCTTTTTTTCAATTTCGACTCCTCGCAGAATATTCTCCGTAATCCTTTTTTCATTAAGAACACTGGCAACGCAAACATCGTTTTTCCCATGCCATTTGAAAGCTTTTTTTTCAAAGTTCTAGAACCACTGGATAATTTTTTGTCGACTCTGCAATTCAAACGATGAAGCTTTTTTTCTGTTGAAGTCAAACTTGGAAATTGTGAGAAGCTTAATCACTAAATGAAATCTCTGACAATTACCAGACATTAAAGCGTGTTCCTCTCCCTCCGCCCTCCAATTCCCCATTCCTCTCCCTCCGCCCTCCAATTCCCCATTCCTCTCCCTCCGCCCTCCAATTCCCCATTCCTCTCCCTCCGCCCTCCAATTCCCCATTCCTCTCCCTCCTCCCTCCAATTCCTCATTCCTCTCCCTCCGCCCTCCAATTCCCCATTCCTCTCCCTCCGCCCTCCAATTCCCCATTCCTCTCCCTCCGCCCTCCAATTCCCCATTCCTCTCCCTCTGCCCTCCAATTCCCCATTCATCTCCCTCCGCCCTCCAATTCCCCATTCCTCTCCCTCCGCCCTCCAATTCCCCATTCCTCTCCCTCCGCCCTACAATTCCCCATTCCTCTCCCTCCACCCTCCAATTCCCAACTGAAAAGCAGACAACTCGGTCTATATCAGAATTCCGGCCTCTTGAAATCGTATGGCTCGAAACATATTCTACCCTCCCGTTGGTCTGCATTCTACGTTTATTTCTAGTTACTACATGAGGTACACGAATGAATCGAAGGGAGAATCATGAGAAGGGAAACTACGTTATGTCGGAGTTTCAGTAAACAATTGGAATAAAAAAAGAATAAATTAGAGAGACTTATTATTCGAAAGAGTAATTCGCATCGTTAGAGCAGCACTTAAAGTCTTAGAAGAGTAATTGGCATCGTTGAAGGCGTTCGCTTGTATAAATTGATATGCAAGACCTTATTTGAAAAGATCTGCTCGTTAGCTGGGATTTTCGGGCATGAAAAAGAATAAGATAAATCACAGGTCCATTCTTACCGGAAGATATGCTTACTTGAACGCACATTAATACGAACGATATTTCATCTCACGCCTTCATGTATATCTTTGTTAACCGGAAAACAATATTCGATTAGAATCACTACTTTCTTGGAGTTTTTTTTTCTGACAGAATCACGTAAGGAAAACATAAAGTTTTTCAAATACGAATGATAACCCTGGACCGACCAGTTGTTTATAGATAGAATATTCCTCGGAACTCACGTTTCACTTTACAAATTGCTATTGTATAAAACTCCGTGTGACACAGAGCTATTCATTGCCGGGTCCTTTTTTTTCGTGGATGATAGTACTTGCGGTTTTCTGGGACTCTAGCTCTTTCTGGAACCGTTCGAACTCATTACGTCTGATCTTTTTTTGTTCGCGCTAACGAGGCGGAGAAGTTCTCACCGTTTTAAAAGGCGGACCGTTTTAAAACTCAAAACAATAACTGGATTTGGGAAACATATGGTTAAAATATCATAAAGATTGCTATACATGTCAAAGACGCAAAACGGGATCCTGCAACTAAAGATACAGAAATGCTCTGCAGAACTTGAATTTCCTATAAATTATTTCACTGTATCAAGATTGAAACAGGATTTCAAGTCTTAGCACTTTGCGGCCGTGTTCTTTGGCCTATAAAACATTGCAGGCTAGGCGCTACGTTTTCCTTCAAGAACCGATGTCACTCGAATTGTTGGAGCTCTATACATCGATGAAGTCTAAACTTCTGATATTCTTTCAACGTGATGGTTTTTTTTATCGCATTTTACCTCGAAACGCTAACGGGATCAATGTTGGGGAGAACCGAGGTGTTAAGCATGTAGGTAATTTTTCGACAAGTTGTGCGGAACATGTGTGATTTTTCACCGGAATCTAATAAGGATCAACTAATTTTTCCTAAGAACTTGCCTCACTATCGCAGGTAAAAAATACCCACTATCTCCTTTCTCCTGCTAACGATTTAGCATACCTCCATTACAGGGTGCGTAAAAAGTATTGCAACACGGATAATGATCCATATCTTGGTTTTCATGAAAGCTATGAAATGGAAATCAACAGTTTTTTTCATAGCATCAGTATGTACGACGTTTATAAAATTCATTCAAATCGGCCTCCATGTTCACGAATGACAGCACGAAGTTTGCCTTGGTACTGGTCGACGCATGCGTGCAAGTACTGCGGAGAGAGAGAGTCCCAGTACTTCTTGAGATCGGCTTTGAGGGAATCCAAACTTCGATGGGCGGTAGCACACACTTTGGCCTGCATTTCGCCCCAGATCGCGTAATCTAGCTGGTTCAGATCGGGTGACGACGCGGGCCATTCTTCCTTTGCGATGAAGGCGGGTAGCGAGAGTTTGCACCACTCTTGAACGGTTTTGGCAGTTTG
Organism: Allodiplogaster pararmata; assembly: GCA_964056735.1. Taxonomy (NCBI): domain Eukaryota; kingdom Metazoa; phylum Nematoda; class Chromadorea; order Rhabditida; family Diplogasteridae; genus Allodiplogaster; species Allodiplogaster pararmata. Next base: position 28,878,817 of record OZ057404.1, on the reverse strand, counting down.
TGAAGGGGCTCCGTTCTGCTGGAAGACGTATTGGCCTCCGTTGAAGTGGGCATCTGCCCAGGGTTTCAGAGTATCTTGGAGGATGGTTTTCAGGTAGACGTGACGGTCGACCTTGACGTGGGGCTCGATGAAGACGAGTGGACTTTTGCCGCTGGAGCAGATCGCTCCCCAGACCATCACCTGCGCTGGATGTTGTGTCCGGTTCACGATTATGCCTCCAAGGTCTGCCAGCGTAGCTGTCTCAGCCAATACGCGCACATTCTGGCTGTTGAAGGCAGCTTCAACGGTGAAAAGCTTCTCGTCGATGAAGATGGTACACATTGGGGGCAAATAAAAACACCTCAACATGAGGTACAGTACAGTTGAATTTGAGTGTCCGATTGGTCAAACTTTGTTGCAATTCTTTTTACGCACCCTTTAAGCTTATATTTTCTTCTTCAATCTCGAAATATTAAGCTAGACAGTGTTCATTGAAAAATTCGTTTTCTCATAACTATAATACAAGTTCTTTCTAGAATGTTCATTGAAAAATTCGTTTTCTCATAACTATAATACAAGTTCTTTTTAGAATGTTCATTGAAAAATTCGTTTTCTCATAACTATAATACAAGTTCTTTTTAGAATGTTCATTGAAAAATTCGTTTTCTCATAACTATAATACAAGTTCTTTTTAGAATGTTCATTGAAAAATTCGTTTTCTCATAACTATAATACAAGTTCTTTTTAGAATGTTCATTGAAAAATTCGTTTTCTCATAACTATAATACAAGTTCTTTTTAGAATGTTCATTGAAAAATTCGTTTTCTCATAACTATAATACAAGTTCTTTTTAGAATGTTCATTGAAAAATTCGTTTTCTCATAACTATAATACAAGTTCTTTTTAGAATGTTCATTGAAAAATTCGTTTTCTCATAACTATAATACAAGTTCTTTTTGGAATGTTCATTGAAAAATTCGTTTTCTCATAACTATAATACAAGTTCTTTTTAGAATGTTCATTGAAAAATTCGTTTTCTCATAACTATAATACAAGTTCTTTTTAGAATGTTCATTGAAAAATTCGTTTTCTCATAACTATAATACAAGTTCTTTTTAGAATGTTCATTGAAAAATTCGTTTTCTCATAACTATAATACAAGTTCTTTTTAGAATGTTCATTGAAAAATTCGTTTTCTCATAACTATAATACAAGTTCTTTTTAGAATGTTCATTGAAAAATTCGTTTTCTCATAACTATAATACAAGTTCTTTTTAGAATGTTCATTGAAAAATTCGTTTTCTCATAACTATAATACAAGTTCTTTTTAGAATGTTCATTGAAAAATTCGTTTTCTCATAACTATAAAACAAGTTCTTTTTAGAATGTTCATTGAAAAATTTGTTTTCTCATAACTATAATACAAGTTCTTTTTAGAATGTTCATTGAAAAATTCGTTTTCTCATAACTATAATACAAGTTCTTTTTAGAATGTTCATTGAAAAATTCGTTTTCTCATAACTATAATACAAGTTCTTTTTAGAAAAATCATTGAAAAATTTGTTTTCTCATAACTATAATACAAGTTCTTTTTAGAATGTTCATTGAAAAATTCGTTTTCTCATAACTATAATACAAGTTCTTTTTAGAATGTTCATTGAAAAATTCGTTTTCTCATAACTATAATACAAGTTCTTTTTAGAATGTTCATTGAAAAATTCGTTTTCTCATAACTATAATACAAGTTCTTTTTAGAATGTTCATTGAAAAATTTGTTTTCTCATAACTATAAAACAAGTTCTTTTTAGAATGTTCATTGAAAAATTCGTTTTCTCATAACTATAATACAAGTTCTTTTTAGAATGTTCATTGAAAAATTCGTTTTCTCATAACTATAATACAAGTTCTTTTTAGAATGTTCATTGAAAAATTCGTTTTCTCATAACTATAATACAAGTTCTTTTTAGAATGTTCATTGAAAAATTCGTTTTCTCATAACTATAATACAAGTTCTTTTTAGAATGTTCATTGAAAAATTTGTTTTCTCATAACTATAATACAAGTTCTTTTTAGAATGTTCATTGAAAAATTCGTTTTCTCATAACTATAATACAAGTTCTTTTTAGAATGTTCATTGAAAAATTCGTTTTCTCATAACTATAATACAAGTTCTTTTTAGAATGTTCATTGAAAAATTCGTTTTCTCATAACTATAATACAAGTTCTTTTTAGAATGTTCATTGAAAAATTCGTTTTCTCATAACTATAATACAAGTTCTTTTTAGAATGTTCATTGAAAAATTCGTTTTCTCATAACTATAATACAAGTTCTTTTTAGAATGTTCATTGAAAAATTCGTTTTCTCATAACTATAATACAAGTTCTTTTTAGAATGTTCATTGAAAAATTCGTTTTCTCATAACTATAATACAAGTTCTTTTTAGAATGTTCATTGAAAAATTTGTTTTCTCATAACTATAATACAAGTTCTTTTTAGAATGTTCATTGAAAAATTCGTTTTCTCATAACTATAATACAAGTTCTTTTTAGAATGTTCATTGAAAAATTTGTTTTCTCATAACTATAATACAAGTTCTTTTTAGAATGTTCATTGAAAAATTCGTTTTCTCATAACTATAATACAAGTTCTTTTTAGAATGTTCATTGAAAAATTCGTTTTCTCATAACTATAATACAAGTTCTTTTTAGAATGTTCATTGAAAAATTCGTTTTCTCATAACTATAATACAAGTTCTTTTTAGAATGTTCATTGAAAAATTCGTTTTCTCATAACTATAATACAAGTTCTTTTTAGAATGTTCATTGAAAAATTTGTTTTCTCATAACTATAATACAAGTTCTTTTTAGAATGTTCATTGAAAAATTCGTTTTCTCATAACTATAATACAAGTTCTTTTTAGAATGTTCATTGAAAAATTCGTTTTCTCATAACTATAATACAAGTTCTTTTTAGAATGTTCATTGAAAAATTCGTTTTCTCATAACTATAATACAAGTTCTTTTTAGAATGTTCATTGAAAAATTCGTTTTCTCATAACTATAATACAAGTTCTTTTTAGAATGTTCATTGAAAAATTTGTTTTCTCATAACTATAATACAAGTTCTTTTTAGAATGTTCATTGAAAAATTCGTTTTCTCATAACTATAATACAAGTTCTTTTTAGAATGTTCATTGAAAAATTCGTTTTCTCATAACTATAATACAAGTTCTTTTTAGAATGTTCATTGAAAAATTCGTTTTCTCATAACTATAATACAAGTTCTTTTTAGAATGTTCATTGAAAAATTTGTTTTCTCATAACTATAATACAAGTTCTTTTTAGAATGTTCATTGAAAAATTCGTTTTCTCATAACTATAATACAAGTTCTTTTTAGAATGTTCATTGAAAAATTCGTTTTCTCATAACTATAATACAAGTTCTTTTTAGAATGTTCATTGAAAAATTCGTTTTCTCATAACTATAATACAAGTTCTTTTTAGAATGTTCATTGAAAAATTCGTTTTCTCATAACTATAATACAAGTTCTTTTTAGAATGTTCATTGAAAAATTCGTTTTCTCATAACTATAATACAAGTTCTTTTTAGAATGTTCATTGAAAAATTCGTTTTCTCATAACTATAATACAAGTTCTTTTTAGAATGTTCATTGAAAAATTCGTTTTCTCATAACTATAATACAAGTTCTTTTTAGAATGTTCATTGAAAAATTTGTTTTCTCATAACTATAATACAAGTTCTTTTTAGAATGTTCATTGAAAAATTCGTTTTCTCATAACTATAATACAAGTTCTTTTTAGAATGTTCATTGAAAAATTCGTTTTCTCATAACTATAATACAAGTTCTTTTTAGAATGTTCATTGAAAAATTCGTTTTCTCATAACTATAATACAAGTTCTTTTTAGAATGTTCATTGAAAAATTCGTTTTCTCATAACTATAATACAAGTTCTTTTTAGAATGTTCATTAAAAATTCGTTTTCTCATAACTATAATACAAGTTCTTTTTAGAATGTTCATTGAAAAATTCGTTTTCTCATAACTATAATACAAGTTCTTTTTAGAATGTTCATTGAAAAATTTGTTTTCTCATAACTATAATACAAGTTCTTTTTGAATGTTCATTGAAAAATTCGTTTTCTCATAACTATAATACAAGTTCTTTTTAGAATGTTCATTGAAAAATTCGTTTTCTCATAACTATAATACAAGTTCTTTTTAGAATGTTCATTGAAAAATTCGTTTTCTCATAACTATAATACAAGTTCTTTTTAGAATGTTCATTGAAAAATTCGTTTTCTCATAACTATAATACAAGTTCTTTTTAGAATGTTCATTGAAAAATTCGTTTTCTCATAACTATAATACAAGTTCTTTTTAGAATGTTCATTGAAAAATTCGTTTTCTCATAACTATAATACAAGTTCTTTTTAGAATGTTCATTGAAAAATTCGTTTTCTCATAACTATAATACAAGTTCTTTTTAGAATGTTCATTGAAAAATTCGTTTTCTCATAACTATAATACAAGTTCTTTTTAGAATGTTCATTGAAAAATTCGTTTTCTCATAACTATAATACAAGTTCTTTTTAGAATGTTCATTGAAAAATTCGTTTTCTCATAACTATAATACAAGTTCTTTTTAGAATGTTCATTGAAAAATTCGTTTTCTCATAACTATAATACAAGTTCTTTTTAGAATGTTCATTGAAAAATTTGTTTTCTCATAACTATAATACAAGTTCTTTTTAGAATGTTCATTGAAAAATTCGTTTTCTCATAACTATAATACAAGTTCTTTTTAGAATGTTCATTGAAAAATTTGTTTTCTCATAACTATAATACAAGTTCTTTTTGAATGTTCATTGAAAAATTCGTTTTCTCATAACTATAATACAAGTTCTTTTTAGAATGTTCATTGAAAAATTCGTTTTCTCATAACTATAATACAAGTTCTTTTTAGAATGTTCATTGAAAAATTCGTTTTCTCATAACTATAATACAAGTTCTTTTTAGAATGTTCATTGAAAAATTCGTTTTCTCATAACTATAATACAAGTTCTTTTTAGAATGTTCATTGAAAAATTCGTTTTCTCATAACTATAATACAAGTTCTTTTTAGAATGTTCATTGAAAAATTCGTTTTCTCATAACTATAATACAAGTTCTTTTTAGAATGTTCATTGAAAAATTCGTTTTCTCATAACTATAATACAAGTTCTTTTTAGAATGTTCATTGAAAAATTCGTTTTCTCATAACTATAATACAAGTTCTTTTTAGAATGTTCATTGAAAAATTCGTTTTCTCATAACTATAATACAAGTTCTTTTTAGAATGTTCATTGAAAAATTCGTTTTCTCATAACTATAATACAAGTTCTTTTTAGAATGTTCATTGAAAAATTCGTTTTCTCATAACTATAATACAAGTTCTTTTTAGAATGTTCATTGAAAAATTTGTTTTCTCATAACTATAATACAAGTTCTTTTTAGAATGTTCATTGAAAAATTCGTTTTCTCATAACTATAATACAAGTTCTTTTTAGAATGTTCATTGAAAAATTCGTTTTCTCATAACTATAATACAAGTTCTTTTTAGAATGTTCATTGAAAAATTCGTTTTCTCATAACTATAATACAAGTTCTTTTTAGAATGTTCATTGAAAAATTCGTTTTCTCATAACTATAATACAAGTTCTTTTTAGAATGTTCATTGAAAAATTTGTTTTCTCATAACTATAATACAAGTTCTTTTTAGAATGTTCATTGAAAAATTCGTTTTCTCATAACTATAATACAAGTTCTTTTTAGAATGTTCATTGAAAAATTCGTTTTCTCATAACTATAATACAAGTTCTTTTTAGAATGTTCATTGAAAAATTTGTTTTCTCATAACTATAATACAAGTTCTTTTTAGAATGTTCATTGAAAAATTCGTTTTCTCATAACTATAATACAAGTTCTTTTTAGAATGTTCATTGAAAAATTCGTTTTCTCATAACTATAATACAAGTTCTTTTTAGAATGTTCATTGAAAAATTCGTTTTCTCATAACTATAATACAAGTTCTTTTTAGAATGTTCATTGAAAAATTCGTTTTCTCATAACTATAATACAAGTTCTTTTTAGAATGTTCATTGAAAAATTCGTTTTCTCATAACTATAATACAAGTTCTTTTTAGAATGTTCATTGAAAAATTCGTTTTCTCATAACTATAATACAAGTTCTTTTTAGAATGTTCATTGAAAAATTCGTTTTCTCATAACTATAATACAAGTTCTTTTTAGAATGTTCATTGAAAAATTTGTTTTCTCATAACTATAATACAAGTTCTTTTTAGAATGTTCATTGAAAAATTCGTTTTCTCATAACTATAATACAAGTTCTTTTTAGAATGTTCATTGAAAAATTCGTTTTCTCATAACTATAATACAAGTTCTTTTTAGAATGTTCATTGAAAAATTCGTTTTCTCATAACTATAATACAAGTTCTTTTTAGAATGTTCATTGAAAAATTCGTTTTCTCATAACTATAATACAAGTTCTTTTTAGAATGTTCATTGAAAAATTCGTTTTCTCATAACTATAATACAAGTTCTTTTTAGAATGTTCATTGAAAAATTCGTTTTCTCATAACTATAATACAAGTTCTTTTTAGAATGTTCATTGAAAAATTTGTTTTCTCATAACTATAATACAAGTTCTTTTTAGAATGTTCATTGAAAAATTCGTTTTCTCATAACTATAATACAAGTTCTTTTTAGAATGTTCATTGAAAAATTCGTTTTCTCATAACTATAATACAAGTTCTTTTTAGAATGTTCATTGAAAAATTTGTTTTCTCATAACTATAATACAAGTTCTTTTTAGAATGTTCATTGAAAAATTCGTTTTCTCATAACTATAATACAAGTTCTTTTTAGAATGTTCATTGAAAAATTCGTTTTCTCATAACTATAATACAAGTTCTTTTTAGAATGTTCATTGAAAAATTCGTTTTCTCATAACTATAATACAAGTTCTTTTTAGAATGTTCATTGAAAAATTCGTTTTCTCATAACTATAATACAAGTTCTTTTTAGAATGTTCATTGAAAAATTCGTTTTCTCATAACTATAATACAAGTTCTTTTTAGAATGTTCATTGAAAAATTCGTTTTCTCATAACTATAATTGTGTGATGTGGCTGTCCCTGTAACCAATTTTTAATAGTGTGTTAAATCGAGAGACTTTTTCTCTGACCGCAAAGAATCACTCCAGCTGATCTTTATCTCTATTTCTCTATTTATCTTTCTTTCTCTTTATTTTTCTCTCTCTTTCTCTCTCTCTCTTTTTCTTTCTCTCTCTCTTCCTCTCTCGTTCTTCCTCTCTCTTTTTTCTCTCTCTCTTTCTCTCTCTCTCTTTCTTTCTCTCTCTCTTTCTCTCTCTCTCTTCTATCTCTCTCTTTCTCTCTCTTTCTTCCTCTCTCTCCCTATCTCTCTCTCTCTCTCTCTCTCTCTCTCTCTCTCTCTATCTTTATACTCTGTTAGATATTTTTTCTCTGAATCTCTTTAAAAAATAATCATCCAAGATGCTTTTATCTGCATCTCTCAATATTACATGCTATTTTCTTTTACGCTCTCTAGCGTTTTTCTCTTACAGTGCAGTCTTTCTCAGAAAGACATACTTTTTATACACTCTCTCCGATGTGTATTTTTGAATCTTTTATTTGAGAATTTTTATCACGTGTTTCCAATAATCACCGTTTTCATACACGTATAATCTATGGATACGATCTTGGAAGGAAGCCATCTTCTACTCTCGCAACTTGCACTCTTTGCGGTAAAGAATACGTCATGTATTCTTCCACCTTTGTAGAACAAAGAACACAAAGATTAGCAACAACATTTTATCATCTCAAAGACAAAACGAAACAAACAGAAAATTAACTACATAGCTTAGTATTTTATTACTTTGAGGAAAAAACAAATCGAGTAAAAACAAATCTAGTTTCAACAGTTCACAATGTCAAAGACGAAACGAATCTGGAACCAAATGAATCTGAATTATAACACATTCTAGAGATATTCAACTTGCAATACTTCGACCGGATAGACTGCTCCATTTCTCCCTCGGAAACAGGGGCCATCCTGTCTAGTTATTCTCACGTCGTATTGTGCCAGAAAATAATCCTGCAATACAAACATTTTAAAAATTGGCTAAAAAAGGACTTGAAACACAAAAGAGAAATTTTAAAAAACTAACAACGAGCGGGACTCGAACTGGTCTCAGACCCAGACTCTTCTTCCTTCCCTCCACCTTCAGCCTTACGGTGATGGGATGATAAACGCGAGTCCTTATGTCCAATTGCAGATGATCCAAAAAAGTATTTTTCTCCATATGTGTTGTTTTTATCCTCAGATTAACGAGGGAATCATTAATTTCATCCATCTGGCTCAATGTGAGTTTGTCATAAATATCTACATTCATTTTGATTCTCAGATAGGTAGCGAGAGCAATGTGAGGCATCTGAAACTTTTTTTAGTCACACAAGTAGGAGGAAAAGGAACACAACCTCTATTCAAAATTGAAAACAAAAGAAATGAAAATTATTACAGAGTGCTACCTGTACTCCCATCTAGAGATCACCCCGAATGATTAGTAATCACTAAAAACTTAAAATTTCATTTTTATAGGGTAAAAAACTTACCAGAAGCTACGAGTAATTGTCGATGAGTCCTTTCCATTTGAAAATGTCCTTCTATCCCTCAAGTTCTTGACAATGATGTTGTGGTAAATTGCAGACTGCATCCGTGAATTAGTGAGAATGCAGGATTTACACAATTTGAAAGTGACAGTACAATCAATATGGGATATGACGGTAGGTTTGGAGCAAGTGTTACAAACAGCCATAGTAATGAATCTTTGCGGTCTGAATACTGAGAAATCCCTTCCAAGTTGTTGAGGCTCTTCATGAAGGTTGACGTGCTCATGTGACGGAAACTCAACAGTTAACGGTTAATGTTGTGAACATATAATATAAAATTTTAATAAACCTCAGTGTTTTCCTCCAGTCGTTTTCTTTTGCGTTTGAAATGAACTTCCTCGTGAGTAGAAGTATCGCTTGACTCGGACATCTTAATCTTCAGATAACTAGTTAACAGGTAGAAACTGCACAAATACATTATCAGATTCATCCGCGAGTAAGTGAAATGAGCCAATATTACGAATGTATCTAACACCTGTATCTCCTTCAATACGCTTTCTCGCTCGGCGTAGAGTTATGCCAGTATCCATAACAGTTACCAAATCTTCGCAATTACTTGAGAGTTCCTTTTCTTTTTTGATGGAAGACTCAGAGTTAGTTGATGAGTCAGAAATTTTCACAGGGGTCTTCTCAGAAAGGAGGGAAATTTTGTCACTAGACATGGTGAAGTAAACGATGCACTATGATTTCTCTTCATCTATTTATACATAACTTGAGGTGATTTAAATACCATTTATATACTAAAGAGTCATTTTTGCTTAAATTGTGACGATGGAGTGATTTGAGCAAAAAGCTTAAGCTTTTACCTTTACATCTGTTATAGAGAAAATATAAACAAAAGTGTCCACATACATTGCTGAAAAGACTTTGAACACGAAAAGGAAACTTTTCTACTCTAGGAAAGTTAGACAACCACGTTTCAAGGGTATTCAAACACTCGTCTCCGTTTGAATCATAGTATTCAGCAATATTAAACTTATTCACAAATACAGCAATCCAGTGTTCTCCTGGCAAACTAGACTTGCTGGTGTTGAAAATAAGGCAGAAAGGTCGACTCTCGGGAATATCAACAATTGCATCGGAGGGGAAACTTCCTAGATAATAGAACCTTGTAACAGGACAATTCCTCAGAATATTATTTAGCTCTATATTAGACAAAGCAACCGCGTTAAACAACATCAGTCATCCCTTTTACATGGAAATACAATTGTTATGAATATATCTACACCTGTTGGTCATTGAAAACATTACGATAATGATCGATTTGATACATTCCGTCATACTCGGCATATACTATGAGTTGTAGTCCGGATGGAGGAGTTTGTTCAGCAAATCTCAAAGCTATTTGAGTGGTTCCACTTTGCACAAGTTCAAAATCATTATTAGCATCAGTTGGTACAAGATTAAAAGCAAAGAGAGTGAAACCGTTCCTATAGTGCTTATAAGATATTGCAATGTCACGATTTTCACTTATAGCTCCAATGTTTTCATAAAACATTGCGAAAGCTTCTGCATAACATTTTTGCTTAAAGTTGATTTTGAGAGGCTGAGCGGGGAAAGTAACTCCTCTGGCGTCTATAGAAATCTCCGAAATATTAAAGTGCTTAAAATTGAATGGATTCTTGGACGAATGACCATCAAAAGCATCCTGCTCTACACATCCTACAACAATACGTCGCGGAACAATATCGGTGAAAAGCGTTGAATATGGAAAATCAGAACGTCCGCCGGGTATCGAAATTACACGTAGACGTGTTCTGTGATAAGGATATCTTGCAGGGTATGAAAGTAATGTTTTTTCTAAGGCGAGACCAGCTGAACTTATCACATCTACCGCACGCATCATGAGCTTCATGGAAACGACTTCAATGGATATTCCAGATTGTTTACTTGTTGTGAAATTTTCTGTTATAAAATCATCAGAATTACGATAGAAACGAAATTGTAGATTGAGGTGAGGAACGAGAAAACGGTCAGTGGAAAAGTGGTCAATGTGAAGAGGCGCAACTAGATCCACAACATCATTAGATAAAAGCTCAACTCTGGAGTTGTATCCGCTATTCTCGGTACTTTCCAAACCTTCCTCGTCATCTTGATAATAACCACCGGCTTGAAGGAAACCTCGCTTTTGATCTGTACTATGGTTCAAAAGACACTCCAAGTAAGCTTTGTAAGCATAATTGCTGCAATCAAATACTTGCTGATTGTTTATCTCAAGAGTTACCTGGTTGAAGAAAGTAGCACCAATGTAATTAATCAAACCGTACTTCTCCTTAATCAATACGTTATCAGCACCTGTAGGTCGTTTGACTCGGAGACGGAGAGCAATGTAGGATTTACCAACTTGAAGGAAATGTCGTGAATCAACCAAATTGAACAAATATGGTCCAGAGTTGTTGATTGGAGTACTTGTAGGTATAGATAGCCATCTTGCGGATTCTAGGGCAACTTGCGTTGAAGGTATCTCAAACACACTCAATTCACTTCGAGTAGATGGAACAGATTTGGGGTCGATTAGTTTCCCCATTTTTTTCACTTGGAGAAAATATCCTTGAGAGAGTTCAGAGACTTTTGAACCGTTCTGTGTCGCTGACGTTTCACTACTGACCTCTTTCGAGCCTTGACTCTACTTTTCTTTTTGACTATCCGAACTTTCCGCTTTCTTTTACCTTTGCCTTGCTGTAGTCTAGCGTTTGCTCGGTTTACTAAATTTTTATAGGCTTGACGACCGTGCATCTTTAGGGAATCTTTGACATTTTTACCGTCAATGATGTCATCAACGAATTTTTCACTTGCATTCACAGCTTCACTAGCAATAGACCTCCCTGCTGATTTGGCTATTGGCAGAATGAAACTGAATAGCTTTGAAAGAACACCACCCAAACCAGAAGCACCACGCTGATAAGGATAACCACGAAATCCTGAACCACTCTGACGTGCTTGCTCAATAAACACATCGTACCAGTCAATACAAGAGTCGGGATTAAAAGGTACATGCATACCTACTCTGCCGAACGTTTAGGTTTGAAATGAAGTACCATGCAGATCTTTCCCGAATGAAAATTTATATGTTCATCAAGGTCGTTCTTGATATCAACAGTAATGTATTCAAAGTCTCTGTAGCGAACGGCGACATATTGAGGTCTTGTGAATGAAACGTTTATATTTTCACCCAATTCTCCGTTTGTGGCTATTACTTTCAAAAGTGGACACAAAACATTAGAAACCATTTGATTCTCGACAATATTGACATAAATGAACATCATTTCTTTAGCGACATGAACAGGATGAGAAGAAATGTAGGTTGACTGATGTTCTATTGTTTCTTTAATACCCAAAAGATAGGCGAAACGTTTAGAAAAAATTACTCTTCCAATCTGTTCAGGTAGAGTTATTTCGCATTTTCTCGTATATGGGTTGTAATATAGCATGTTCATGTTTTTCGTATTATACTTGAAACTGAAGAATTCATTCAAAGAGTAGTTTATCTGTCCAATCAAGTCGGATCCTGACTTGTAAGAGCATGGAGTCACAGCCACAGTTCCAACACTACCGTTGAAATCTTTCAGAAATATCGTGTTATCATTGAAATTATCATCTTCCCTTCTATCAGTCAAAAGGTCGAAAGTATTTGGGTAAATTATCTCTGTTAGCGCAACTTCGTAATCCTCATGCAAAGTAATTGAAGAAGGTAATTTGACGCGAAATTTAGAAATCACATCCTCTTTACGAGTGTTACTTAAAAGAGTTAAGTAAAAGTCCTTCATAATTTGTTAAGAGTGATGGATGGAGATGGTAGTAGATACCCTATACAGGAAGAAAGAATGGCAATCCACAATTTGTTATCAGGACAATTCGAGAATGTTAGGTTATATATAGAAACCGAAACTACAGCATAGATTAACAAGACTTGAGCGACGTAGACAACTAAAGCTCTTGAGCAAGAAGTGGTACCCAAATGCCAAGAGTTACCGGATTCTTCTTGCATTGTCGGAAGGTATCCAAGAATTGAAACTGGATGGATAACCTAACCACTTTACCAGTAACTCAGTTTTTTTATTTTTCTGCCGTTTACGTAAAATTTTCTCAATTTTAAACTCTTGTTTAGGAACGTACTTGACGAGTTCAGGCTCATAAACAATACTGTCAATCTCCTCACCGTTCAAGTCTTCAATGATATAAACAGGAGGATCCTTGTATAATAATTTTTTTATTCTGAAAACTTCTAATGTGAAGGTGTTTTTATAACCTTTTTTGAACAATGTATTAAACTTGGAAAGTCTGACCGTGTCTCCGACACGAAACACATGTTGAGGAGTTTTATACCTTTCTTCTCCGTATAGTTTTCGCCACACTTTCTCCATGTTTCCATGATTAACATCAGCGGGTGGTATGCCTCCGATAGATTTGATCGGTGAGACATTCAAACCATGTACTACATCTTGTAGTACATCTATCCAACAATATGTATTATTCTCAGAGAACACACGATACAGACGGGTTTTAACCCGTTTCACAGCGTTCTCAGCAAGCGCACACTTCACATTATGGTTCTTTGGTTTCTTGTGTATTATCTCTTTTTCACTCAAAAGTTTTTGAAAATATGTATTTAAAAACTCTTTTCCCTCGTCAGTGTATAGTCTGAACGGAATTCTTCCGCTAGAGTAAAGTATACCATTATAAGCAGTCGCAGTTTCTTTTCCAGTTTTGTTTTTGAGAGGTGCACACATCACAAATCGAGAGAGGACGTCAACAACAACGAGAATGTATGAATATCCCTTGTTATACCTCTTCAGGTCAATAAGAACAGCAAGATCAGCTTGATGATCGCTGTCAAGCCCTGTCGACTGAATTTGGCCTGTTTTGAACTTTGTTCTAGACGGATAATGGGCCGTGTATGTATCACTTTGATGCAGAAATCTCTTCACTTGTTTACGAGTCACCTTAATTCCGGCATTATTGGCTGCTTTTAGCAAAGCATTCACTCCTCTAAAACCTCCGGGGTTTTGGGGGTCTGAATATATCTGCTCCAATTTATAGTCTACTGACTTGAGAACCATTTGCTCACAGCAAAATCTGACCGGTTCTTGTTCGCAATCTGCTCAACAGGGAATCCTGTGGATACAAGTGCTCGAACAAACTCTTCGCTACCTATAGGAGGTGTCGAACGACTCCGCCATCTATTAGAGAGATCCGAAATTATCGGCAAAACGTCAAATTCTTCATTTTCCAAGTCAATTTTCCCTTTGTCGTTTATTATAAAAATTTCAGGAAATTTTCTTAAATGTTCAACTATCAAATCAGCTTTTGACTTTACTGTAGCATTTGTGAATTTCAATTCATCCAAATAAATTTTCTCTTTTTTCTCTTCTTTTATTGTCTCAGGTTTAGTCGATAAGTTTTCAGAATTCAGGGTTAAAGCATGAGTTTTTATAGAGGAAGGTGTTGTTTCTACACTATCAGCATTAGTTGGAACGTGAGTCGACATCTCTCCCTGCCAGTTTTGTTCTGCATCTTGATAATTTATATTTTTATGAATAGTTGACGTGAGTTGCTGGAGAAGGGCTTGATACAATCTCAGACGTTTATCATCACTCTCTGTCGAAGAGAGCAAACTGCGTAATTCTCTCTCTATTCTTTCAATTTGGGTTTCCGATTTGATGGAAGAGAGCGCCGCTAACCTTTCTTCAGGCACTAACACCATTTTATTGAAGGAGGGCATTGGAGAGTAAAGTACTCGCCAGGCTCACAAGTATCGGTATGATAGGTCCAATGAATCCTCCCCCCATCTGGATGAGGGTCTTCTTTACTTTTTGAATGTTTCTTATAGGAGCAAGTTTACGCATTACTGGCGCAAACTTTTTCATAGTTTTACATGTTTTCTTAGGAATCGGAACATTTCCATAGAGAATGTTACAAATAGCTTCAATAAGACAGATCACTTCATTATCTGTCAATCTTTGTAATCCTTGTTTGAATTCTTTGTCTTTTGATAGAGAAGCAATGCTCTTGATACACTGTTCAGACCAAACCGCTCGCTTCATTTGGGAATATAACAAATAACGCAATCAGTCAAAGGAAAAATACTTGTGCGTAGACGGAATTTGACATCTGTATTCTTGTGTAAATCAACGAAAAGATAAGCATGAGGTTCACGGGTTGCGTCCTCGTAACACTCTATGAAAAACGTTCTATTGGTAGGGTAGAGTTGAGTGGCAAGATTACGTATAGTGAGTTGATCCGAATTGTTTTTAAACAGACAAAGATAACTAGAGTTTATTCTTAAATTACGCATCACTCTAGAATAAAACAAGGAATGCACAACAGCAATAACCGACATATTGTAATGATGAGAGGCTACAGTGAATAGCTTCTCAGCATCAGGCCATTTATCGAGAGCAACCATCAAATCGTCAAGAATCAGCAAAGTTGGGGTTGACATTAATTTTTTAAGATTTTCTAGTTGTGGAAGGCCTAAACACATGGTTACTCTATCAAGGTTGGCAAATTCATCATAACCTTTTTGATATTCGTTATAACAAAAGTATATACATTTTGGTACTTGTTCATAAACTAGTTCAGGAGACTTAATTATACGATGTACAAGGGTACTTTTACCACAACCACTAGGCCCACACATCAACATTGTGGACGGCCACTCGAGAAGCATCACAATAAAGGGAATGAACAGTAACAATGAACAGTTTTTAATCATATGAGATCATTCCTTATATCCATATGGGGTTGTGTTGTACGTCCCCCGGACGATGACCCTTTTGTCGAACACGGCGTTCAACTTCTTCTTTTGAAGAAGAGATGTCACCGCGTGACTTCTCTCTGTGACTATTCGGTCATAGATGACTGTGACCGGGAAAGGTTTCTCACCTTTCTTCATTTCCCTTACAAACTGTCGCATCTGCTCGAAATGGATCTTCTGCGATGCTTCGGACGTGAGAGGGAAGCCCTTGCACTTTACCACGCTCTTTTCCTGCAAGAAATCAAGACATATTTCTCCAATTTGAAATCCTCATGACCCATTGAATGTAAAACTCTCACCATGCCGTCATGCGTGACATATTTGTATGCGTAGGCTTTCGGTCCCTGCGACACGAACTCTGTTCCTTTTCCAGGAATTTCGTCCGTCAGGTCTCCGAGAAAGTTCCCCTTCAGCTCCTCCAGGGGATCCACTTCACTGTCTTTGTGAAGGTAGATGACCGAGTCCGTGTCTAAAAAAAAAAAAATAGGGTTGAAACAAAAAGAATTGGAATATACAGCAAAGAATAACGAAATAATTTAAACGAACCACAATACAGCAGTCTGGAGCTTTGCACACGCGAGATGATATTGTAAAGTGTCACTCTCGCGTAAGCCGTCGTGAGCACTGCCGACGCCAGGGAAGTTGTGCTTATCGGCTCGGAGTGACCAGTCTTCTTCTTGAAGGAGACCCAGAGCTTCTCATCGGTGAGGACAATAATGTCCCCAACCTCGGTCTCGGCCTCGATCAGAAGGCTATGCAGTCTTTCGGGGGAGATAACCATCTCCTGCTGTTTCCTTCCCGAGCGTTCTCCGAGTTTTCCCCACTGAAAATTCAGAATAATTTGTTTGTAATTATCTAATACACAGAAAGAATCTTACCAAGGAGTTGAGCATCAGCTTTGCGACTTGTCTTGCTGCGCTGTTTGGCACCATCTTTGCAGGGTCGAGCGTCACTCCTTCTCTCTGCTTGAAGGCCTCAATGTACTCGGCCTGCTTCATGACGTCATCGCCAATGTCTCTGGGCCATCCGCTTGCCTCCTTCAAACAGCTTCATTTTTGAAAAGATCATATGAGAATCAACAACACACTACTAAACAATATTTAAAATCACTAACCGTTTTGAGCTTCACAAATGTGTTCATGTACTCGGAGAGGATACCGTGACGTACATGCCCGCTTTCAGGATTCATCTCGTACTGGCTCCAGTTCTCATAATGTCTTCCCTGAATTTTAGTAATGAATGACAGTGATCTATGTATATATATATGTGAAAAGTGACTACCTCGTATGCGTTCAGAACTGTATAGCCAGTTCTCAAGGCGAGCTTGATCTCCTCCGTTGCCCATGTTCCTTCGAAAGCTCTCTCCTCATCCGTATGCGAGCATGAAGTTCTCTCTGGGGACTTTTCCAGAGCACATTGTTGACACAGGGCGTAGATGCACTTTCCTCCCACTCTCATACATAGAACCGGTAGATGCAGTTTGGGTGGTGCCAATACCTGAACAATAGGATTGTAAATAAAAAACAGGAAAGCGTTACAAGTTCATCAAGAAAACATACTCTGCACTTGAGGAATCCATTTACGCCCAAATCTTGTGCATCGTTGATTGGGCATGGGATATCATCTCCAGAAACGTAGACTCCAACGCCGATAGGATAGGGCTTGTACTTGTTGGTGAACGGGTACAGGCTGAAAGTAGATTGTTGAACATAAAAAAGACCATGACAAAGAGATAATCAATAACCTGCAAACATCTTGATAGCGGATGCTCCATCCTTCCTGACATTTTGCATGCAGTTTGAACGTCTCGGTTCTTCCGCCAAAGAAAGCATCGTTGATATCAAGAGGCTCCTCAATTATAAATTTATAGGCAAGTCATTTAAGAATAAAACAAAAAGAAAACTTACTAGAATTCGATGCTTCATGAAGATTGTCCTCATTTCCTCGTCCCGACGCAGCATCTTGTTGATTTCGCACTCTCGGTAGACCTTCACCTTGTAGTTTGGCTCGAGTACGCTGAGCCTCAACTTGTTGTCACGCCTTATTTCGGCAGCGGTGCGGCCTAGTATGACGGCGTCATCCTGGTACGAGCAGATGCATGCGTGGTAGTAGCATCCATGTACCTACAAAATATTGTTTTAAAAACCCAAATGTTTCAACATTATCAGCTAACCTCGATAGCTACCGGCTTCTTGCCCTCTCTAGGAATGTAGCCGTCCACGTGGTATCTTGTTCCGGGGACTCTGTGTTCCCCTCCGTGGGTCGCGTCCTGAATCCTTTGTCCCTTCGTCTCACGAAGGTATCTGCAATAGTTTAAAATTGAACAAAGCATAAAGAGATTGAAATTTATTTGAGTAACTTACGCCAGAAACTTGAGGGCCAGGATGCTCTGCCTCTTGCATGGAAGCATCGGTGCTTCAATCGCCAGATTTTCCTTTTTCAGGAAATTTCTCCGGAAGATGAGCATCGCTGCACTTGCAGCTGTGACACTCTCATGGAATACGTGAGTGCCCGATATACGGAAGCACTCCGTGTCGAAGGCCGTTGCTCCTCTGCTGAGCAATGCCACATCAGAGTAGCAGTAGGCCAAAATTTCCTGCCGAAAGTTGAATTCTACTCCACTTTGAGCCGCGTGCCACTCCAAAAACTGTTGTTTCCCTTCCTCCTTCATTTGAGTGGGATTGTAGAAGGTGGAGTCCGGAATGGCTCCAATGTAGCTGTAGTTTTGCGGGCTGTTGAAGAGATGGGGGAAGTAGCCTGAATTGAAAAATATTTTACAAGAGATGAGGAAAATAATTTAAATTGAAAATATCTTACATCAAGTGTTCTTGAAAGAGAATACAACAAACCTTTCTTTAGTTCCGGTATTCCAAATGCCTTGGGGAACGATGCGAGAGGCATCTGCAGGAAGTTTAGCGTGTCCACAAACCGCACGCTCCTGTTAACCATGTGCATGAGCTTTAGTCCCGAGAGTATCATCTTACTCGGGACATCGTCGCTCGACATCATGGTTCTCAGCAAAAATTGGCCGTCATACCTCAAGCAATACATGATTGAAGAGGGAGAGAAAACGAAAGAAATATATGATTGTCAAGAGAGTAAGAAATTTGACTTACCCCTTTAGGTTATGCGCGAGAACCGTTGCGTTACGGTTTTCCTTCAGATTCAGCCACTTTACGAACTCGCTGACAAGGTCCCTGTTGCATCCATCCAAACCATGCCATACATGGACACGACGCCCTCCGCATTGATTGCACGATTCTTGAGACTCATGAGACTCTGGCGTGGTGTGCTGGCAGGCACTACACGAGCGGATGGCAATGATGACGTTCGGCTTGTGAACGTTTTTGCCATTCTCGCTCACGACTGTCGACTGAACAAATGAATTGTTGAGGGCTAGTTTTGAGAGAGCTAGTGAGAGAAGAGCTAGTTTGAAAAAAAAAAATGTACTACCTCAATATCGAAGGCGATAGTCTTGAGTCGAAATCTTGAGGAGATGGGACTCGCTGGTGCAACGAAGCATGTTGGATGGTCTTTAGGCATATCCGTCTTGCATCGAGGGCAAAATGACATGCCGCATACGTGAGCTCGTCCTTTTCGTCTTTTGTCAATAACCTTCAATAGTATCGAGTAATGCCTTTTCCAAGGTGAACAAGTCAAGTAAATTGAATAACCTGATTGCACGTCTCGCAGATTTGAACACGTTCGCATCTTGGTGCACCTCCTTGCACTCCTTCCTCCAAATGACGTTTGAAGCAGTCCTCATTGTTGAAGACGAATCGACACCGAGCGCATTTTTTATGCAGCTGGCCACTACACTCTTCGATGCGCGGATGGGTGCAGAGAGAGCACCTCACGGGGCAGTTGTAATGGGCATCTCTGTTCATGTAGAGCGAGTTGCAATTCCCGCAATAGTACTCGTTCTCTGAAAAGATTTTTTTTTTTCGGAATCTTTGTAATTAAACCATTAAACTGTCAACTAATCAAAGAATTTTTTCTCTTTTGGGTCATGATTATTAAAACAGTAAACTGTCAACTAATCAAAGAATTTTTTTTTGCTCTTTTGGTTCTTTGTTATTAAAACAATAAATTGTCAACTAACCAAAGAATGCAGGGATTTTCTTGATGTGGTCGTAGTGGTTGGCCTTGAGTCGCAGTCCAATTACCTTTCCATCTCCAGCAAAGGGTCCTCGGAATAATGGATGCTTGGCTCCATCAAATACTATGAGCTGGTAGTCGGTGAGCCTCTCTTGCATCTCCTTGACATCGGCAAGGTCATACGATTCCTTTTGGGGAAGACCCAGACGGTTGAGTAGCTCCAGAGCAGCCTTCTGCTGAGGCTTCATGCATCGAGAAAGAGCTCTCCATTTGGGGAAGTCATCTTCCCTATTCAAGTAGGCAAGGCCTACGGCGATGGCTTTCGGGAGGCAGTTGTTCCCTTAATCAACACAATTGTTCAGCATATCGTTCTCGTGCATCTTTTCTGAAATGTATAGACGGTATGTAAACCCAATAGTTCAAAATTGTAATTTCACCAACACCTACCTATGACTTTTGTGATGTTATCGTCTCGACGGGACGCGTTGTTGGCCGGTCTACCCGATCCTGATGGCATATCCACCCAGGAAACACGCATTTCAAGCTGAAATTATACATTTGAGGGGTGAGAAAAGTGAAGCAAGGCTTTGAATGTTTACTAACGTTTCCGAGAACCAATGGGGCGATGATGCCGGTACTTGTCTCGGCGATTGTCATCTCGCGCCGAAGCGTAGAGGCACTGAACCTCGGATAAGGGATGGCCCTCATCCCAAAGTTCTTTGTGCTTCCGTCCTGTGTGACGCCCACGGACACGTACAAATTGCCCCCTACCGGTTTCGATGTTTCTACAAGGTCGTGGACTACCTGTAAAATAAGCATTTTCTATGTTGATATCGAGTATGCAAGGATACAATAATAACTCAATAAATCATGTTATTAACCTTGTCGAAGAGATCCTCAATGGAGGACGTGCCATTGGCCAACTCATTCAGCCTGAAGGTCAAGTTCTTTTGAACTACTCCAAATTTTTTAGAGTAGCTGTTGTCTTCTGCGGTGAGGTTGTAAAAGTCCCTCACATCATGCTGGACACCGTTCACGACAAGACAGTCCTTTAAAACGCATTCTTTAGTACAATTAATAATAATAATCTTTAATAAATCTAATAATAATAATAAATAATAATAATAACAATAATAATAATAATAATAATAATAATAATAATAATAATAATAATAATAATAATAATAATAATAATAATCGCATTCATTAGTCCAATTATCAATTGATATTTTCTCAAGATTTACCTTTTCATTCTGATCCTCGTCTGAGTCATCTTCGTCGGAGGATGAGGGCTCTGAACTCTGCATTTGATCATGCAACGATGTAGAGGGTCCCCCTCCATAATGTATTCTGTCCTGCTCCATCATCTCGACGTCCTCATAAGGGCAAGGCATCTGCTCCTGGAAACTTTTTTATTTTTTAAGAATGATAAAATGTAAAATTCCTCACATTGCTCAAGACACATCGAGACAATTCTTTAATATACATTCTTTTGTACAATTATTTACTGTTTTTGGTGTTATATGAAGATATACCTTTTCAGTCTGCTCTTTGTCAGAGTCATCTTCGTCGGAGGTAGAGGACTCCAAACTCTGCATCTCAACATCCGAGGATGTTGAGGGTCCGCCTCCATATTGTATTCTATCCTGTTCCAGCATTTCGAGGTACTCCTCATAAGTGCACGGCATCTGCTAAAATAAACGTTGTATTTAAAATGATTGTTTATTATCAAAATAATAAAGTATAACCATTTCAGGATTCTGATAAGCGTCCATGGCCGAGGCTCGATCTGACGTAAGTTATCTGGAATTTTTAGACAAATTGATAACACAATAAATCAGTTGACAGATTGGTTCTTATCCGGAGAAAATACAAGAAGACCCGTAGCCGAAAAGAAGATTCGTGCTGACGGACAAGGATACGAGAAGGTTGGTAATATTGAACCTAGGGCTAAAGAACAAATACTAATAACTTTTTGTTGCAAGGTTAACGAATCTAAAGAAAGTATCGAGAAGGTGAAGCCGATTCAATACGTCTTCAACATTGAGAAAGGAAGCAAAGTCGTCTTCAATTTTCACACCTTCAAGTGTAAGTTATAAATCTTTATTGCACAGTGACGTCATCTTATACTTATCAAAACAATCACTCTCCCCCTCCTCCCGCATCTTCCGGTTTCTCTCTCTCTTTCTTTCTCTCTCTGTTTTACACACTATTTCTTTCTCTTACTCTCTCTTTTTTCCGTGATCTCAAGCTTCGCTAATGGAATGTCTGGAGATTGCATAAGCTGATAACAATAATCATCGACCAGAAACTTGATATTTAGCTCTTTTAGCTTCATTAACCGGAAACATGACATTTACATATTTTAGCTTCATTCATGATCAGATGTAAGGTCAAGCTGTTGTGCTCTTTTTTTTTTTTGTCCTTTATCTATCTCTGACATTTGATTACTTCTCTTGCTTTGGAAATTTTGATTATTTCAGAAATTTACCCCTTCCGGACCCCAACCAAAACGCTTACAGAATATGTTAGTTTTCTACTTTTGTCTTATTTAAAGATTTTTCGGTTTTTATCATCTTTTTTCACAAGTCTTTTTTTCAGTTAATCAGGATGGACACCTCAAAAGTCGAGAATGAGATGGGCAAAAACATGGACAAGAAGAAAAGCGACAAAAGGAAGATGAAGGTTTAAATTGATTCATAACATATTTAAGGATGAAGTAGGTTTTCAATTGATTCACAAGGTATTGAGAATAAATAACCTCTTTTTTCCAGGTTGTAGAAGAGCCCAAGACGAAAGAGAGACGTCTTGATGAGGTTAATTTTACAGTTGGCAGATATGATATTAAATGTTTTTCGTTGTGATCAAATTCTGACATTATTGAAGGTGTCATATCGTCCCATAAGAGGAGACGAGAAGCTGGCTGCTTTTTCTCAGCAATATCTAGGCCAGACACGTTCACATATGCTGTTGCTACAGCTTTGCCGAGCCTGTGGTGAGCGCCTTCCACTTGTGAACAAGGAGGTCGTTCATGAGGGCTTGCCTTGTCTGGTGGTACCTTTGTGTTCCACCTGTGTCTACATCAACCGTAAGAGCGGTTGTGACACATTTTTCAATATCATCTTGAAAAATATACATAACCCTTGACTGAATATAGATTTTTCCAAATGAACTGTTGAAACTAGATTTGTTTTTACTCGATTTGTTTTTTCCTCAAAGTAATAAAATACTAAGCTATTCAGTTCATTTTATGTTTTGTTTCGTTTTGTCTTTGAGATGATAAAATGTTGTTGCTAATCTTTGTGTTCTTTATTCTACAAAGGCGGAAGAAAACGTGACGTATTCTTGATTATTGGAAACAGTGATTATTGGAAACACGTGATAAAAAATTGTCTAATAAAAGATTCAAAAATACACATCGGAGAGAGTGTATAAAAAAAGTGTCTTTCTGAGAAAGACTGCACTGTAAGAGAAAAACGCTAGAGAGCGTAAAAGAAAATAGCATGTAATATTGAGAGATGCAGATAAAAGCATCTTGGATGATTATTTTTTAAAGAGATTCAGAGAAAAAATATCTAACAGAGTATAAAGATAGAGAGAGAGAGAGAGAGAGAGAGAGAGAGAGAGAGAGAGAGAGAGAGAGAGAGAGAGAGAGAGAGGGAGAGAGAGAGATAGGGAGAGAGAGAGAGAGAGAGAGAGGGATGGAAAGAGAGGAAGAAAGAGAGAGGAAGAGAGAGAAGAGAGGGAGAAAGAAAGAGAAGATATAGAGAGAGAAAGAGAGAGAGAGAAAAGAGAGAAAGAGAGAGAGAGAGAGAAAGAGAGAAGATAGAGAGAGAGAGAAAGAGAGAGAGAGAAAGAAAGAGATAGAAAAATAAAGAGAAAGAAAGATAAATAGAGAAAGAGATAAAGATCAGCTGGAGTGATTCTTTGCGGTCAGAGAAAAAGTCTCTCGATTTAACACACTATTAAAAATTGGTTACAGGGACAGCCACATCACACATATAATACAAGTTCTTTTTAGAATGTTCATTGAAAAATTCGTTTTCTCATAACTATAATACAAGTTCTTTTTAGAATGTTCATTGAAAAATTCGTTTTCTCATAACTATAATACAAGTTCTTTTTAGAATGTTCATTGAAAAATTTGTTTTCTCATAACTATAATACAAGTTCTTTTTAGAATGTTCATTGAAAAATTCGTTTTCTCATAACTATAATACAAGTTCTTTTTAGAATGTTCATTGAAAAATTCGTTTTCTCATAACTATAATACAAGTTCTTTTTAGAATGTTCATTGAAAAATTTGTTTTCTCATAACTATAATACAAGTTCTTTTTAGAATGTTCATTGAAAAATTCGTTTTCTCATAACTATAATACAAGTTCTTTTTAGAATGTTCATTGAAAAATTCGTTTTCTCATAACTATAATACAAGTTCTTTTTAGAATGTTCATTGAAAAATTCGTTTTCTCATAACTATAATACAAGTTCTTTTTAGAATGTTCATTGAAAAATTCGTTTTCTCATAACTATAATACAAGTTCTTTTTAGAATGTTCATTGAAAAATTTGTTTTCTCATAACTATAATACAAGTTCTTTTTAGAATGTTCATTGAAAAATTCGTTTTCTCATAACTATAATACAAGTTCTTTTTAGAATGTTCATTGAAAAATTCGTTTTCTCATAACTATAATACAAGTTCTTTTTAGAATGTTCATTGAAAAATTTGTTTTCTCATAACTATAATACAAGTTCTTTTTAGAATGTTCATTGAAAAATTCGTTTTCTCATAACTATAATACAAGTTCTTTTTAGAATGTTCATTGAAAAATTCGTTTTCTCATAACTATAATACAAGTTCTTTTTAGAATGTTCATTGAAAAATTCGTTTTCTCATAACTATAATACAAGTTCTTTTTAGAATGTTCATTGAAAAATTCGTTTTCTCATAACTATAATACAAGTTCTTTTTAGAATGTTCATTGAAAAATTCGTTTTCTCATAACTATAATACAAGTTCTTTTTAGAATGTTCATTGAAAAATTCGTTTTCTCATAACTATAATACAAGTTCTTTTTAGAATGTTCATTGAAAAATTCGTTTTCTCATAACTATAATACAAGTTCTTTTTAGAATGTTCATTGAAAAATTTGTTTTCTCATAACTATAATACAAGTTCTTTTTAGAATGTTCATTGAAAAATTCGTTTTCTCATAACTATAATACAAGTTCTTTTTAGAATGTTCATTGAAAAATTCGTTTTCTCATAACTATAATACAAGTTCTTTTTAGAATGTTCATTGAAAAATTCGTTTTCTCATAACTATAATACAAGTTCTTTTTAGAATGTTCATTGAAAAATTCGTTTTCTCATAACTATAATACAAGTTCTTTTTAGAATGTTCATTGAAAAATTCGTTTTCTCATAACTATAATACAAGTTCTTTTTAGAATGTTCATTGAAAAATTCGTTTTCTCATAACTATAATACAAGTTCTTTTTAGAATGTTCATTGAAAAATTTGTTTTCTCATAACTATAATACAAGTTCTTTTTAGAATGTTCATTGAAAAATTCGTTTTCTCATAACTATAATACAAGTTCTTTTTAGAATGTTCATTGAAAAATTCGTTTTCTCATAACTATAATACAAGTTCTTTTTAGAATGTTCATTGAAAAATTTGTTTTCTCATAACTATAATACAAGTTCTTTTTAGAATGTTCATTGAAAAATTCGTTTTCTCATAACTATAATACAAGTTCTTTTTAGAATGTTCATTGAAAAATTCGTTTTCTCATAACTATAATACAAGTTCTTTTTAGAATGTTCATTGAAAAATTCGTTTTCTCATAACTATAATACAAGTTCTTTTTAGAATGTTCATTGAAAAATTCGTTTTCTCATAACTATAATACAAGTTCTTTTTAGAATGTTCATTGAAAAATTCGTTTTCTCATAACTATAATACAAGTTCTTTTTAGAATGTTCATTGAAAAATTCGTTTTCTCATAACTATAATACAAGTTCTTTTTAGAATGTTCATTGAAAAATTCGTTTTCTCATAACTATAATACAAGTTCTTTTTAGAATGTTCATTGAAAAATTCGTTTTCTCATAACTATAATACAAGTTCTTTTTAGAATGTTCATTGAAAAATTTGTTTTCTCATAACTATAATACAAGTTCTTTTTAGAATGTTCATTGAAAAATTCGTTTTCTCATAACTATAATACAAGTTCTTTTTAGAATGTTCATTGAAAAATTCGTTTTCTCATAACTATAATACAAGTTCTTTTTAGAATGTTCATTGAAAAATTCGTTTTCTCATAACTATAATACAAGTTCTTTTTAGAATGTTCATTGAAAAATTCGTTTTCTCATAACTATAATACAAGTTCTTTTTAGAATGTTCATTGAAAAATTTGTTTTCTCATAACTATAATACAAGTTCTTTTTAGAATGTTCATTGAAAAATTCGTTTTCTCATAACTATAATACAAGTTCTTTTTAGAATGTTCATTGAAAAATTCGTTTTCTCATAACTATAATACAAGTTCTTTTTAGAATAATCATTGAAAAATTTGTTTTCTCATAACTATAATACAAGTTCTTTTTAGAATGTTCATTGAAAAATTCGTTTTCTCATAACTATAATACAAGTTCTTTTTAGAATGTTCATTGAAAAATTCGTTTTCTCATAACTATAATACAAGTTCTTTTTAGAATGTTCATTGAAAAATTCGTTTTCTCATAACTATAATACAAGTTCTTTTTAGAATGTTCATTGAAAAATTTGTTTTCTCATAACTATAATACAAGTTCTTTTTAGAATGTTCATTGAAAAATTCGTTTTCTCATAACTATAATACAAGTTCTTTTTAGAATGTTCATTGAAAAATTCGTTTTCTCATAACTATAATACAAGTTCTTTTTAGAATGTTCATTGAAAAATTCGTTTTCTCATAACTATAATACAAGTTCTTTTTAGAATGTTCATTGAAAAATTCGTTTTCTCATAACTATAATACAAGTTCTTTTTAGAATGTTCATTGAAAAATTCGTTTTCTCATAACTATAATACAAGTTCTTTTTAGAATGTTCATTGAAAAATTCGTTTTCTCATAACTATAATACAAGTTCTTTTTAGAATGTTCATTGAAAAATTTGTTTTCTCATAACTATAATACAAGTTCTTTTTAGAATGTTCATTGAAAAATTCGTTTTCTCATAACTATAATACAAGTTCTTTTTAGAATGTTCATTGAAAAATTCGTTTTCTCATAACTATAATACAAGTTCTTTTTAGAATGTTCATTGAAAAATTTGTTTTCTCATAACTATAATACAAGTTCTTTTTAGAATGTTCATTGAAAAATTCGTTTTCTCATAACTATAATACAAGTTCTTTTTAGAATGTTCATTGAAAAATTCGTTTTCTCATAACTATAATACAAGTTCTTTTTAGAATGTTCATTGAAAAATTCGTTTTCTCATAACTATGATACAAGTTCTTTTTAGAATGTTCATGAAAAATTCGTTTTCTCATAACTATAATACAAGTTCTTTTTAGAATGTTCATTGAAAAATTCGTTTTCTCATAACTATAATACAAGTTCTTTTTAGAATGTTCATTGAAAAATTCGTTTTCTCATAACTATAATACAAGTTCTTTTTAGAATGTTCATTGAAAAATTCGTTTTCTCATAACTATAATACAAGTTCTTTTAGAATGTTCATTGAAAAATTCGTTTTCTCATAACTATAATACAAGTTCTTTTTAGAATGTTCATTGAAAAATTCGTTTTCTCATAACTATAATACAAGTTCTTTTTAGAATGTTCATTGAAAAATTCGTTTTCTCATAACTATAATACAAGTTCTTTTAGAATGTTCATTGAAAAATTCGTTTTCTCATAACTATAATACAAGTTCTTTTTAGAATGTTCATTGAAAAATTCGTTTTCTCATAACTATAATACAAGTTCTTTTTTAGAATGTTCATTGAAAAATTCGTTTTCTCATAACTATAATACAAGTTCTTTTTAGAATGTTCATTGAAAAATTCGTTTTCTCATAACTATAATACAAGTTCTTTTTAGAATGTTCATTGAAAAATTCGTTTTCTCATAACTATAATACAAGTTCTTTTTAGAATGTTCATTGAAAAATTCGTTTTCTCATAACTATAATACAAGTTCTTTTTAGAATGTTCATTGAAAAATTCGTTTTCTCATAACTATAATACAAGTTCTTTTTAGAATGTTCATTGAAAAATTCGTTTTCTCATAACTATAATACAAGTTCTTTTTAGAATGTTCATTGAAAAATTCGTTTTCTCATAACTATAATACAAGTTCTTTTTAGAATGTTCATTGAAAAATTCGTTTTCTCATAACTATAATACAAGTTCTTTTTAGAATGTTCATTGAAAAATTCGTTTTCTCATAACTATAATACAAGTTCTTTTTAGAATGTTCATTGAAAACTTCGTTTTCTCATAACTATAATACAAGTTCTTTTTAGAATGTTCATTGAAAAATTCGTTTTCTCATAACTATAATACAAGTTCTTTTTAGAATGTTCATTGAAAAATTCGTTTTCTCATAACTATAATACAAGTTCTTTTTAGAATGTTCATTGAAAAATTCGTTTTCTCATAACTATAATACAAGTTCTTTTTAGAATGTTCATTGAAAAATTCGTTTTCTCATAACTATAATACAAGTTCTTTTTAGAATGTTCATTGAAAAATTCGTTTTCTCATAACTATAATACAAGTTCTTTTTAGAATGTTCATTGAAAATTCGTTTTCTCATAACTATAATACAAGTTCTTTTTAGAATGTTCATTGAAAAATTCGTTTTCTCATAACTATAATACAAGTTCTTTTTAGAATGTTCATTGAAAAATTCGTTTTCTCATAACTATAATACAAGTTCTTTTTAGAATGTTCATTGAAAAATTCGTTTTCTCATAACTATAATACAAGTTCTTTTTAGAATGTTCATTGAAAAATTCGTTTTCTCATAACTATAATACAAGTTCTTTTTAGAATGTTCATTGAAAAATTCGTTTTCTCATAACTATAATACAAGTTCTTTTAGAATGTTCATTGAAAAATTCGTTTTCTCATAACTATAATACAAGTTCTTTTTAGAATGTTCATTGAAAAATTCGTTTTCTCATAACTATAATACAAGTTCTTTTTAGAATGTTCATTGAAAAATTCGTTTTCTCATAACTATAATACAAGTTCTTTTTAGAATGTTCATTGAAAAATTCGTTTTCTCATAACTATAATACAAGTTCTTTTTAGAATGTTCATTGAAAAATTCGTTTTCTCATAACTATAATACAAGTTCTTTTTAGAATGTTCATTGAAAAATTCGTTTTCTCATAACTATAATACAAGTTCTTTTTAGAATGTTCATTGAAAAATTCGTTTTCTCATAACTATAATACAAGTTCTTTTTAGAATGTTCATTGAAAAATTTGTTTCTCATAACTATAATACAAGTTCTTTTTAGAATGTTCATTGAAAAATTCGTTTTCTCATAACTATAATACAAGTTCTTTTTAGAATGTTCATTGAAAAATTTGTTTTCTCATAACTATAATACAAGTTCTTTTTAGAATGTTCATTGAAAAATTCGTTTTCTCATAACTATAATACAAGTTCTTTTTAGAATGTTCATTGAAAAATTCGTTTTCTCATAACTATAATACAAGTTCTTTTTAGAATGTTCATTGAAAAATTTGTTTTCTCATAACTATAATACAAGTTCTTTTTAGAATGTTCATTGAAAAATTCGTTTTCTCATAACTATAATACAAGTTCTTTTTAGAATGTTCATTGAAAAATTCGTTTTCTCATAACTATAATACAAGTTCTTTTTAGAATGTTCATTGAAAAATTTGTTTTCTCATAACTATAATACAAGTTCTTTTTAGAATGTTCATTGAAAAATTCGTTTTCTCATAACTATAATACAAGTTCTTTTTAGAATGTTCATTGAAAAATTTGTTTTCTCATAACTATAATACAAGTTCTTTTTAGAATGTTCATTGAAAAATTCGTTTTCTCATAACTATAATACAAGTTCTTTTTAGAATGTTCATTGAAAAATTCGTTTTCTCATAACTATAATACAAGTTCTTTTTAGAATGTTCATTGAAAAATTCGTTTTCTCATAACTATAATACAAGTTCTTTTTAGAATGTTCATTGAAAAATTGTTTTCTCATAACTATAATACAAGTTCTTTTTAGAATGTTCATTGAAAAATTTGTTTTCTCATAACTATAATACAAGTTCTTTTTAGAATGTTCATTGAAAAATTCGTTTTCTCATAACTATAATACAAGTTCTTTTTAGAATGTTCATTGAAAAATTCGTTTTCTCATAACTATAATACAAGTTCTTTTTAGAATGTTCATTGAAAAATTTGTTTTCTCATAACTATAATACAAGTTCTTTTTAGAATGTTCATTGAAAAATTCGTTTTCTCATAACTATAATACAAGTTCTTTTAGAATGTTCATTGAAAAATTCGTTTTCTCATAACTATAATACAAGTTCTTTTAGAATGTTCATTGAAAAATTCGTTTTCTCATAACTATAATACAAGTTCTTTTTAGAATGTTCATTGAAAAATTCGTTTTCTCATAACTATAATACAAGTTCTTTTTAGAATGTTCATTGAAAAATTCGTTTTCTCATAACTATAATACAAGTTCTTTTTAGAATGTTCATTGAAAAATTCGTTTTCTCATAACTATAATACAAGTTCTTTTTAGAATGTTCATTGAAAAATTTGTTTTCTCATAACTATAATACAAGTTCTTTTTAGAATGTTCATTGAAAAATTCGTTTTCTCATAACTATAATACAAGTTCTTTTTAGAATGTTCATTGAAAAATTCGTTTTCTCATAACTATAATACAAGTTCTTTTTAGAATGTTCATTGAAAAATTCGTTTTCTCATAACTATAATACAAGTTCTTTTTAGAATGTTCATTGAAAATTCGTTTTCTCATAACTATAATACAAGTTCTTTTTAGAATGTCATTGAAAAATTCGTTTTCTCATAACTATAATACAAGTTCTTTTTAGAATGTTCATTGAAAAATTCGTTTTCTCATAACTATAATACAAGTTCTTTTTAGAATGTTCATTGAAAAATTCGTTTTCTCATAACTATAATACAAGTTCTTTTTAGAATGTTCATTGAAAAATTCGTTTTCTCATAACTATAATACAAGTTCTTTTTAGAATGTTCATTGAAAAATTCGTTTTCTCATAACTATAATACAAGTTCTTTTTAGAATGTTCATTGAAAAATTCGTTTTCTCATAACTATAATACAAGTTCTTTTAGAATGTTCATTGAAAAATTCGTTTTCTCATAACTATAATACAAGTTCTTTTTAGAATGTTCATTGAAAAATTCGTTTTCTCATAACTATAATACAAGTTCTTTTTAGAATGTTCATTGAAAAATTCGTTTTCTCATAACTATAATACAAGTTCTTTTTAGAATGTTCATTGAAAAATTCGTTTTCTCATAACTATAATACAAGTTCTTTTTAGAATGTTCATTGAAAATTCGTTTTCTCATAACTATAATACAAGTTCTTTTTAGAATGTTCATTGAAAAATTCGTTTTCTCATAACTATAATACAAGTTCTTTTTAGAATGTTCATTGAAAAATTCGTTTTCTCATAACTATAATACAAGTTCTTTTTAGAATGTTCATTGAAAAATTCGTTTTCTCATAACTATAATACAAGTTCTTTTTAGAATGTTCATTGAAAAATTCGTTTTCTCATAACTATAATACAAGTTCTTTTTAGAATGTTCATTGAAAAATTCGTTTTCTCATAACTATAATACAAGTTCTTTTTAGAATGTTCATTGAAAATTCGTTTTCTCATAACTATAATACAAGTTCTTTTTAGAATGTTCATTGAAAAATTCGTTTTCTCATAACTATAATACAAGTTCTTTTTAGAATGTTCATTGAAAAATTCGTTTTCTCATAACTATAATACAAGTTCTTTTTAGAATGTTCATTGAAAAATTCGTTTTCTCATAACTATAATACAAGTTCTTTTTAGAATGTTCATTGAAAAATTCGTTTTCTCATAACTATAATACAAGTTCTTTTTAGAATGTTCATTGAAAAATTCGTTTTCTCATAACTATAATACAAGTTCTTTTTAGAATGTTCATTGAAAAATTCGTTTTCTCATAACTATAATACAAGTTCTTTTTAGAATGTTCATTGAAAAATTCGTTTTCTCATAACTATAATACAAGTTCTTTTTAGAATGTTCATTGAAAAATTCGTTTTCTCATAACTATAATACAAGTTCTTTTTAGAATGTTCATTGAAAAATTCGTTTTCTCATAACTATAATACAAGTTCTTTTTAGAATGTTCATTGAAAATTCGTTTTCTCATAACTATAATACAAGTTCTTTTTAGAATGTTCATTGAAAAATTCGTTTTCTCATAACTATAATACAAGTTCTTTTTAGAATGTTCATTGAAAAATTCGTTTTCCTCATAACTATAATACAAGTTCTTTTTAGAATGTTC